>JAZKLR010000464.1:600000-1111494 GCA_037103525.1 Ganaspis brasiliensis | reverse complement strand
GGTATAGGAAGTGAGGGCAAGATTAAGGTACTAAAAAAACCAATCATTTTTGTAATATTATGGAAAAAAAACTGTCTTTGGTGATTTTACACTCTATTTATAACGTTTTGTTATGTAAATAAAGCATTTCAAATACAGGAGCAGGTAAACACTTGTTTATTTCTGTATTATAAAATTTATTGTTTTGGAGGTTAGTTTTGTGATTTAATTTTACATGAGAGAATTAAAATTACGCATTAAGCTGGTTTTTAAGTTTATTTACTTTACTTGCGAAATTTTTAGGCAAAAAATAGATTGATTTTTGTATTACCCCATCTTACCCTTACATTTGGTAAAATAGAAAATTTGAATTTTTTTTACTTATTTTTAATTATATATTTAATTAGGTAACAAATATACCAAATAATCTCCCTGACCCAAATTCGTTTAAATTTTGCCTTAAAACTAATTTTTGTTAATTCTACGAAATCAGTTAATTTTTAAAAAGTTAACTTTAAGGCAAAGTTTAAATTAACTTGGATCGGAGAGACCTTCTTAATGATATTTTAAGTAATTCCACAAAGTTTGGTGCCAAAATATTTATTATTTTAAGAGAAAGTTTACGGACAAATTTTGCCTATACTAGTGACGTCATTCTTTATTTTTTATTCTTTATTCTTTATTCTTTCATTCTTTACAGGAACTGAAAGTCACCCTTTTGTTCGATTGTATAAAAATAACGTCTATTTTTACTTTTGAGCAAAAAAGGATGCATCACTCTAAAAACAAGTGTCTTATTTTGTCCTCACTTTTAAGACATTTTATGATGTCTTAATTTTAAACCATTGAGAAAGTGTCTTAAAAATACCTGTAAAATGCTTCCTAAACGTCTTATGTCTTAAAATAAGACACTTGTAAGACACCTGTTTTTACAGTGATGACGTGTTTTTTTTGCCTTTGGTTACAAATTGACGCAATTTTTATTTAATCGAACAAATGAATGACTTTTACTCCCTGTCATCAGGTTATCTAAAGTCGCCTCGTTTGTGCCTTTGGGACCTTGTAGCTTAATATAGATACTATTTCTTAATTATTCATTTATTTTCATTATGCAAATTACAATTATATTATTCAATTGTTTGATTTATCTTCATCAATACTTAAGTATTTTTCTTTTTCTTTAACTAATCAATTTTTTATAAAGTTTAATTTCATCAATTTAATTTAATTATTATTTAATTATTTAATTTAATTTAATTATTCCTGCAAATTTCAATTATCAATTTTAATATTTTTAACTAAAGTCTACCATATTTAATTAGTTTTATAAATTATATTTACTTTTTGTAAATAATAATTTCTTCACTCTTTAAGTTTAAATTAGTGAAAAATAACTAAATACTAGTTTAAAAATACTAAAAAATAGTTTAAATTTGACTAATTAAATTATTAAACAGAATTTTACTAAAATTTTAACTATTTTCGCATAACTAAATAATTAGTAGAAACTTAACTAACTGAATTAGTGTCTTACCTATAGCTTTTAAATTTGTCATTTTTAACTAATTCAGATTTATAGAGGAAATTGATTTTTCTTTTGCGAAAAATATTCCTTTTATGAGGTAACACCAGTGAAATTTTAACCCATTCAAATTTATAACGCCTAGAGGTGCCAATGTTTTTCTAGCTTAATTTGGACACATAAAATTATCTTATAATGTCAAAAATAAAAAATGAAAATTTGAACATGTTTCAAATTTGTATTTTCGAAAAAATGAAAATTCTTAAAAATCTATCTCTTTTCACAAACTTACTATTTTCTATCGACAATTTTTGTACAGGCTTTTTTGTAATTCTGAACAAACTTACGCATGAATATTAAAAAAATTTGTTTATGTCAAAAAAAAAACTTTAATGCTTAATGTTTCCTAAACTTGTTTTGGAAAAAAAAATAAAAAAGAAATAATAATAGTAATAATTGATATGAATATTTCATTTATTTCCGGCTAAATATTTCTACAACATGAAGCTCATTATCATTGTCGTGAATTTGATTACAACCAATTATGGACGTCCACATGATGACTATTATGATAAATACAGAAATTTTTTATATATGCACGATGTTGATGGCTACAATACTGGTGACTATAATACTGATAGTAATTTCTACTGTACAACTACAATCATACCAGAAGCGTCAGATAAAGAAGTACTTCCTATACTTGCCGGAAATTGTGAAGAAACAGAACATCTTCTTTCTTTAAATCTATCATATGCAGACATAGGAAAAGTAAATGAGAGGTTTTTAAAAAGTGCACATTTAGGTTGCTTAAATTTTACAAAAAACAGGATCGAATTTGTATCACCTTTGTTTCTCGAATTGCTTCCAAATTTAACTTATTTAAATTTTGCACACAATCAAATTCGTCTATCAGAATTGCGTCTTAATCCAGATGCTAAAAAAAGTCAATTAAAAACACTTGTTCTTGATAATAACTTAGAAGAAGACAATGTAACCCTTAACGATGACTTGGGTAACTTGGAATATCTTTATGTTCGACAAAACGGGTTAAGTAGTATTTCTTCGAAACACACTTTACAAAATTTACGATATTTATACTTGTCAGATAATTATATAACTGATGAGAAAGGAATTTTTTGTGGTAATGGTTGTTATAATTTGGCTCATCTTTACTTAGAGAGGAATGCTATTACTCAATTCAATGGCAACAATTTTAATAATCTGGAATCCTTAGTGTTAGATGGCAATAAAATTGAACATTTAGTTGTTGAGATTTGTTTCAATTGTGATTGGTCTTCTTCATTTCTAAATCTCGGGAGAATGTATAAATTAAAATACCTTTCTTTATCGAGAAATGCAATAGCAAAGATCAGTCTAATAGCTTTTTCTAATACAATCAGTTTGGTGCAGGGAGGAAGCCAAATGAGAAATAAAGAGAAACATCTACTGAAGTCGTTGACGATCTTTACCAAATAAATAAAAGTCAACAACTTGTGTAGTATCGTCGGTCAAAGTATTTTACAACTTTTTGAAATACAAAATCCACGTATAAACGAAACCATTTCAGTCAAGTAGATTTATTTATTCTTTATATAAATTAGAATACTCGCTATATTAAAAAAAAAAAATTAGAAAAATAAGAAAGATTTAGATAGATGTAATCTTTAGACTAATATTTTATTATTAATGTTATTAAGAATAAATAAACTTACAAATAAAAAATCGATGAAATTTTAGTTTTTATTGAAAACCTGTTGACGATGTTAAGCAATTCTTATTATGTGACATCTGGAAATAAAAAATATTTTATTATGCTTAACCCTTTGCGGCATAGTGGTAGATATACTTACCACCTTTTTTCTTCTAAACTTTTTTTTACAGATTCAATGTTTTTAATGCAATAACATTAAATTCTTTTTTATGTGATATATTAAACATTGTAGAATGTAAAAAAAATTTAAATATATATGTATGACGTAAAAATTATAAACAATTATAAGTAAACAATTTCGAAAATTCGTTCTTTTTTTTAAAAAAAATTTATTTTTTATCTACCTATGGGGAAAAATATAACAAAACTTTTATTTTAAACATTTCAGGGGTCGCTGATTACGAATCAATAGACACATTTTAAAAATTCAAAATGACGGATCCAATATGGCGGACGATATTTTAAAAAATTTGTTGAATATCATGGTGGATCCAATATGGCAGACGATATTTAAAAAAAAGCAATAATTTTCATGGGACATGGTATAAAGAGGCTTTTTTTAGGACGATATTTTTTAAAAATTGGCACATTTTCGTGGGATTCTGTATCTAGGGGTTTCGGAGGTCGCTGATTACGAGTTTGCAGTTAGATTTTAAAAATTGAAAATTGCTGATTCAACATAGCCGACGATATTTTTTTAAAATTCGCTGATTTTCTTGAGACTCTGTGTCAAGGGTTAAATATCGCTGATTACGAATATGCAGTTAGATTTGACAAATTTAAAATGTCGGATTCGTTATGCAAGATTCTCAATGATTGCTAACTTTCTAATCTAAAAATTGAAAAAATAAAATGTAAAAAAAGAATAACTAAATGTTTACCACATCAAAGTTGTTAGTTACTGGGTAATGCTAAGAGTAAACTTGGAATTGGCTGATAATATATTTTAGGATCGATATTTTTAGAACTAAAATCCATAAAAATCATATTTATAATCCATCACTTTTTTAATAATCGTAACGTTTAACCTTTAAAGACACACATTTTTTGAAAATCAAAAATTTGTTTTAAAATTTGTCGACTATTTTATCTGGCATATCATTTCATACTCTGTACAGGTTATAGTAGAAAAAACCTTTACCGACAGTCGATTAATTTTGGCGGCAACAGTTCTTTATTTAAATATTACTTTCTTTCCTTCCAACAGAAATTAAAATTACTATTACTTTGATTATTTCTCGATTTCTGTGTTAAAAATTAAAATGTTATATTTTATGTATCAAGCATCTATATTAGCAGGAAATAAAGAAATTAATAACCATTGAACTTAAATTTAAACGGAATTTTCTCAATGAATGATTCTTTTATCTGAACGAAGAAGCTTAATTTGATTTTACGTCAAAACGATGAGAATAAGAGGAGAAACATTAATGCAGAAAGTCGCAGAGTCTTTGGAGAATTCGATTGATACACACGTCATTCAAGTGTGTGATTTAAATAGACAGTGAGTATTTATATATTATTATTTAAAAATAAATAATGCAGTAATTATTCCGTGTGTATTAGTTTAAAACGGTAAATCTTAAAAGCACCAATTATAACTAATTAAAATGTGAACTTTTCGAATGGTTGGATTTCAAGTTATTAATACGTGAATTTATTATTATTAAAACTCTTGAAGATTTATAACAGGAAATTAAAGACAGGCATGTCATAAGCGAATATTCATAAGCGAAATTAATCGGAAAACTCAAATTAAATTAATTTAAACGATTTAATTATATTTATATCGAATTTTAAATAGATTATAACATATTTTGTAGAATATTGAACAGGAAAGTGTTCATATAATTTTAACAAATTGAATCTCATTTATAAGGCTGAGACATTTATAACCAGAATTTCGTGTCTGTCTGTCCGTCCGTCCGTAGTCAATATTTTCAACGATACTGAGTGGAACCGAAAACTTCCTATCGTATCAAATTTTTAAAACCAAACAAAAGTTTTACTATTATACTAGAACATTCACAAATAAATGACAAATCTGTTTCAACACTGAATAATTTTCCAAGAAATTTAATGATATAAAAATTTCATTGTTCAATTATAAAAAATAGTTCAATTGTTTTCAAATATACATTCATTTATATCTCGTTTTCAGATAATCATTCCATCTAAATGAGGGTCTTAATTATTTTAATATCCAGCGCCTACATTCACGGAAATATGATAAATTGGGACGAAGTGAATTCAACCAAGCAACCTGCAACATATTTAAATATAAATATTTCTTTAAATAAAGAAATGTTAACTGTTCCATTTGGAGAATGTGAAGATACGATGAACTTCAATTTATCACACACAATCATACGAAGAATAATTGATGGATCTATGAAAAATCCACATCTCAGTTGTCTGGATTTTTCCAACAAAAATATCAAATTTCTATCACCTTCATTTCTCGAATCGCTCCCAAATTTGACTTATTTGAATCTCGCGCACAATCACATTGAATTAACAAATCTTAATCTCTCTGCAATTAAAAAAGAAAATAAATTAAAAACTCTTGTTCTTGATCATAATATTGTTGAAGAGGACAGTGATCTAACTATTCGAGATTGTTTAATCAACTTGGAAAATCTTTACGTACGACAAAATGGCATTAGGAGTATTTCTTCTACGTTTGAATTGCAGCAGTTACGACATTTATATTTATCCGACAATTGTATAAATTCTGAAACAGAAATTTTCAATAATTCTGATTTTTTAAATCTTTCTCATCTTCATTTAGAAAAAAATAAAATAACGCGATTCAATGCTACTCGATTTCGAAATCTAGAATCCCTAGTGCTCGATAATAATAAAATTGAAAATTTGGGATGTTTTCTAAATTCATGTTTATTTTTAGGAAAAATGTACAAATTGAAGTATCTTTCATTGTCGAAGAATTGGATCACAAGCATCAGCCCAGATACTTTTTCAAATACATTTAATTTGATCAGCTTAGACCTTTCCAGTAATTTTATTGAAATAATTGACGGAAATTTGTTCCAAAATTTGTGTGATCTTCAGATCTTGCTGCTGCATGACAATCGACTGTCATTTTTGCCGGATTTATTTACATTGACCTTGATTCAAATTTGGCATAATAATAACAATTCAGAGAGCACAATCCTTACTGGCAAACTATCTGAATTGCGATCTTTAAAGAACTTGACACTGGGAAATAATTTCATTACGGACATTGGTGTACAGTCTTTATCAAAAATTACAACTTTGTATGAATTACCTACGTCGAATAAAATTCTAGAAATTTTGCCAAAAGAGTGGATATTGACACAAAATTCGTTTCGTATTTTTTATGTAAATTGCGTTAACGATATTATTAACTCTTCTTATGACACACTACTTTTGGATAAAATCTTTCTAAAGGAAAATGGAATAGATTATTTAAATGTTACATCGTTTTTTACCGTATTTAATAAAAATATAACTTTAGATGCTCCATTGGGTACAAATTCTTTTTCTTATCGTAAAAAAGTGAATTTGAAAAAGTTTTGTAAAGGGAAGGGACCTATGAATTGGAAGATTAAGGATCTCATTGCAGTGCTTGTTATTCCTATATTATTTATGTATTTTTGTGTACCACCTTTTTAAAAAACCTAATGAATAAAAATAGACAGTTGAACTAACAACAAGCTAAAAATCAAAATTGTACCAATTGTTTAAACAAATAATTGTTGTTTAGTTTCAACTTTTTATAAAAATAAGCCACAGAGTTGTAACTTTCTCTCAAATGTGAAATTGTTTAAGCCGAATGTAACCTGCTACTAACAACAAGCTAAAAATTACAATTGTATTAATTGCTTAAGCAAATTATTATTGTTTAATGTGAACTTTTTATCAAATTAAGCTCAGAGTTGCCGTTTATTCTAAGTTTTGCAACATTTCTACCAATTACTAATAAGAAACTAAAATTAAAAATTGCACATATTCTTTAAACAAATTCCTACTGTTAAAATTGAAAAAACCGCAGTTGAAATATCAACAATTTTTGATTCTGCAACTATAGTAAAAATAAAAGATTGTATAGAATATTTTGAAATTAATAAATTATTAAAAGTTTTTTAACGATGATGACTTCTTACAGTTAATTTTATACCTACCCAAAAATAAATGCATGTCAAATTGAGAAAGAAATGCAACTCTGTAACCTAATTTGATAGAATATTGAAGTTAAAAAATAATAAGTTGTTTAAACAATTAATACAAATCTTACTCTTAGTTTGTTGTTAGTAGTAGGTTATACTCGCCTTGAAAAGTTGTACAATTGAGAAAAAGTTGCAGCTCTCTGGCTTAATTTAATAAAAAGTTAAAATTAAACAAAAGTAATTTGTTTAAACAATCGGTCGAATTGTTATTTTTATTTTCTGTTAGTAATTACTATTATTCAGCTTAAAAAGTTGCAAATTGAAAAAAATTGCAATTCTATAGCTTAAATTGATAAAAAAGTTTGAAATTAAACAAAAACAATTTGTTTAAACAATCAGTCAAATTTTTATTTTTTGTTAGTAATTCGTATCATTCAGCTTAAAAAGTTGCAAAACTAAGAAAGAATTGCAACTCTATATTACAATTTGATAAAACGTTGAGATTAAACAGTAATAATTTGTTTAAACAATTGATACAATTGTTATGTCTAATTTGCTGTTAGTAGTTGGTTACACTCGTATTAAAAAATTGCAAAATGTTGCAAAAATTTGAAATCTATAATTGAATTCAATAAAAAGTTGGGATTAAACAATAATAATTTGTTTAAACAATCAGTCGAATTTTTATTATTATTTTTTCTTAATAATTGGTATAATTCAGCTTTAAAAATCGCAAAACTAAGCAGAAGTTGCAAATCCGTAGATTAATTTGGTAAATAGTTGAGATTAAACAATAATAATTTGTTTAAACAATTGATACAATTGTTATGTTTAGTTTGTTGTTAGTAATTGGTATTATTCAGCTAAAAAGTTGCAAAACTAAGAAAAAATTGTAACTCAATAGCTTAATTTGATAAGCAATTGAAATTAAACAATCATTATTTATTTTAACAATTGGTAGAATTGTTATTTCTAGTTTGTTCTTAGTATTTGGTTACATTCATCTTGAAAATTTTCAAAATTGTTTAATGTTGCATTTTTGAGGGTTTTTGATGAGCCAAAAAAAAATAGTTAATATTACAAAATGGTTAAATAAACAATTTGGCATTATTCTTTAAAGTCTCCTGATGAAAAACAGAGTTTGGCGATTGAAAAATATTGACTTTCAAGGATTCTACATCATTTTTACGAAAAAGTTTTTTTATCCTATACAAAATACATGGGAAACTTTGAGCGCTTTGAGCGACCTCTAAATATTTTTTTGTGTTTTACCATTTCTTCCATTTTTCGCGATAACTATTTACTTTTTTGAAAAAATTCATATAACATAAAGTACGTATTTTTATTGGGATCTACAATTTTTGTTTAAAATATGTTTTGAAATTTTAAATGTTTTATGAGATAATAAAAAAAATCCGTGAATTATGGTACTTTTTTTTTTTCTTCACATAATAATTAAATTGGCGCAAATTCGCAATATATTATTTTCGTAATCAGCGCATCAAAATACGTAAGTATATCATGTTTTATCAAAATCGGTGGTATGTCGTTTTCAGAAGCTTATTCCTAATTTTTCTTGATAACAAACTTTTTATACAATGCTTCTATAGAAATTAACATTTTACGAGTTTATCTAATTTCATAATTAGTTTTAATCGAGTTGACACAAAAAAAATGTAAAGTCTTTATCAACCATAAACTACTTTTGTGACAAATTGATAACCATAAAAATTTCTTCGAACGAGGGACTGGCCCTACTATCTGCATAGAGATATCATAAAATATATCCATTTTTTAATCAAAATTATGAGAATAAGAAGAATATTATAAAAGCAGAAAGTCGCAGATTCTTTGTAGCTTTCAAACTGTTCGGATGTCATTTAAGTGCGGGATTTGTAAAATTTGGTCAGTATTTATAATTTATATTATATGTTTTGAAATAATGCCTGCAGTAGTTCTTCAAAAAAAAAATTTTAAAACGCTTCGAAAGACTTACTTGTTTCAAAAGATACTGGTGTATTGTTTCAATTAGTATATTAATTTTTATTTCTTGAAATGTCAATTTTATTTTGTTTTCTTTTCTTTTTATTATATATTGCTCTTTCCTTTTAAATTATATCCTTCAAATTTTTAAATTAGTTTCATTAATATTCAATTTTGTTTATTTAATAATTAGGTGTTGTATTTAATTTTTTTTTAATTATTCTTCAATTGTTTTCATTAAATTTCAATTATGTATCACTGTTTCATTATTCTTATAGTATTTTTTTTAAGTGTCGTCATTTAACAATTATTTTTTCCTTTTTCAATACTTTTTTTAATTTTCAAGTATTAATGCAAATTTTTATTATCTTTCTTAATATTTTCAGTTCTTTTCCATATTTCAACATTTGTTTCATTTTTTAAATTTTAAAATTGTCTTTTTTTTGTTTCAATTTTATTTTGATAAATTTGTAAACATTTTTCTGAAATTACAATTTTATTTTTGGTTTTCAAATGATTTTTCAATAATTCTTTTCATTTTTCAATTATTTTTTTAATGTTTTAATATTAAAATATTTCCTTTGAATTGCAATTAAAATCTTCAATTTTCGGTAATTATGCAGTTAAGCGGCTCTTGTCAAATCTTGAAAACTAAAACTTTTTTGATGGGTTTTTTTGCTGATTTCTATTGCATTAGATGCAAATACACGGCGCATGATGTTAAGAAACGTAACTTACGTAAATTACGTAAGTTACGTAATTTAATAAAATTTTGGATATATGGTGGGTAGTCTTCACTTGACCTCAAATGTCCGTTGACCGTCACAGAACCGAAATAATATAACAATAATTATTGTCAAAAAATACAGTAATTACCGTACAGTAATTCCGCACGGCCTTCGGCCGTGCGGAATGTGTTTCTATCGGCCAGCTTGAAAAAAAGAAAGAGTGAGGAGGACAGTCCTAGGGGGGGGTGGGGTGCCTCTAAACAGACTGATATAAAATACGCCGACTTCACGTATTAGTGGCACCCCAACCCCCTCCTAGGACTGTCCTCCTCACTCTTTTTTTCAAGCTGGCCGACAGGAACACATTCCGCACGGCCTTCGGCCGTGCGGTAATTACTGTATTTTTTGACAATAAATATTGTTATATTATTTCGGTTCTGTGACGGTCACCGGTCAGTTGCCAGTGTAATTTACATCTCTTAACATCATACACAGTCTATTTGCGTCTAATTTAAAAGAAATCAGCAAAAACTAAAAAAAAAAATTTTTTTTTTTAAAAAAGAAAATTTACGTAACTTACGTAATTTACGTAAGTTACGTTTCTTAACATCATGCGCCGTGTATTTGCATCTAATGCAATAGAAATCAGCAAAAAAACCCATTAAAAAAGTTTTAGTTTTCAAGATTTGACAAGAGCCGCTTAACTGCATAATTACCCAATTTTCAATTAAATTTTAATGCACAAGTAATTATATTATTTTTTATTTAGTTTGGTAATTTTTTTTTATTTTCTTCCAGAATAAAAGTCTTATTTGTTCATCATATCCTAGAATTAAATGTTTTAATTAAATTTTAACGAATAAGACATTAATTGAAAAATAATGATATTTAGCATTTAGTAAAAAAAGTATCTAATGAAATTAATCAATATTTAAAAAAAAACAATTGGACATTGAAAAAAAATTAATTATTAGAGAAAAAATAAAAATTGAGGTGAAAATAGGTAAAAGAAATTAATTATTGAGAAAAATAGTTGAAAATTTAAGAAATTAATTGAAAAGAAATTAAGTAAATTAATAATTGAAAAAATAATTGAGTATTAAAAAAAGTATTTGAAGAATTAAAGAATATAGTACCTAGTTTAAAGAATGTAATTAAAAATTGAAGAAGTAAATAGATTTAATATTGAAGAAAAAAATGAAAATTGAAGAAAAAATAAAAACTTTAGTATACATATATACTTCAATTTTTTGATAGAATCTAAAAATCTTAAAAATTAATTAAAAAATAATAAACTTACTTAAAAATTGAAGAAAATAAATAGAATAATAAGAAAACATTGAAGTTTAATGAAAAAGCAATTTAAAAAATTGAATATTGAAGAAATTAAAGAATATAATAATAATTTGAAGCAAAAAAGCAAATAATTTAAATGCCTAGGTATATAATATATAATAAAATTGCTTGATAAAAGTTTAAAATTTAGGGAATAATTTGAAAATTTTTTTTAAATTTATTGAAGAAAATAATTTAAAATTATAATCTGAAATAATGAAAAATGACTATTTTAGAGTCATATTTTACTAATTAAAAAAGAAAAAACTCTTTCACCCTGCAAATAGTGAAAACCTACTAATTGAATTAGTAACTCTGAGTGTCAAGAGTCATCTAAGAGGATATTTTTACATTTTAATTGAACAATTAATGTTACTCCAAAAAGCAGAGTAACCTATTTTTAAGTTTCAACTTAACAGAATTTTTTTTTGGTTTTTTTTTCTACAAAAATAAAGAAAAACACTGCTAGAAATATTTTTTTTGTATAAAGTATTTAACTAATTTGTCAGCATAAAACACTGAAATTTCACAAAAATATAGATTTACAAAAAAAGGTAATTTTTTAATAAATTTTACCTATTGTAACTTCTACTACACTTTTTGAGTTATTTTAGGAGAGAATGTTTCAAAATGAACTTGAAAAACATATGTGGCACTGCGTGAAAGATTTAAATTTAATAATTATTTCTGGTCTTTTATAACAAAAATAAGACAAAAGTTTTTTAAATGAAACACTAGAGTCTTTTTTAATAACTACAAAAATTTTTTTTAAAAAATAATTGATTTTAAAGAGTGCACAAAATAATCCGCGAAATCCTGGTTTTTCAGTATTTTATACTTTTTTCTTAAAATATATACAATAAAAAGTTAGCACATTAAATATACATCATCACAACTAATAACAATTATCAATTATACTTTTAGAAACTCTTTTAAATTTTTGGAGATCTGAGCAGAAGTTTATTATTAATATTAAAAACCTCGCAATAGCCTTGCTTGAAAGCATTTGCTTATTTATTTATTTTTTTTGTATAGAATATAATATAATATCTGCCATATTATTAAAATTGAATTTAGCAAATATTTTGATGCTCTTAAAAAATATATCTTTAATTTGTTTTCAGATAAATATTCCAGCAACATGAAAGTCGTCATAATTTTTATGACTTTAATTGTATACAATTACGGAAAATTACGTTACAACAATCCTGCCTACTACGAGAAAACTACAGTAAATCAATCAACATTAAATGTGGAAACTTCATATAAAGAAAATTTTTCTGAATCTTTCGGAGAATGTGAACAACCAAAAAATCTCATCTCATTAAATTTATCATACACAGGCATGCAAAGAATCAATGATAAAATCATAAAGAATACAAATTTGAATTGCGTGAATTTTTCGAAAAATAGTATCAATTTTGTATCACCTGTGTTTCTTGAATCGCTTCCAAATTTGACTTATTTAAATCTCGCACACAATAAAATCAAATTATCAGATTTACGTCTCTCTGTGAATAAAAAGCAAAATCAGTTAAAAACACTTGTTCTTGACCATAATCCAGTTCATATGATCAGTCACATAACTATTCAAGATTTGTTGGTCAATTTAGAAAATCTTTTTGTACGACAAAATTATATAAGCGGCATTTCTTCGACCCATGAGTTTGTAAATTTACAACGTTTGTACCTGTCGGATAATTATATAATAAGCGAGAGAACAATTTTTGCCAATTTCAGTTGTGCAAATTTATCTCATCTTTATCTAGAAAGAAACGAAATAACAAAATTCAATGCAACTCGATTTCAAAATCTACAATCCTTAGTGCTTAACAATAATAAAATTCAAAATTTGTGTAATAGTTATAGCGGTTATTGGAATTCATATTTATTTTTAGGTAGAATGTACAAATTGAAGAACCTTTCTTTGTCGAACAATCTTATTACAGGTATAAGCTCGGATGCATTCTCAGACACAATTAATTTGATCAATTTAGACCTTTCAAATAATTCGATTCAGTCAATCAGAGGAGATTCTTTCCAAAAATTATCTAATCTTCAGGTTTTACTGTTAAATGACAATCAACTGACAATATTACCAGATCTATTCTCTATAACCACTGTTCAAGTTTTGAATTTTAATAACAATAATCTTAAAAGCATACCTACTGGTCAATTTTCTAATTTACGATCATTGAAGAACTTGACATTGCAAAATAATTACATTACTGACATAGGTGTGAAATCTTTTACGAACCTTTCATCATTAAATGAACTAGATTTGTCTTATAACGCACTCGAGCATTTGCCGAAAGAATGGATGTTACCACAAAACGCCATTCGTGTTTTAAACTTAAATTACAATTACTTCACCGAGTTCCATAATTTGTCTCTTCATGATACACCATTTTTGGAAAAAATCTTCCTCGGAGGAAATGGAATAGAATATTTAAACACAACCTTACTTTGTAATATTTCTAAAAATGCATCTGTTTACATTAGTAATCAATCTAGAAATGAATTAGCTGATCGTAAAAAGTTGAAACTAAAAATTTTGAGTAAAGGAAAGGCAATTACGACTACGAGAGTGTATACAGATAATAATGACTATAATGATGAATATGACTGAATTATGATATTATTCAATGCAAATTCTGATTTTAATGACTTCGAATACTATATAAAATACAATATTAATCAAAAAATCCTGGTGCACAGCATTTAATATCATATGAGAAAGTTTTGTACCTTTTTCATGCTTTACAATAAAAATCCAAACAATTAACTAGCTTTATTGTAAAAAGACAAAGAAATTTCGGACAAAATTCTGACTGTATTCGGACAAAAATACAATACCTGTAATAAAAATTTTAAATGATAACGTGGCCTATGTACATAACCCCTATATACCATGTTTCATAAATTTTGGCAAAATTTCGCAGTTTTGTGCGCCATATTGGATCCGTCATTTTGAATTTTGAAAAATTATTTAAAGATTTGTATTCTGCGAGCCCAGAAACTTCCATGTACCAAGTTTAATTAATTTTAATATAAAACTTAAAGATTGGTACAACAGGTATTAATTTTTTACTTTTCTAGGTCTCCGGACACGAAATGTCAAAATGGAATACTTATGTTTACACTCGGTTGTACGTCGCAGAAAACCATTACCTCATAATTGTGTTGTCAAGGAAATAAGAATTTTTTTTTTTCAAAAAATGCATTAAAATAACTATTTACCTTCTTCCCCTCAACCCCCTCTTATCTCCAAAACTATTTAACTTAGAGTACTGAAATTTGGTACACATATGTATTTTCGCGTGTAAATTACAGGAAAAATATAAAGAACGCGATTGGAGGCAATGGTCATAGCGTTGTCAAGAAAAAAAATTCTTTTTAGAAAACTTGCTCCCACCCTTCTTTATTTTGCAAACTATTTAACCTAGATGTTTAAAACTTTGTATACCTGGGTATTTTTACGTTTAGATTACAGGAAAAATATAGCGAACGTTGCTGGACTTAGTTTTCAAAAGTTATTAATGAAAAGCTGAAAAATTACAAAATACCCCTCCCTATTGAGAAACATGAGGACGTCGAAAAGGACGTCGAAAATTGAGTCTTTTATTGGGATTCAAAAAGACGTCCTTTTCGACGTTCTTTTCTACATCCTATATATTCTTCTTTATTTTTGGAAAATTTGAATATTCAATTATTGCATATAAAAAAGATATCCTGAAATTCTTGAAAAAGTAATAGGAAAATGGGAAAGATATCGGAATTTGTTCTTTATTTATCAAAATGATATACATATATACAAACTATAAACTTTATTCTCTGCAAAAAGAAATTAGAAAATCTGTCAAACTTAATTCCTTACAGCAGAAGTATTTTGACCTCCAAATAACGGCAGCGCTACTTTTGTGCCGCTCCTGCCTTATTTTGGTACATATATTGTACCAAACTTGTTCCTCAGGACGTAAGACTGCGACGCTTTAAACTTTGGTACGGCTCCTGTACCAAACTAAGATAGCTCTATTACCAAATTTTAATCATCTATCTATATCGGTCATTTTGAACGTACCGTGTACTATACTTTTTTCGGTGCAAAAAATACACAAAATATATTATGATTAAAATCAAACAACTGAAGCAAATAAAACAATATCACATATTTACATTAATAACATTAAATAATATACGAAATGAAAACAACAATAAGTAAACGTTAAATACGTCAACACTACACTTACACTTGCGACGCTGAAAAACGAACGGCCATTTTATTCGCGCATGCGCATGAATGAAAATGAATAATCTTTGACATATTTAACACATTTATATATTATATTATATATTTTTATTAAGAGTAGTGTTGATGTATTTAACGTTTAGTTATTGTTGTTTTCATTTCGTATACACTGTTAAAAATTTGGGGAGTTAACGGTTGCTGGAGTTGGGAGTTGAGATTTTAGAGTTAAAAATCGACTCTCCAAGGTGAGTGAGTCTCATACGCTCCATGTTTAAGAAGAGTGGGGACTGAAGGATTAAGCGTTAACTCTCTTTACTTCAACTCTTCAAGGCGTGCGACTTTTATAGAGTCCCGTAGGGAGTTAAATTTCAACTCCTTTTTTTAACAGTGTATTATTTAATGTTATTAGTGTAAATATGTGATATTGTTTTATTTGCTTCAGTTGTTTGTTTTTAATCATAATATATTGTGTGTATTTTTTGCAGAGAATAAAGTTTATAATTTATATATGTGAGAGATTCCATATGAAGTGATCAAGGTAGAAAAAATTGTTTGCCAATTATGCTTAAAGTCGAAGTATTTATGATGCATATAGATGGTAATTTTTGGAAATTTTTATTTTGTCCAATATTTTCCGAGTGGGGGAATTTTTTTGGGTTTTACGGTACAACGCAAATTTCAGTATTTTTATCTAGTTAACAATTAGATAAAAAAAAATTGTTACTATCAGTTTCGATAGAGTTTTTCATGACCTTTCGATTCATGATATGTATTTAAAAAACAAATTTTTTTGACCAAAAAAAATGAAAGTCAAAAATAAATTTGAGTTTTTTTGGTGAAGGACGCGATTTTTCTTTTTTTTTTTTTTAATCGAAAGCTGAGGTTTAAGCCATGAAAATTAGAGTTTTAGAGGGGAGCGCTGCAGACTCAACGCGACCTAAAGGCATTTGACCGGTTCTATTTTACAATAAGAGACATTTTTTCGCTGCCTGGCGGCGCAGCGCGGCTATAGAAAAAAAAAAATTTTTATTATTTTTTGATTCTATGAATGTCTTTTATTAATTTTTAAGGGTGATACTATATATTTCGGTTAGTTTTAAAATAAATTGAGCAATTATTTTGGGATTTACATTTTACTTTTAGGTTATGTTGCATACGTATTTTTGTGGATCAAGTGATATTTATAAGGGACACGTAGACTACTACTTCGGCAAATTACTAGGTAATTTACATGTAATTAGAGATGGATTACCAATGTAGATTACCTCAAGTAATTTACGTTCCGATCCCTGATTTATGGTGATTTATATATTTTGCAATTTTTGCGTAAACTTATTGGTTTTTGTAAAAAATGCATCAAACATAAAATGTGTATTTTTGTGAGACCTACTATTTTTGTGAAAAGAAATTTTTGATATTTGTAATATTTAAAGAGTTAAGTGACCTCAATAAATCATGTGATAGGTTTTATGACAATTTTAGACCCCGTACCCACATGGATGCCGACATAGCACAGTGAGCCAGATTGCAAAAAACTTGGCCAAAACCCCCCAAAAAAGTTTTTTAATTTACAGGTTTGAACTATTGAATAAAGTAACTGACATATTTCTGCATACTGTAGTGAATTATTAGGAAACCCAGGGTCCATTAAGAGTAAGATACGTCAATTCAATGTTGATCTAAGCGTTCAATTGGTTCGCTACCTAACAGTGCTGAAAAACGTGTAGTTACTTTTAGTAGGAATATATTTTAATTGTGTGCGTCAATCTTCATGGGACAAAATGGAAAATATTTCTAAAGGTATGTATTTTAATATCCTGTAATCCAATTAAATATAATTATTATTGTATTTCAGAAATTTTGCATATTTTAAGGTTATCTTTTCTTAAATTACTTTTCTTGGAAATTAGAAAAAAGAATTAAAAAAGTAGACAACCCAGAAGATCCCATGAAACTGTCAATTGGAATATTTAGATTAATATACTAGAAAAAGAAATACACAAAAAAATAAACCAACTCTTTCCAGATGTAGGAGATATAACCTAAAAAAAGTGCAAAATGTCATGTAACACGAAAATGGCTCTATGTATACAATAAAATAGAAGAGCACTCCAGGTGCTTAGAAACCATTTATGAACCCTGTAACCACTTTTTCTTTTGTATATTAATATAGAAATATATACAGGGTGTTCAGAAATTATGTAGACAATTACATGTAATCATTATACTTTTGTTAGGTTAAGGGCATGTGATCGAGAATGACGTCACTGGTATAAGCAAAATTTGTCCGTAATGTTTATCTTAAAAAACTAAATATTTTGACACCAAACCTTATAGAATTACTGAAAATATCATTAAAAAGGTCTCTCTGACCCAAGTTTGTTTAACTTTTGCCTTAAAGTTAATTTTTAAAAATTTTTTTTTTTAATTTTTTAAAAAAATTTCTGCTTTTCGGAAAATTAAAACAATTAATTTTAATGTAATATTTAAACAAACTTTGGTCAGAGAGACGCCCTTCCATCACACGCCCTTAAGGTAAAAAGAAAAGCTTTAAGATTGTTAAAATTAGAGACTTTTAGTTGCTTAATATTGGAATATTAAATAACAAACATTTATATTAATTTTTTATTATGTTACAGATAAGGATAAATATACTCGGATTTATAAGAGAAAAGACGAATCGATCCGCCATTTTGAATTTCAAAAACTAATATTGGATTCGCAATTAGCGACCCCAAAAACCCTAAGTAAGAAATATTAGTCAGTTTTAAGTTTATCTAGGGGTTTTGGCCAGGTTTTTTGCAATCTGGCCCACTGTGCATAGGGACGTCTATTGGACATGTGTGCCCACTTGGTTCATAACCACAAAATATGCAGCTCTAGGTATTATAATTTGTATTATATTGCAATATTACCTCTCGAAATGTCAGCTACGTTATGTGTCGCTTTCTTAATTTATTAAGTTTCACTCAATAATTTTTTTTAGAAATGTCATTCTAAGGCACCCCTGTATGAACTTGTATGAGCATTTTGTAATTAATTTTGAATTGTTTAAACAATTTTTTTCATATTTTTTATGTAAAATATTTTAAAAGCTTACAACTTTTTAATTAGCAAAAGGAAAAAGAATGTAATGTAATTGATTTAATTGAATCGATTGTTTAAACAAAATGGTTTAAAATCAACTTTCGATGAAATTGAGCTAAAATTATGTGGTTTTTTGTCATTTGTATGCAGGAGCGGACTAACACATTTTGCCGCCCTAGGCAGTTATTAAAAATTGCCGCCCTTCCAGACATCCTTTTTTTTTGTTGTGGCTCATCGAAATCTGCCGCCCCTGAAAATGTGCCGCCCTAGGCAGCTGTCTACATTGCCTATCTAGTTAGTCCGCCACTGTTTGTATGGGAAAATCATAAAAAAGTTATTTATTCATAATTCGGAGTGTATATTTAAATGTTTAAAAAATTTTACTTGTTTAAATAATTTATGTTTCTTATGTTTTCGAAATTAAACACTTTTTTAACAGTCATTGATTCTTTAGTAACAATTGACAGAAAATTTGTGCATTTAAGCATTTTAGGTTTAATAGGTTTTAGGCTACATGCATTTTATGCTGATCAAGTTTTAGGCTTAATGCATTTTAGGTTAAATGGATTTTAGACTACTTGCATGTTAGGCTGAATGAGTTTTTGGCTGTATGAATTTTAGGTTTAAGAGGCTTTAGACTAAATGAATTTTAGGCGAAAAGAGTTTTAGGCTGAATGCATTTCAGGTTAAAGGGGTTTAAGATTACATTCATTTTTGGATGATTGAGTTTTAGGCTTAATGCATTTAATGTTAGATAGGTTTTAGACAACTTGCATTCTAGGCCTTATGAGTTTTAGGCTGCATTCATTTTAGGTTAAATGGGATTAAGGCTGTATGCATTTTAGGTTAAAAGGGTTTTAGGCTTCATGCATTTTAAGCTTAATAAGTTTTAGACTGATTGAATTTTAAATTATATGTATTGTAGTTTAATTTGTTTAAGCTATATGCATTTTAAGCTATATGCATTTTAAGCTATATGCATTTTAGATTATATGGGTCTTAAGCTACAAGCATTTTAGGAGAAATAAGTTTACTTTTAATGCATTTTAGGCTAAAGAGGTTTAAGACTACATTCGTTTTAGGCTGATTTGGTTTTAATTCATTTTAGATTAAAGGGGTTTTAGGCTACATTCATTTTAAGCTGATTTAGTTATACGCTTAATGCATATCATTTTAGGCTATAAGAATTGTAGGCTATATACATTTTAGGTTAAATGAGATTTAGGCTACATGCATTTTAGGCTTAGTGAGTTTTAGGATAAATGCATTATAGGGTAAATATATTTTAGGCTATAAGAATTTAAGACTATATGCTTTTTAGGTAAAATGGGATTTAGGCTAATTGAATTTTAGGCTGAACAAGTTTTAGGCTTACACCATTTAAGGTTAAGTGGGTTTTAGACTACTTGCATTTTAGAGGCTGAATGAATTTTATGCTGTATGCATTTTAAGTGAAAGGGGTTTTAGACTTCATGCATTTTAGGCTGAATAAGTTTTAGGCTAATTGCATTTTAAGGTAAATGTATTTTAGTTTAAATTCATTTTAGGCTATATGCATTGTAGGTTAAATGGGATTTAGGCTGCATACATTTTAGGCTATACAAGTTTTAGGCTTTATGCATTTTAGTTTTAATTCGTTTGAGACTACTTTGCATTTTAGGCTAAATGAGTTTTAGGCTACATGTATTTTGAGCTTATGGGTTTTAGCCTTCATTCATATTAGTCTTAATGAGTTTTAGGATAAATTCATTGTAAGTCAAATGCATTTTAGGCTATATGAATTTTAGGCTATATGCATTTTATGTTAAATGGGTTTTAGTTTTAATGTAATTTTAGGTTAAAGAGGTATAAGACTGTTTGCATTTTAGGCTCATCGAGTTTTATGATGAATACATTTTAGGTTTTATGGGTTTTATGCTACATGTATTTTAGACTTAATAAGTTTTAGGCTAAATGCATGTTAGTTTATATACATTTTAGGCTTATTTACGTAATCAGCTCTTCAAAATACGTAGGAATACCATGTTTCAAACAAATCGGAGGTCCTCTTTATTCGGAATAATATCTGGTTTTGAGAATAGAAAATATAAATAATATAATTTAATTGGTTTAATTGCATTTTAATATAATAATTTTAATTTCAAAATTCAAATTTAATGTAAAGAGTTTTTTATTTAGTTAAAAATTACAAATTTTAATAATAATAATGAATATTTTATATAAATTAAAATTAATTCTTACTATTTATTTAAAATTAGTATGGCACGTACGCGCCGATCCAGGAGACTTAGGTCCGAGCGGAGAGCTGGTTCTTTAATCCGACGCCTCAATTGGCAGATAAGTTTGACGTCAAAAATTCTAAAAAAATTTAAATACTTTTAAATAATTTCTATAATAAAATTAGTTGGTTTAAATTTAAATTCGTTTCTTTTTATAACGAATTTCAATTAAATATACAAAATTTATGTAAGTAAATTAAAATTTAATTATTATTATTTAATTACCATTTGCGGCATAATGGTAGATATACTTACCACCTTTTTTCTTCTAAACTCTTTTTTTCCAGATTCAATGTTTTTAATGCAATAATATTAAATTCTTTTTTATGTGATATGTTAAACATTGTAGAATGTAAAATAAATTTAAATAATTGTATGACGTAAAAATTATAAACAATTATAAATTAACAATTTCGAAAATTCGTTCTTTTTTTAAAAAAAATCCATTTTTGATCTACCTATGGGGAAAAATATAACAAAACTTTATTTTTAAACATTTTAAGGGTCGGTGATTACGAACCCGTAGACACATTTTAAAAATTCAAAATGGCGGATCCAATATGGCGAATCCAATATGGAAAATAATATTTTTTCAAAATTGCTAATTTTAGTAAGATTCAGTAACTAGAAGTTTTTGGGGTCCCTGATTACGAATCTGCAATCAGATTAAAAAAATTTAAAATGACGTATCCAATATGGCGGACGATATTTTAAAAAATTTGTTAAATTTCATGGTGGATTCAATATGGCAGAAGATATTTTCGAAAAAATCGATGATTTTCATAAGACATGGTATCCAGGGGCTTTTGGGGTCGCTGACTACGAATCCATAGTTACACTTTAAAAATTCAAAATGGCGGAACCAATATGGCGGACGATATTTTTTAAAAATTAGCTAATTTTCATTAGAATTGGTATATAGGTGCTTTTGGGGTCGCTGATCACAAATATGCGATTAGATTTTAAAAACTCAAAATAGCGGATCCAATGTGGCGGATGATAATTTTTAAAAATTGGTTAATTTCGGTGAGACTTGGTATCTAGGGGTTTTTGGGGTTGCTGATGAGGAATCTGCAATCAGATTTTAAAAATTGAAAATGTCGGATTCAAAATGGAGGACAATATTTTTTAAAAATTGGCTGATTTTCGTGAGACTCTGTATCTAAGTTTAAGTGTCGCTGAATGCGAATGAGCAGTTAGATTTTATAAATTAAAAATTGGGGATTCGATATGGCGGATTCTCAATGATAGCCAATCAGTGCTTCCTTTCCAATCTAAAAATTTAAAAACAAAATGTAAAAAAAAAGGGTAATGTAATGTTTACTACATCCAAGTTGTTGGTTCTGGGTAATGCTAAAAGTAAACTTGGCATTGGCTGACAATATGTTTTAGGATCGATATTTTCAAAACTGAAATTCATAAAAACCCTATTTTATCTTTCACTTTTGTATTAATTGTAACGTTTTATCTTTAAAAATAAAAATTTTTTGTAAACCATAAAATTTTTTTAAAATTTGTCGACAATATTCGATCCGCCATTGTGAAATTTTAAATTTTGAGTACAAATACGTAATCAACGACCCCCAAAATCTCTAAATACCAAGTCCAACAAAAATTAGCCAATTTTTAAAAAATATCATCTGCTATGTTGAAACCGCCATTTTGAATCCGCCATTTTAAATCCACCATTTTGAATTTTCAAAGTCTGATTGCAGATTCGTAATCAGCGATCCCAAAAACCCCTAGATACCAAGTCTAACAAAAATTAGCCAATTTTTAAAAAACATCTTCCGCCATTTTGAGTTTTTAAAATCTGATCGCAAATTCGTAATCAGTGACCCCAAAATTTCCTAGATACTAAGTATCACAAAAAATAGCCAATTTTTAAAAAGTTTTGTCCGACATTTTGAATTTGCTATTTTGAATCCGCAATATTGACTCCGACATTTTTAATTTTTTTAATCTGATTTCAGATTTGTAATCAGCGACCCCAAAAACTTCTAAATACCAAGTATCACGAAAATTATACAATTTTTAAAAAATATCGTCCGTCATTTTCAATTTTTAAAATCTGATTACACATTCGTAATCAGCGACTCCAATAACCTCTAGATACCAAGTTTCACAAAAATTAGCCAATTTTTTAAAAATATCATCTGCTATATTGAACCCGTCATTTGAATTTTTTAAATCTGACTGCGGATTAGTAATCAGCGACCCAAAAAACCCTTAAAAACAGTATAACCCAAATAATTGTTTGCTTAAAAAAATGTGTGCCGCAATGGGTCAACAAGATTTTATCATTATCTTAGAATAATATAATTTATTATTAATAATGTTTGAAATTGAATGAAGTAGTATATTATACATCAAGGGAGGAAAGGCCGTGCTTTTGTGTCGAGCACGAATGTTCAAAGAACAAGCGCAGCACGAGCGCTTGAAAACAATGCAGCAGTTATTTTTCAAATTTTGAAGTTAACTTTCCCGAAGACGTTGACCCGAACGACCTAGACAACGATTTTGTTCTTGAAAACAGTGTGGCAGCAAATTTTTACATTTTAAGGTTAACTTCCCCGCGAAGGTTGACCCAAACGACCTAGACAACGGTTTTGTTTTAAAAATGATGTAGCAGCTAATTTTTACGTTTTAATGTTAACGTCCCTGAAGAATGTGACTCGAACGACCTGGACATCCGATTTTCTCTTGAAAATGGTGTAGCATTTATTTTTTACTTTTTAAGGTTAACTTCCTGCAGAAGTTGACCCGACGGACCTAGACTTCGGTTTTGCTCTTAAAAACAGTGTAGCAGCTAATTTTTTCATTTTGAGGTAAAGTTCCCCAAAGATGTTGACCCGAACTACCTGGACATCGGATTTTCTATTGAAAACGGTGTAGCAGTTATTTTTCACATTTTGAGGTTAACTTTCCTGAAGATGTTGACCGGAACGACCTAGCCATCGGTTTTGCTCTGGAAAACGTTGTAGCAGTAATGTTTTATATTTTGAGGTTAACTTTCCCGAAGACGTTGACCCGAACGACCTGGTCATTGAATTTTCTCTTAAAAACGGTGTAGCAGGTATTTTTCACATTTTGAGGTGAACTTCCCAGAAGAAGTTGATCCGAGCGACCAGGACATCTGTTGTGCATTTTTAATTAAAAATTCTGCAAAATTTTTCCAGGTGGGATGTGTTCTCAAATAGTTAAAAAGTTAGAGGGGAGTCGAAAAGGGACATACATTGAGGTTTTAATAGGGGTGCGTTTTTATTTTTTTGTTTATCACTATTGTTAGAAATATATTGAATTTTGACAAAAGTAATTAAAACGTTTTTCTCAAGTTTAAAATGCAGCTAGTGCCAGACGCGTAAATGCAAGGGGGTCGACCCCACCACTAAATCGAAGAAATCTGTTTTTTGTGCACTCCCTTAAGCTTATCCACTTATTTTAATGTTTCTGATGATGAAAGTTTTAGTCTGCCAGACGGCAGGTTGCTTATTGTAATTTATTTAAAAAAAAAGTTTTGTAATTTTCTCAACTCTAAATCTGAACTAGTGAAAAATAACTAATTATTAGTAAACAAATAACTACCAAATAGTTATAATTTGACTAATTAAATTAGTAAACAGAATTTTACTAAAATATTAGTTATTTTGATATAACCTAAAAATCAATTTGACTAATAATTAGTTATTCTTTACTAAATGATTAGTAAAAATATAACTCGCTTGTCCGTCGCCCAAAACCATTACCCCCCCTTCCTTTAGCGGCCAAACTATTTGAGATAGAAAGTTGAAATTTGGTACACTTATGTATTTTCACGTGTAGATTACAGGAAAAATATAGCGAACATGATTGAACGTGATGTTCATAGCGTTGTCAAGGAAATAACAAGGTTTTTTTAATTAAAATGCATTAAAATGCCTATTTACCCCCCCCCCCCCCCCCCTTATAACCCAAACTATTTGACCTAGAGTAATGAAAATTGGTACACATATGTATTTTTCGCGAGTAGAGTACAGGAAAAAAATAGAGAACGTGATTAGAGTTGATAGTCATAGCGTTCTCAAGGAAAAATTTTTTTTTTAAAAAAAAACGTAACCCCCCTCCTTATCTTTCAAACCATTGTAACCATCAACTTTACTTTTAATAAAAATGGGGACATCAAATCAAATGAAAAATATAAATTTGAAATTTGAAATATAAAATAAATTGTTTTTAAAATATCATGCATAATTTAAATAAATAAGGGATGTTCTGCAATGAAAACTTAAATTTAATACGTTCAAAATCAATAAGTTTATTATAAATAATATAAGAATTGATAAAAATCAAGTGATAAACATTCAATATAAATCCGAATTATACAATTACGCACATGACGTCATGTTAATGAAAAATTTCCTCCTTCATACATACACATAAATAACGACGATTATTAAAATATCTGAAGTCAAAATTAAATAAATAGTTCATAAATGAAAGGAAACACCTTTCTTCAACGTTTGAGTCAATATAAATAAATTAATAAATAAATAAATACGGACCAAATTAGATCCATTAAATGTCTTGCGATTCACAGATCATGACGCTTCGATGATCGGGGCTTCCTGACCATATTCAATGTTTGAATTATGTCATTCATAAAATGCAGATTAGTGAGACGGCTTCATTTACTTCATTTACTCGTCATCAGTACATGAATACTTGAAATGGAACCCCTTTATACCATTTTAGACCAACAAAAATCGCCACTCTAATAATAAATAAATGTACAATATTATATTTAAATCACAATTTTAGCACTTATTACTTTTTTAATCAATATAAAGCACTTTTCGTCACCTTATAAGTTCTCGGCGAGATATATAAAATTGGCAAAAATGCGTCTACTATCGCAAGACAAAATTTAAAATATGTCCGTCTAACGAAGGCAGTGACTCGTAATCCCTAACATCCCTACTACTTATAATTTTCGGGAAACGAACTATCATTTCGTAAAATTTCGTCATTTCTCGCCCATTTAAGGATATATTCTCATATTCGTTTACTTTGTCATTATAGTTACACTTTATCGCACACATACATTTAATATAATCAGACTCGGATCAGCCGATCCTTACACCATTTGACCTAGAGGTTTGAAATTTAGTATACCTACGTATTTTTACGTGTAGATTACAGGAAAAATATAGCGAACATTGTTGGACTTAGTTATCAAAAGTTATTAATGAAATTTTTATGAAACTATAAAAATTGTGGTTTAAATTTATTATCATAACAGTTTTTCCAAAAAACTGAAATTTTACCAACAAAAAATTTTTTCCTTCTAAACAGCTACAATATTTCATAGTTTAAGATTATATTTTTGTACAAAATGTTTATTTTTATGTTTAAATTACTTTAAAAGTTTAAAATTAAAAAAAAAAATTTTAATTTAAAAAAAAAAAATTTTAATTTAAAAAAAAAAAATTTTTTACTTAAAATTCAAAATTTTATAAAAAAAACTCAGTCTATTTGCCTGGAAGTTTTTAATTTTATAAAAATCTTATAAAAATTATAAATTTTAATAAAAGTAAAAAAATTATGGTTGTAATTTATTATTATTTAAATAATTCAAATATTAAGTAACTAAGGAATTATTGAAATAAATCATGAAAAATAAATAATTAAAAAAATGTTTTCAATCTATTTTTAAGTTTGTGGATGGAACCCTCTGTGCGCGAGTCCGACTCGCACTTGCCCGGTAATTTGTTATGTTGTTTCTCGTATCATTCTGAATAAATATGTAAAAAAGCTGACCAATTTCTCATTGATAACACACTAACAAGGTTAGGCCCCTACTGAAAAATCCTATATAGGATCCTACATAGGATCCTATATAGAATCCATATGGATTCCTATGAGAATCCACGTAGGATCCTATATAGGATCCTATATAGGTATTGTCCTATAGGAATCCACGTGGATTCTCATAGGAATCTATGTGGATTCCTATAAGTCGCCTATAGGACAAGTCCTATATAGGATCCTATGTGGACTCTCCTATAGGAATACATGTAGGATCTCATATAGGATCCTGCATAGGCGTCCCAAAAAATTTTTGTACACCCTCCTACATATGATCCTACGTAGGTTCCCATATAGGATCCTATATGGGAACCCATATAAGATCCTACATGGGTACCCCCAAAAAATTTTTTTGTACCCCTTCCTCATGCGCAGTCGTCTTTTACGTATTCTACAATACTTACGCCTGCGCAGTAAATATTTTTCGTCCTTATAATGGTGCTTAATGTATATTTGAATAAAGTTGTTAAAAAAAAACAATTAATTCTGTGTACATAATTTTTTTTGGGCGCCCATAAAAGATCCTATATAGGATCCTATATGGGAACCTACGTAGGATCCTATGTAGGGGGGTTTACAAAAATTTTTTTGGGACGCCTATGTAGGATCCTATATGAGATCCTACATGTATTCCTATAGGAGAGTCCACATAGGATCCTATATAGGACGTGTCCTATAGGCGACCTATAGGAATCCACATAGATTCCTATGAGAATCCACATGGATTCCTATAGGACAATACCTATATAGGATCCTATATAGGATCCTACGTGGATTCTCATAGGAATCCATATCCATTTTTCAGTAGGGGGCAAGGGGAGGTCAAACCCCCACCGTCCAAATGAAAAGAATTTATTTTAAAGAAAGGTCATTTGACGTTCTATTTTTTTCAAACCTCCCCTAAAATTTCAAAAATTCGACCAAAATTTCAAACTTCCACCCCCCTAAAATTGTAAAACCTCCCTCACAGAATTTTTTTCTGCGTAAGCTCCTGTGCTTACCCATCATTTATTTTAATTTTTCTGATGATGCAAGTTTCAGACTGCCGGACGGCAGACGTTGCTTATCGTAGTTTATTTTAAAAAAAAAATTTAAGTAATTTTTTAATCTCAACTTTTTAATATGTTGTAAGATTTCTCTGACCCCCCTTCTTATATTACGTAAGATTTTGTACATATCGTATTTCTAGGCGAATTTTCATCAATGGAAAAACCTTATGTAAGAGTAGGTTCTAACCCCCTCCCCACCCCCAGGGACCCTTACATAATTAATTAAATGCCCCTTAGTGTCTACATCCGTTGTTGAATAAATGTATTTTACAATAATTCAATTTCGTTCTATAATTAATTACGTCTGTGAAATTAATTTACACTTATTGAAGGTAATGTTATGTCGCACTCCATTGTTTAAATAGATTAATTTAAACTTATATAATAAAATATGAAAAGACAATGAGTTACGATAAGAAACGTCTGCCGTCCGGCAGATGAGTCTATACATTTGATTTTATAAACTATCTTTATGCATTTCTTGTTTGTTCTCATTTTCTAAATAAATTTTATATAACAATCATTCTGTTTTTATGTTAGCGGAAAATAAAGAAATTTATGACCATGAACTTAAATTCAAACGGATTTCTCTCAATGAATGAGTTTTTTTTATCTAAACGAAGAAGCTACATTTAATTTAGTGTTTCTTTGGGTCTCTCTAGAGAATATTAATTTTCAAAAACTTCATAATGAACATATTAGATGTCATTCTTTGAACATTTTTCAATGCAAAATACATGGTAAATTTTATTGTCGATGAGGCACCATTAATTATTGAAATAAAAAAATTACATGTCTTTTCTTTTTTGATGCATAACAAAATGTAGGACTGCAAACTTTAAAATTCAAAAATTTCATTTTTAAGGAGCACCTTAAATTATGTCTGTTTTAAATATATAAAAATTAGATACAATAATTATATGTTAAGAAATCAAGGAAATAACAATTATTTTAAAGTATTAAAATTAGATTTTCTTAGTTTTCTTGAGAATAGAAATCCATGCGTGTTTGTCAGAAATAGACTACTTTTGTAATAAATTGATAACCATAAAAAATTAGAGCGGGGGACTGGAATTACTATCTGCGTAGAGATATCTTAAAATAATTTTTTTTTTTTATATATATATAAACTGTGAGAATAAGAAGAGTACTGTAAGAGCAAGGTCTCAGAGTTTTTGTAGCATTCAAACTGTTCAGATATCATTTAATTGTTTGATTTTTAAATTTTTGTGAGTATATTTGTAATTTCTATTGTATTTGTTTAAGGGCATGTGATGAAGAATGACGTCACTGTTATAAGCAAATTTTGTCCGATAACTTTCTCCTAAAATAATAAATATTTTGATTCCGAACTTTGTGGAATTACTTAAAATATCATTACTCTCTAACCCAAAATTGTTTGGATTTTGCCATAAAATTAATTTTTAAAGAAATTCGCTGATATTTTGAAATGCTAAAAAATTAATTTTAAAGCAAAATTCAATCAAACTTGGGTCAGAGAGATTTGCCTAATGATATTTTAAGTAATTTCACAAAGTTTGGTGTCAAAATATTTAGTATTTTAGAAGAAAGTTTACGAACAAATTTTGTCTATACCAGTGACGTCATTCTCCAGTCTATGCCCTTAATTAATACATGCTATAGTTCTTAAAAAGACATTTTTAAAAACGATTCGGAAAACCTTTTTATTTACATAAAAAGATTAGGGTTAATCCAGGAAACATGGAACACCTTTTTAAAAACTACCGCACAATCTAATGAATTTTTTAATAAATTCCTTATAAAATAGTTAATTATTAAGATTTGTACATTAGCAAATAAAAGAGCTCTCGATTTTTTTTAATTTACAAAAAGAAATTAAAAATAGCAATAACATTAACAATTATATATCCTTTAAATTTTTCAATTACTTTTTCAATATTACATTTTTTAAAATTATAAAATATAAAAACATCTTTATTTTTTAGTATCAATAATAATTGATAAATGGACAAAAACAATATTGAAAAAAAAAATTCAAAATTTGATTAAATTTATATTTCTTCTAAATTGTTCATTTGTTTTCTTTATGCAAATTACAAATATATTACTTAATGTTTTCAATTAATTTTATCAATACTCAAGTATTTTTCAATTATGTTATTCTTCATTCAATAGATTTTTGTTAAAGTTTAATAATTCATGCAAATTTTAATTATCAATTTAAATATTTTTAATAATTGATAAATATTATAATTCAATTTCAATTACATTCAATTACTTCATTTTCAATTACATAGTTTTATAAATTTAATTTATTTATTTTAAATATTCCTTTTATTTGTCAATTTTTCACGTGATTAGGTGCATACAAAAATTTTGAACTTTTTCTTCAATTTTGAATTATGTTTTTGAATTTTTCAATTAACTTCTTTAATGCATGATTATTTTCATTATTTTCTTCATTTTTAAGTTATTGTCTTCTTTCTCCAGTCTCTAAATCTAAATTAGTAGAAAGTAAACAATTATTAGTAAAAACATAACCAATTATTAGTTATAAAATAACTAGAAAATAGTTAAAATTTGACTAATTGAATTATTAAACAGAATTTTATTAAATTTTTAACTATTTTTACATAACCTAAAAATGAATTTAACTAATAATAATAAGTTACTTTATACTAAATGATTAGTAGAAATATAGTTATTTGAAATTAGTGACTATTATATTTAAAATACAATAGTAAAATTTTGATGAAAAAAGCTTAACATACTAATCTGTATTATTATTTAGTTAATATATAATTATATAATTATGTCTATTCTAAATATATAAAAATTAAAGACAATGAATTATTTTTTAAGAAATCAAAATATAACAATTATTTAAAAGTATTAAAATTGGATTTTCTTAGTTTTCTTGAGAATTAAAATCCATGTGTGTTTATCAGAAATAGACTACTTTTGTGATAAATTGATAACCATAAAAAATTATAACGGGGGACTGGACCTACTATCTGCATAGAGATATCGTAAAATAATTTATTTTTATCCCACAGGCACAAACATGGCGCTTTTAGATGCCTGTAGGCAGGGTCTAAACGCATTCATTTGTTCGACCGGGTAAAAATGGCTTCCATTTTTTCCCTAGGGAAAAAATGAACAGCTGATCCATGCATTTTTTCCACCACAGGGCAAAAATGGCCGCCATTTTTATACGGTCAAACAAGTGAATGCATTTAGACCCTAACCTACAAACATTTAAAAGCACCAAGCTTGTGCCTTTGGAATAAAAAGTATCGTAAGCAACACGGGTTTAAAGTCAGTCCAATTTGTTTACAATGATGTTTGTGTACTCGTTCACGTCTCGGGCTTCGCCCTTGACTGTCACTCGTACACAAACATCAGCGTAAACAAATGGCTGCCCTTAACCCCTTGTTGCTTAATATACTATTTTATACATAAACTATGAGAATAAGAAGAATAATGTAAGAGCAGAAGGTCTCAGAGTCTTTATAGCTTTCTAACTGTTCAGATATCATTTAAGTGTATGATTTTTAAATTTTTGTGAGTATATGTATACTTTGTATTATATTTGTTTTAATAATGCATGCTATAGTTGTTAAAAAAATATTTTTAAAAACGCTTTGAAAAACATTTTTATTGACAAAGATTAGGGTAAATACGTGAGATATGGAACACCTATTTTAAAACCACTGCACAATCTAATGAATGTGTCAAGAAATTCCATATAAAATACTTTAATATTAAGATTTGTACATTAGCAAATAAAAGAGCTCTCGATTTTTTTTTAATTTACTAAAAGAAATTAGAAACAGCAATAACATTTCCAATTATAAATCCTTTAAATTTTTAAATTACTTTTTCAATGTTACATTTTTATAAAATTATAAAATATAAAAACATCTTTATTTTTTAGTATTAATAGTAGTTGATAAATGGACAAAAAAAAATATTGAAAAAGAATAATTCAAAATTTGATTAAATTTATATTTCTTCTAAATTGTTCATTTGTTTTCTTTATGCAAATTACAATTATATTACTTAATGTTTTCAATTAATTTTATCAATACTCAAGTATTTTTCTATTATGTTATTCTTCATTCAATAAATTTTTTATAAAGTTTAATTAAGAATGCAAATTTCAATTATCAATTTAAATATTTTTAATAATTGATAAATATTATAATTCAATTTCAATTACATTCAATTACTTCATTTTCAATTACATAGTTTTATTAATTTAATTTATTTATTTTTAATATTCCTTTTATTTTTCAATTTTTCAGGTTAATAGATATATACAATATTTTTGAACTTTTTCTTCAATTTGGAATTATGTTTTTCAATTTTAAATTAGCTTCTTTAATGTATAATAATTTTCATTATTTTCTTCATTTTTAAATTATTTTCTTCTTTCTTCACTCTCTAATTCTAAATTAGTAGAAAGTTAGTAATTGTTAGTAAAAAAATAACTTAAAAATAGTTAAAATTTGACTAATTGAATTATTAAACAGAATTGTATTAAAATTTTAATTATTTTTGCGTAACCGAAAAATGAATCTAACTAATAATATTTAGTTATTTCATACTAAATGGTTAGTAGAAATATTGATATTTGTAATTAGTGACTTTTTGCTTTTAAATTTGTTTTTTCAATTAATTCAGATTTAGAGAGCAATTGATTTTTTCTTTTTATTTCAACAAATTATTATTAATAAACTTGTTTTATTTATATTTGAATACTATGGTCAGAAAGAATGAAAAGTAATTACCAATTTAATTGAAATTTTGAAATAATTTCATGAAAAATTTTGGGTTTATGTTTCATAAATTTTATAATTTCATGATCGATAAGGCACAATTAAATATTAAAATAAAAAAATACGTGTCTGCGTTTTTCGATATGTATCAAAATGAGTGGTTGCAAACTTTAAAATTCAAAATTTTTATTTTTAAGAACTATCCTTACACATGTAGATAAAATTGATTAATATTAACAGTAGTATTATTAATTTATTATTCTAAAAAAAGGAAATAAAAGTGTTTCTATTTTTGAATTTTTGAAATACATTGTTTGTAAAACTTTCTGAAATAAGATGAAAACTATGATAAGTCCTAACAACTAGGGTTCCGTACACGAAACAAAATAATTTGGTACATGAAAAAACATGTATAATTTTTTTAAATTTTACTATAGTTTAATTATGTATATATAATATAACATCAATTAAACTTCTCTGCATTAAAAAAAAAAAACCAATGTAAATTTTATTTGATATTTTTATAATTACTCCAAATTATTTTAAAATTGATGAACGACCTAATTGTAAGAAATAAATCAGTAATATAAATTTCAGCACTCTATGTCAAGCCTGTATTAAACGATAGAGTTTAAAGCATTTTTGCAAAAAAAAATTTAATTCAGTACCGTCGGAATTTGTCAGTCCACTCATTTTTTAAGGTTTGAGGAACGTCTTTAAATGTACAAAGTATAAATATTAAAATTTGTCTGCTTTTATTTTCTCAAAGTAGACGAAATTTTTAGCAAAATGAGAACTTAGTGAAGTGATTTAGTCAATTTTTCATTGAAATATGTTTAAGAAAATTGGAATTTTCAATGTTTGACAAAAATTCAAATTACTCTCGAAATAATAATGCTTTTTAAAGTTCCTATGCTTGTTTCAAAAGGCATTTTCTAAATAATAAGATTATTGCATAAGCATTGAAGTGCAGTTTTTTTCTTAGAATATGCAAGGCTCGGAAGTTGGACCAAAAAAGATAAAAAAATGATTGCTTTGGTTTAACTTTTGAGCCTTGCATGTTTTAGAGAAAAAAGTACTTCAATGCTTAAATAATAGTCTTGTTCTTCAGAAAATTTCCTTTAAGACAAGCATAGGAAATTTAAAAAACCTTCGTTATTTCGAGAAAACTTCAATTTTTGTAAAACATTAAAAATTCTACATTTTTTAAACGTATTTCAATGAATAATTGATTAATTCACTTCACTCAGATTTTATTTTCCTCAAAATTTCATCTGCTTTGAGGAAATAAACACAAAAAATTTTTAATAATTATACTTTGTACGTTTAAAAAAATTTTTTCAAAGCTTAAAAAAATGGGTGGACTGACAAATTCCGACGGCACTGTATTTCCTTGACAACTCTATGACCATCAATTAGAATCACGTTCTTTACAATTCTACTCCTGTAATCTTCTTGTAAAATTACATCAGTACAAAAAATTTAAATACCCGAGGTCAAATATTTTATCAGCTAAGGGAGGGGGGGGGGGGGGGGATATACGAAAATTGACAAAGTCTTTCCAATAGGGTTCCGTGCATACACTTGTAGTGTACAGAACAATAATAATATAATTATAATAGTAACAATTAATTAGAATATTTCATATACTTTTAGCCAAATATTTCGCAACACAAAGCTTATTTTCATTATCATGAGTTTGATTACACAAAATTATGGACCTAGACTGTCTAATTTTGTATATAATGGTTATTATGATAACTACGGAAAGTTTAATGTGTCCGAAACTAGCATTTTCGTTCCCTTCCGTGACTCTGGCACGAAACGAAAAAAAATTCAAATTATGTATCGAGACGAAACACGGAACACAAGTCGACGGGACTTTCGTTCCGTGCCTTCGTCTTGAATCTTTTTATTAACATTTCCTGGAAATTCAAGCCCTCCTTATTATATCATTTGTTCTCTTTATATTATAATAAATTAATTAATAAATAATAAATTAAAACAATACGTGATATTGGCTCATGACCAAAACAGATAAAAACAAAAAAGAGTCGATTCTGGAAATTGGAGAATGTTTTAAATAGTTATTTTAAACATTATAAATTGTTTAAAAAATTCGTTGTTTAAACAAATTGTTAAAACAAATAAAACAATATTAAAAATTTGTTTAGAAAAAAAATTTCTAAAAACTGGATAATGTTTTAAATCATTATTTCAAACATAATAAATTGTTTTAAAAATATATTGTTTAAACAAATTGTTATAAACAAATAAAACAATATTAAACGTTTTTTAAGAAAAAAAATTTCTAAAAACTGGAGAATGTTTTAAATAATTAAATTTAATACTATAAATTGTTTAAAAAATTAAATGTTTATTTAAGTTGTTATAAACAAGTGGACAAATAGTAAAATTTTTATCAGAAAAAAAATCTGAAAAGTGGAGAATGTTTTAAATAATTAAATTTAACATTATAAATTGTTTAAAAAATTAATTATTTAAATAAATTGTTATAAACAAATGGAAAAATATTACAACTTTTATCAGATAAAAGATTTTAAAAAGTAGTGAATGTTTTAATAAATATTTTTAACATTATAAATTGTTTATAAATCAATTGTTTAAAGAAAACTGTTATAAACAAAAGGAGAAATATTAAAAAAATTTATTCACTTATATGAGACATTATCAAAAGTTTGAATTTTTTTTTGTTATATAAATAATTTAAAAAAAATAAGTTTCTTTACTAGGGTAACTCAAAAATACATGGGAGAAACAAAAAATTGTAAGAAAAACTTTTTCGCAGAATTGATATATAATCCATAAAAAGAATTTATAAAAAAGATAAAAAAAAATTACATTAGTCCGACGTTTCAAGAATCAACCATTCTCATTTTCAAGGACAATATTTTCACAACAAGATAAATTGGATCACAAATCAAAAACGAGTCAAAAGTATGTCATTTTACAATGAGCGATTTTTTAAAAATAACTTTTTTCTTTTATGTCAAGAAAACTTAACATTTGAGACTGACAAATGTCAAACAAATGGCTGCCTTTTACCCCTTGTTCCTTAATTAATTAAAAATAATTTTTGCCAATAGGTTCAATGTGCCCTAAAACACCGTGAAAGTTGGAAGAATTTTTTTTTAAATTCTAAAAGTCCTTACCTCGGCTAATACGGCGTTATAATATATTTATTTATTTTGTTTTTTTACTTTAGTAGCGTTTTAGCTGCTTCTCCTCTGCAAACTTAGAAATTTAAAACTTTTGTAATTTACAAAATTTTGATCATTTTTTAAAATATTAAAAAACTCGATTTTCTTAAAGACATCACCTTGTCTTTTCTTAAAAACTGTTTTCTTGTTATTAAATGTAAAAGTGAATTTTTTCCAATAGGTTTGGTATATCCAGTAAGATGTGGAAAAAGTCTAATAAATAATTTTTTTTTCCTGAAAAGACAAGAAGTCATTATTTTGGCTAATAAAGCGCCATAAATTATTCCGTTTGTTTTTATTTTAGTAATATTTTAGATGCTTTTTCTTCCTAAATTTAGAAAATTCAAAAAATTTGAAAATTTATAAATTGTCCGTTTTTTGAAAAATAAGAAAGCTCAATTTTCTCAAAAGCAATATTTTTTATTTCTTTGAGATTTTTTTTTGTATTCACTAGATAAAACTAGATACTTTTTCGACATCTTAGTGGATATACCAAACCTACTGGAAATTATTTTTTTACATTTAAAAACAAATAAAAAGTTTTTAAGAAAATAAAAGATTTTGAGAAAATCCAGTTTTTTTATTTTTTAAAAATTTTGTAAATTTAAAAACTTTTGTAAATTTTCAAATTTGCAGAGGAGAAGCATCTAAGACGCTACTAAAATCAGAAAACAGAATAAATATATGAATAATATATAGTGCCGTATTAGACACATTAAACCTATTGGAAAAAATTCTTTTTGTTATCCAGTAACAAGAAGAATTTTAAAAAAGTAAAAAATGATGTTTTCTAGAAATTCGTGTTTTTTAATTTTCAAAATTATGGCCGCCATTTTGTTAGTATTAGGACTCTAGGCCATTAGTGATTAATTAATTTTATTAAAGAAACGAATTCTAAGTCATAGAAACCTAAGATTGTTAAAACAAATTAAAACTGTTGGTTAGTAACTAGAACATTTGGAAATAGTTTAAATAAGTTTCATGTATAAAATACATATATATAATTTACTTTGGATTACGTAAAGTTTCTTATATTGAAATAGCTTGAATTTTGTTGACGTCTTGACTCTTTCAAGTATAAAATAATTTTAACAATTTTATATTAATGACTTTTTCTATATTGGTTTTTTAAAAATATTTTTAAAATAGTTCTCATGAGGACAGCATTGTCTGTCGAAACGTTAAAAAAAGTGTTTTTAAACCTTTTCTTTTAAATTTATGACTGACTCGGAGAAATTGGTAAATTCAATTACACATGTGAATTACCAACACCGAGTGACAATTATTAAATATTATTAAAATAATTCTCTTTACCAGCGAATTTTGATGTACATTCAGTAAAATGTCACGGAAATTGATAAACTGAATCAAGTGGCCCCCCTGTTTAAAAAATTCTCCACTTTTCAGAATGTATTTTTCTGATAACAATTTTAATATTTGTCCATTTGTTTATAACAATTTGTTTAAATAATTCATTTTTTAAACAATTTATAATGTTAAATTAATTTATTTAAAACATTCTCCACTTTTCAGAATGTTTTTTTCCTGATAAAAATTTTAATATTTGTCCATTTGTTTATAACAATTTGTATAAACAATTAATTTTTATAAACAATGTATAGTGTTGCATTTAATTCTTTTAAACATTATCCAGTTTTTAGGAATTTTTTTCCTAAAAAAATTTTTAATATTTTTTTATTTGTTTATAACAATTTGTTTAAACAACGAATTTTTTAAACAATTTATAATGTTTAAAATAATTATTTAAAACATTCTCCAATTTCCAGAAACGACTTTTTTTTGTTTTTATCTGTTTTGGGCATGAGCCAATATCACGTATTGTTTTAATTTATTATTTATTAATTAATTTATTATAATATAAAGAGAACAAATGATATAATAAGGAGGGCTTGAATTTCCAGGAAATGTTAATAAAACGATTCAAGACGAAGGTAACGCGCTGTGGCTCTCCGCAATACGATTTGTACAGGGTCAATTCTATCCTATTTTGTTTCGTGTTTTGATATGACGCATAAACATGAGCGGTACGAAAGTAATGAACAAATTAGCAATTACATAGAATAATGGTGAAAAATCAATGTTTATGTTATTTGTACAAAATCTAGGAAAAAACTTTCACAAAAATAGTAAAAAATATTTTATTAACATTATTATCGAAATTTTGTAATTTATAAGGTTTTTTTGGGGCTCTATAAAAAATAGATAATTATTAAAAATGGTTAAATAAACAATTTTGGTATTATTGTTTGAAGTCTTCTGAAGAGAAACAGAGTTGGGCGATTGAAAAATATTGATTTTCAAGGATTCTATACTATTTCTCCAAAAAAGTTTTTTTTCTTATGTAAAGTACAGAGGAATGCAAAAATGCCTTGTACTTGAAGTTGCCGATGAAAATTGAAAATCAGCAGCGCATCTTGTAACGATAAATGTATGGCCAACGTACTGACAAGTCAATTGGTGTCATCGTTGGTCATCAGTTTTGTAAACAGTGTTGTTTACTTTTCGCGAAATATGAAAATAGTGATAATTTAAAAATATTTTGACCGCGTGTGTTTAGTGAAAGTGTGAAAATTAAAAATGGATTTTAAGCAGTGACTTTTGCAGTATTGGTGAGTATCAATAAATCTTTTAAATTATTATAAATAGATAAAATGATTTTTAAAACTTTAGGTTAGAGTTTTTATAATTAAACATAAAAACAATTATTAATTTTCTTAATAATATAGAATTATGTTTCACTTAATAAACTCTATCTAATCTGAATTAATAAATTATTAGACTTTTTCAAATTCAAAAACTCATTATTCAATTCAATTCATTAATAAATGAATCGAAAACAAAATTTTTATTTGCCATAAACATTCACCATTTAAACTTCTTATAATATAAATATGTTTTAATTGATAAAATAACTTATTAAATGCATAAATTTAATTGTTTAATCTTTTACAAATTTATTAACATATTATTTGTAAAATGGAGGTAATAAAAGCGACGATTTCAATTCAATTGCATATTAAGAAAAAGCAAGAATTTATATTTTTTTTTAATGATATGCTCTAAATTATTAGAGTTTTTACAAACTTATTAATAATTAATTTTAAAAATAATCAAAAACAAAATTTTTATTTGTCTTTACTTTTATCACTTCAACTTCTTATAATATAAATATGTTTTGATTAAAAAAATAACCTATATAAATGGAATCATTTAATTATAAGTATTTTATAAATTAATATATTTATAATTTTTAAAACAAAGAAAATAAACAACTTTGATTTTAATTTAGATTCAAATTGAAAAAAGTTACTATTGAATTAATAATTTATAAATATCAAAAAACTTTCATAGTTTATTGGTTAAAATTGGATAGAGTTTTTTATATATGAAACTTAATTTCATTATTAAAAAACTAATTAATGTTGTTTTTTCTTAATTTAAAATTGAATTAAAATCCAAATTTTTTATTTGCTCTATTTGAATAATTAGTAGTTTATAAATATATAAAACACTAATTCTTTAATGACTGAATTTACAAATTAGGTTACTTATTTAATTAAAATATGTTTATATTATAAGAAATTTTAGTGGTAATATTTTAAGTAAAATAAAAATTTTGTTTAGTTTTCATTATTTAAATTACTAATTTAAAAAACTGAAAAATCTGTAATAATTTAATGATTGAATTTAGATTGAGTTTTCTGGTAAAACATAATTTTATTATAAAACAAAATTATTAAATCTTGCCTTTTCTCAACTATAAATCGGATTGAAATCAAAATTGTTTATTTGCTCTATTTTAAAAATTATAAGTTTACAAATTTATAAAATATTAATAATTAGAAGGTTGCATTTAGATAGGTTATTTTTCTTTAATTAAAATATATTGATATTATAAGAAGTTTAAGTGGTGAAAGTTTATGTTATTAAGTTAAAGATATTTATTTAATATTAAATAAATAACCTCTTATCTAAATTCGATCTTTAAATAATTAGTATTTAAAAATTTATAAACCAATTTTTTAAATAGAGCAAACAAAAATTTTTTAAGTAAAAAAAAGTTTTTTTTTGATTCATTTTTTAAATTAATTTTTTTTTTTTTTATTAAAGCTTTATTAAACCTTTATCAAGGTTTTTGAGCTACATTTATAATACAGTATATATATATATATATATATGATAATTAGACATTTTTAACTGGTTTATGTAGAGACACATAACAAAGATGTTTAAAGTCTATTATATTTTGAGGTTGGATTTCTTGAGAAAGGAGTTCATAGCTCTGATGATTACTGGGTTCATTTCGTATAAAATACTTGCGACATTTACAGGAAGCTGGTAATGTTGTTGGATCTTCGTCATTAGTTGAGCTCTATGGTTGTCATATTTCGAACATTGCCAAAAAACATGATTGGCATCTTCTTCCGGATGTCCACATTCACAAGATGGGTCGTCTTTTATATTAATTTTAAAAAGAGAGGAAGCTAGATGATAGTGATTTGATTTTAGTCGATTGATACATACTGTAGTCTCTCTTGGAAAGTTGAATTTTTCAAACCAGGGTTTAGGCGTATCTTTAAAATAATATTTAAAGTAATCTACTCCTTTTTCTTTTCCTTGTTCTTTCATTTAATTTGTAGTATTCTTTCGAGAATTTTCTTTAAAAATTGTTTTAAGGTCGGTATATGGTACTTCTGTAATGATTGGTCTGACATCTTCTGTAGCTATCTTGGCAATTCCATCAACCGTCTCGTTGTCTTCTATTCCTACATGTGATGGAATCAAAAAAAATTTAATTTGTCTATGATGAGAATATTTTTCGATAAATTCAATGTATTTTTTTTTTATTTCTAGAAGGTGATTATTCACTTTTATTTTTAGTTGAGGACGATTCAAAGCCTGCAGGACACTTAAACTGTCAGTGAATATGTAAATATCCTTTTGTGGAACTTGTAATGCAATGATCATCGCTTCCTTCAAAGCAATGCATTCTGCCGTGTATATTGAAGCGTGCACATTAATACTTTTTTGACAAGTAATGTTTAATTCCGGGCAGTAGCATGCAGCTCCCACACAGTGCGCCTCCTTAAATTTGCTTCCATCTGTAAAGATCGACACGATATCTTGGGGGTTTTGTTGAATTAGATCCTTTACTATTCTGGGATGTCCTCCATTTTTTATAGAAATTCCAACTGTTGTGTCAAAGGGTATTTGAGTGAGTGAAAGTTTGTAGCTGTAGTTATAGAGGTTGAAAGATTCTCCTCGTTCCAGTTGGTCTACAAATGGGCTTATCTCTCTCGCACATTGAAATATTAATCTATTTTGTCTCTTTTTAATTATTGGATTATACATTATAAAATTTATTAGAGTTTCGTAGATTAAAATTGGATACAGTTTTTAGGTGAAACATAATTTTATTATTAAAAAAATTAAAAATTCTTTTTTTTTTACTTTGAAATTGAATTGAAATCAAAATTTTGTTATTTGCTCTATATTAAAAATATAAGTTTATAAATTTGTAAAAAAAATAATAGTTAAATGAATGCATTTAGGTAGGTTATTTTTAAATTAAAATATATTTTTATATATATATTTTTCTAGTTTCATTTACTGAACATTTCTGGGTTTGAACAATGGACCAAAAAACGTCAAGGACGATATGCGGATATTTGACCTATTTTCACAACGACATCATCGCCTTCCTGTTCATTTATAGCGTCCCGGATTCTCATCTTATTTTTCCAACGTAGTGTCATCCCTTGAACATTTTCAGGCATTTTTTTAAAAAATAGTAGTTTATAAATTTTTAAAACATTAATTATTGAATGGTTGAAATTAGACAGGTTATTCATTTAATTAAAATATGTTAATATTACAAGTTTTTTTACTAGTGAAATTTTAAGTAAAAAAAAGTTTTGTTTTTGATTCATTTTTTAAATTAATAATTTATAAATTTGAAAAAACTTTAATAACTTATTGATTAAAATTGGATACAGTTTTTAGGTGAAACATAATGTTATTATTAAAAAAATTAATAATTCTTATTTTTTTAAATTTCAAATTGAATTGGAATCAAAATTTTGTTATTTGCTCTATATTAAAAATAATATGTTTATAAATTTGTAAAAAAATTAATAGTTACATGTATGCATTTAGATAGGTTATTTTTAAATTAAAATATATTTATATTGTAAGGAATTTAAGTGGATAAAGTTTCAGTCATACAAATTTTGATTTTGATTCATTTTTTATATTGCTAATTTATAAATTTGAAAAAAACTCTAGTGACTTAATGATTAAAGTTGAATAAATTTTTTCAAGTGAAATTAAAATTTTTTATTTGTTCTATTTTAAAAATAGTAAGGTTATAAATTTTTAAAACAAATTAAATGAATGTCTGTAGATGTGTTATTTCTCTTTAATTAAAATACATTTATATTATAAGAAGTTTCAGTGGTGACAATTTAAGTTATTTAGTTGAAGTTGTTTATTTACTGTTAAATAAATAACCTTATATCTCAATTCGATTATTAAATAATTTTTGTCTCTTAAATTTATAAAATAATATTTTTTTAAATAGAGCAAATAAAAGATTTTGCTTTTAATTCTATTTCAAAATAAGAAAAGCAACATTAAATAATTGTTTTTATAATATAATTATGTTTCCTTTAAAGAAACTGTATCAAGTTTTGATCATTAAATTATGAGAGTTTTTTTAATTTAAAAATTTTCAACTTTAAAAATGAATTGAAAATAAAATTTTTATTTGTCTTAAACTTTCATCACTTATACTTATTATAATATAAATATGTTTTATTGTAAAATAACTTATCTGAATGCATTCATGTAATTATTTACTGATTTACAAATTTATAAACTTATTATTGTTAATATAGAGGAAGCAAATAATTTTATTTCAATTTAATGTCAAATTGAGAAAAAAAAGAATTATTATTTATTTTAACAATAGAGAATTTTGTTTCATTAAAAAAAATTCTATCTCATTTTAATTAATTAATTATTATACTTTTTTTAAATTCAAAAATCATTGATTTATTAAATGAATCGAAAACAAAATTTTAATTTGTCTTTACTTTCATCACTAAAACTTCTTATAATATAAATATGTTTTGATTAAAAAAATAACCTATATAAATGGAATAATTTAATTATTAGTATTTTATAAATTAATATATTTATAATTTTTAAAATAGAGAAAATGAACAACTTTGATTTTAATTTAGATTCAAATTAAAAAAAGTATTATTAAAGAAAAATGTCAACTTTGTTTTCGATTCATTTCTTAAATTAATAATTTATAAATTTTAAAAAACTCTTATAATTTATTGATTAAAATTGGATAGAGTTTTTTATATGAAACTTAATTTTATTGTTAAAAGACTAATTAAAGTTGCTTTTTCTTAATTTGAAATTGAATTAAAATACAATTTTTTTATTTGCTCTTTTTAAATAATTAGTAGTTTAGAAATATATAAAACACTAATTTTTTAATGACTGAATTTAGAAATTAGGTTACTTATTTAATTAAAATATTTTTTTATTATAAGAAATTTTAGTGGTAATATTTTAAGTAAAATAAAAATTTTGTTTAGTTTTCATTATTTAAATTACTAATTTAAAAAACTGAAAAATCTGTAATAATTTAATGATTTTGAATTTAGATTAAGTTTTCTGGTAAAACATAATTTTATTATAAAACAAAATTATTAGATCTTGCTTTTTCTCAACTATAAATCGGATTGAAATCAAAATTGTTGATTTGCTTTATTTTAAAAATTATAAGTTTACAAATTTATAAAACACTAATAATTAGAAGGTTGCATTTAGATAGGTCATTTTTTTTTCATTAAAATTTTTTTTTTTTATTTAATACATATATATACGGGTTCAGAAAACCCATTAATTAAATTACAAATATATTATAATATTAACTGCAGTGAATTGTGGTCGATTTAATATTAGTCGAAAAAGATCTATATTACCAACGACCAAATATGCAGTTTCGGGTAACCGATATAAAAGTGTTGAGTCTACCGTCAAAAAAATCTAATTCATCGGAATAATAATTTGCCTTAACACAGAGTCTATTAAATATTGAGTTTTTTCCAAAATTTGTTCTGTGAAAAATAACATGAAAAGGCTGTGGATGTTGTAAGGATCTCTGTGGAGCAGAAAAGTTAACGCAAGACAGTAGCGGGGGACTGTTTATAAAGCCATTAATTGTTTTGTACAAAAATAAAAGATCGTTATATAAAAATCTAGACTCCAACCTAGGTATTCTCAACTGCGATCACAATATTGATTAGTCATGATTTAAAACATCAAACTGTATATGTAATTGGAAGGCAGCAAATCTTAAAAAGCGGTTCTGAACCCTTTCCAGTCTAAGAGTATGGACACTATGAAAGGGGCACCAGATCACAGATCCAAACTCTAACGTAGAACGAACGAACGAAAAATACAGAACCCTAAGGGCAGTCAAACTTCTAAAATTGTGCGTATTTCTCTTTATAAAACCTAGAGTTTTAACAGCCTTGTTAACCACATTAGAAATATGCAAGTTAAACGATAGGTCATTACAAAAAGTGATACCAAGGTCGCTTATATTAGAAACACGAATAAATGAAATACTATTTAAGGTATAATCGTGGTGAAACGTCACTGACTTTTTAGAAAAAGAAATACAGGAACATTTAGAGACATTCAGTGACATTCCATTTACGACACACCAGTTAAATAAACTGTTTAAATCAAACTGTAGTAAAAAACAATCATATTGACTATGGATAACCTGATACATTTTTAAATCATCAGCATATAATAAAATTTTTGCAAATTTAAAAACAAACTTAACATCATTTATGAACAGTATAAATAGTAACGGGCCAAGGTTAGAACCCTGTGGAACCCCCGAGGGCGCTATAAATTCGCTCGAATACGAGTTACGAACTCTTACAAATTGAGGTCTATCTGATAAATAATCTGCAAGCCAAGACAGCAAACTAGAACTGACTCCAAGAAGTTTAAGCTTGGTTAAGAGTATTTTATGATTGATTCTGTCAAAAGCTTTTTCCAGATCAGTATAGATAGCATCAACTTGGAGACGCTTTTCAAGATTGCAAATTAAGCTCTCACTAAACACGGCAAGATTGGTGTTCACCGATCTACCCCTAACGAAACCGTGCTGCTCGTCTATCAGTAGAGAAAAAAAGGCCCTGTAAATGTTATCATAGACAATACTTTCGAAAATTTTTGAGAAACCATTAAGCAATGAGATAGGTCTATAATTACTTATATTGTTCTTGTCATTTTTCTTATGTACTGAAATGATAATGGCTGTCTTCCAGATTTTTGGAAATATACACTGCGAGAGAGACATATTAAACAATAAAGACAGAGGCGTAACTAATGACGAGCAACAGGATTTAAAAAAAGAGATCGCAATATTATCAGAGCCAGGACCAGTGTTGGAATCTAGGTTTACAATTTTTTTAAAAACTTGCTCATCAGTAATACTAAATGTGTTAAGATCGACAGAGCCACAGCCAGCATGTATGCCACTCGTTTCATACGTCTCATTATCGTATACAGAGTCAAAATACATTAAGAACAATCGACAAATGTCAGTATCATTGTTGGCAGTTTCATTATTAAAAAACATTGAACTAGGCACTCTATTTTCTTTACGCAATTTGTTAACAAATGTCCAAAAGTGCTTAGGATCGGAGATTAATCGGGATTCAGCTCTATGAACGTAATCATTATAACATCGTTTTGATAAAGCCTTACAGTCACTGCGCAAAGATGAAAAGATGTTGTAATCAGAAGCAGTCCTAGAGTTTTTATAATTTATGTGAGCAATTTTTTTCGCTTGCACCAAATGCCTCAATTCACCATTGAACCAAGGTGGAAACCTAGGGTGATGAGTCACTCTCAGTGGGGTAAACAAATTAATTACAGTATTTAAGTAAAAATAAAAAATATCGACAGCATCATTAACTTGCAATTCAGAAAACTCAGATATTTAATCAATAGAATTAAGATAGGTGTTTATTGATGAAATATCAGCATTGGCAAAATCATATCGGATATTTTTTGGAATATCAACATATGAAGAATCCGTGATGTTAATATGCGAGTACTCAAACACCAGAGGCGGATGATAATTATCCACCGGAAGCAACTCATCACTTGATAATTCAATATTAAAATTTGAAAAATTAACAAAAACAAGATCCAGAGTTGAGTTATGAGAATTTTTAATAAAATTTATCTGTCATAAATGCAAATAGTCAAGTGTATCACGTAAAACATCAAAAGTTTGTATTCTCATTCGCGAGGTACCAGGAAGAAAACTAGGTGAATTCTCGGGATTATCATTCCATATAACGTACGGTAAATTAAAATCACCCATGATTATGTATTTCGAGGTAGGAAATCTGCTGTAAAATTCATCAATAATTTGACAAACATCATAGTAAAGTTAAATCGAACTATTTGGCGGAATATAAAAAGCGCCTAAAACTATGTGTTGAGAAAAAAATTTGAAACTTATAAAAACATGTTCAATTGAAGTGTGATTAGAAAAAATTTGCGTACATTTAAGTGATTCTCTCGATGCAACCAGTACCCCACCTCCTAGAAGACGAGAACTGGTGTTGACATTCCTGTCACATCTAAAAATGTCATATTCGCGAAAACCTAACTCAGAATTTACAATATCTTTATGTAACCATGTCTCAGTAAAAACATAAATATTAAAGAATAAAAGTGGTAGATACAAACATAACAGTTTTAATTTTGTGCGCAAACCTCTCACATTTTGATAAAAGACAGAGAACTTTGATTTCTCAGAAGAGATCCTGCTACTGCGCTGACTACTTAAAGAGAGAGCATCATGTGCGACAGAGGCTGACGCACGTTGGTTCACACACGCACTCACACCACAGTTATCGGTGTATCTGTGCCCACTTGTGCGATGACAGGGCTAGGGATGGACGATTCTACTCGATTCTGTTTGGAATCGACTCGATTCCATCTTAAGAATCGATTCTTTCATCGATTCTTTTGAGAATCGATTCTTTCGGTATCGATACTTTTTTTTACGAGAATCGAAATTACTAAAATATATAAATTTTCTCATTTTTTGAAGTGATAAATATTTTGTCTTTTAGAAAAATATTTATTTACAAATGGCCAGTTCTACAAACAGAGGTTCTAATTTAGTCTGGCATGCTTATTATCAGTCAGCAATTTTTAATGACAAATTAATTTTTTATAAAAATGTAACATTTTGAAATAATAGTGTAATAAATTGACAAATTAATTTATAACATTAAATTAAAATTAGAAAATATTTTTTTAAAGAATTATTATTCATTAGTACTAGTAAAATAATATTTTGATTTTGAAAAATCCGCCAAATTTGATTGTACTCGATTCTTTGACTGGAATCGATACTTTTTGGAATCGATTTCTTTTATTGGAATCGATACTTTTTTAGAATCGATTCTTGGTATCGAATTCTTTTTTTTGGAATCGTCCATCCCTAGACAGGGCATCCCCGGCGATAAACTATTTTGATCCCCACTTCTCCCGATTGTAGACGATGACTCAACACCTTCTTCAACTCGTTCAGTTCCATCAACTGTCGTTTGGTCTTGTCGAAAACAATCCAACATGTTTTCAGATTCTGTTTCTCCAATTTCTTTTTGACAGAAAGGAATTCTCGGTGGAAAGCGTGAGCATGATTTTGAGAGTTGAATGTCAGTCTGATAGGTCGCGGACCCTTGCGAATCTGCGAAGGTAAACCCAGTCTAGTAATTTCAATATTTGAAAGTAGAGAGGGGGAAACCACACCATCAAGTATGCCAGACACCTGTGTATTTACATCGACAGAGATATTGCCCTGAGAAGAGGAATGACTGACAAGCTCGGGAACACCAAATAAAATTACATTATTTTTCTTCTTAATCCTATTCTCAAGCTCAATCAAACACTTATCGTCATTCATTCCAGGGGTCTTAATATTATCAATCTGTGCTTTCAGAGCAATCACAGTACCTTCTACTGATGACATTCTTGTCCTCGATCCTTTCCTCGTGTACCTCGATTCTCTTTGTTATGAACTCGAGCTTAGTCGTCAGCTCATCAGACAAACCTTTTAAAACATTGACAATAGAAGTCATATGTACAGAGAGTTCGTCTTTTATTGTTTTACGAACATCAGCAGGTGACATCGAGTATTCGGTTGCTGTCGACGTTGTTGGTAATGAGAAGGTTACTAAAGGTGCATCTTTGACTATTGGCGTAAGAGGACGGGGAGTACAGCACTTTGCAAATCCACCGTTTTCAAGTACAGTAGTGTTACTCTTGCAACTAGGGTGATAAGCAGACTCACATATTGGACAGTACACAGCGGTAGTAGTTGCAGCCTTGTTGCAGATAGGGCAGATATTTTTCTTCGTCGACATCGTGATCAATGTGATAATTTAAAGCAGAGTTCAGATTTTGAGGTTAAGGACCTCGCACAGCACAAAATGTCTAATAATAAGTAGATAAGAAGCATAAGGTATCAACCCTATGCATAAGATCGATTCAGAAACGAAACCGGCACTGAACATAATCGCCGAACAGCACAAAACGTACAAAAACACCGGTATTTAGTCACAAAATAGTAATATAACTACAACACGTGTTTATAATACGGCCACCTAGCGGTATTTTTCTCTTGACATTCAAATAGATTTATATTATAAGAAGTTTAAGTGGTGAAAGTTTATGTTATTAAGTTAAAGTTATTTATTTAATATTAAATAAATAACCTCATATTTAAATACGATCTCTAAATAATTACTATTTAAAATTTTATAATCCAATTTTTTAAATAGAGCTAATAAAAATGTTTGCTTTGAATTCTGTTTTAAACTAAGAAAAAGCAACATTAATTAATTTTTTTATAATAAAATTGTGTTTCATCCATTTTTAACCATTAAATTTTAAGAGTTTTTTAAATTTATAAATTTTTAAGTTTACAAATAAATCGAAAATAAAATTTTTATTTGTCTTAAATTTTCAACACTTAGACTTAATATAATATGAATATGTTTAAATCAAAAAATAACCTATTTAAATGCATTCATTAAACTATTTACTGATTTATTGAGAATAGCAAGAGTTATTCATTTCCTTAATAATAAAATTACGTTTTATCTGAAAAACTTTTTTCAAATTTAATCATTGAACCATTACAGTTTTTTTCTAAATTTCTAAATTATTAATATAAAAAATGAATAAAAAATAAAATTTTCATTTCTTTAAAACTTTCCCACTTTAATTAAAAAAATAATATGTTTAAATTCAATCTTTTCATTATTTATGTTTTATAAATTTATAAACTTATAATTTTTAAAATTGATCAAATAAATAACTTTTATTTCAAGTTAGTTTCAAATGGAAAAAATTATTATTTAAGACCATTTACGATTTCGCTTTCAATTCATTTTTTAAATTAATAATTTATATTTGAAAAAACTTTAATAATTTAATGATTAAATTTACATCAAGTTTATTGGTGAAATATATTTTTATTATTAAAAAAACTAATAATTCTTATTTTTTTTAATTTGAAATTAAATTGGAATCAAAATTTTAATATTTGCTCTATATTAAAAATATAAGTTTATAAATTTGTAAAAAAATAAATAGTTAAATGAATGCATTTAGATAGGATATTTTTAAATTAAAATATATTTATATTATAAGAAATTTAAGTTGATAAAGTTTAAGTCAAATACAAATTTTTATTTTTACTCATTTTTAATATTGCTAATTTATAAATTTGAAAAAAATTCTAATGACTTAATGATTAAATTTGAATAAAGTTTTTCAAGTGAAATTAAAATTTTTTATTTGTTCTATTTTAAAAATAGTAAGAACAATCGACCAAAAAACCAGAAGGGCGTAATGCGAAACTTTAAACGATTTTCAAGACGACATCGTTGCCTGCCTGTTCACCAGGTATTTTCTCCCGTGCTTACATCTGATTTTTCTAACGTCAATTCTTTTCCTGAACATTTCTGGGTTTGAACAATCGACCAAAAAACGTCAACGACGAAATGCGGACATTTAAACGATTTTCAAAACGACATTCTCGCCTGTCTGTTTACCAGATCTCTTTCCATTTTCTCTCATTGGTTTTTTCCAACGTAGTTTCATCTCCTGAACATTTCTAGATTTACACAATCGACAAAAAAACGTCAAGGACCAAATGCGAACCATTAACAAAATTTGAAAACGACATCATCGCCTTCATATTCACCAGGTATCGCGTCCCGGGTTCTCATCGAATTCTTCTAACGTGGTTTCATCCTCTTAATATTTTTAGGTTTGAACAATCCACCAAAAACCAGAAGGGCGAAATGCGAACCTTTAAACGATTTTCAAAACGACTTCATCGCCTTTCTATTCACCAGGTATCGCCTTTCGGGCTTACATAGGATTTTACCAACGCAGTTTCATCCCTTAACATTTTTTGGTTTGAACAGTCGAAGAAAAAACGTCAAGGACGAAAGGCGAACGTTTAACCGATTTTCAAAATTATATCATCACCTTCCTGTTTACCAGGTATAGTGTCCCGGGCGCTCATCATATTTTTCCAACAAAGATTCATACCTTCAACATTTTTAGGTTTGAACAATCGACTAAAAAACGTCAAGGCCGATATACGGATATTTAACCTATTTTCATAACATCATCGCCTTCTTGTTCACCAGGTAAGCGTCCCGGATTCTCATCGTATTTTTCCAACGTAGTGTCATCCCCTGACCACTTGCAGGCTTAAACAATGAAAGAAAAAATGTAAAGGACGAAAATCGAACCTTTAACCGATTTTCAAAACGACATAATCGCCTTTCTGTTCACCAGGTATCACGTCTTGGGCTTTCATCGGATTTTTAGAACGCAATTTTCTCCCATGAACATTTCTAGGATGGAAGAATCGACCATGCTGCCAAACTGTTCCAGCTTTGTGCCATAGTTAGCTATGCTTCGATAGCTTGGTGCCATATTATGCCATGCTGCCAGAATGTTAAAGCTTTAAGCCGCAGTTGGCCATAAATTGGTAGCTTAGTGCCATAGTTGTCCATACTTTAGTAGCTTGGTGCCATAGTTTGCCATGCTGCCAGAATGTTGTAGTTTTGAGCCATAGTTTGTCATACGTTGGTAGCTTGGGTCATAGTTGGCTATATTTTGAAAGCTTGGTGCCATAATTTGCCATGCTGCCAGAATGTTGTAGCTTTGAGCCATAGTTCGCCATACTTTGATAGCTTGGCGCCACATTTGGCAATACATCGATAGCTTGGAGCCATAGTTTGCCATGCTGCCACAATGTTGTAGATTTGAGCCATAGTTTGTCATACTTTGGTAGCTTGGTATCAGATTTTTTTATACTTCTATAGCTTGGCGCCATAGTTTGCCATGCTGTCAGAATGTTGTAGCTCTGACCTACAGTCGGCCATACATTTGTAGCTTGGTGCGATAGTTGGGTATACTTTGATAGTTTGGTGCCATAATATGCAATGCTGCCAGATTGTTACAGCATTGAGCCGCAGTTGGTCATGCATTTGTAGTTTAGTGCCATAGTTTGCCACACATTAGTAGCTTGGTGCCAAAGTTGGCTACACTTTGATACCTTAGAGCTATAGTTTGTCATACTGCATAGACTGTTCTAGCTCTGTGACTTAGTTGGCCATACTTTGGTAGCTTGGTGCTATAGTTGGCCATATTTTAGTAGCTTGGTGCCATAGTTTGCCGTGCTGCCAGAATGCTATAGCTTTGAGCCATAGATTGTTATACTTAAGTAGCTCAATGCCATAGTTTGTAATGCTGCCATAAGGTTGTATCTTTGAGCCATAGTTTGCCATACTTTGGTAGCTTGGTGCTATAGTTAGCTATTTTTTAACAGCTTGGTGCCACAGTTTGCCATGCTGCCAAAAGGTTGTATCTTTAAGCCATAGTTTGTCATACTTTGGTAGCTTGGTGCCACAGTTAGCTTTGCTTTGATAGATTTGTGCTCTAGTTGGCTATACTTTGATAGCTTGGTGTCATAGTTTGCCATGCTGCCAAAATGTGTTTTTGAGCCATAGTTTGTCACACTTTGGTAGCTTGGTGCCATGTTGGCTATTATTTAACAGCTTGGTGCCATAGTTTGCCATGCTGCCAGAAGGTTGTAGCGTTGAGCCACAGTTAGTTATACTTTGGTAGCTTGATGCCATAATGTGCCATGCTGCCAGAATGTTGTAGCTTTAAGCCATAGTTGGCCATACAATGGTAGCATGGTGCTATAGTTGGCTATTTTTTAAGGGCTTGGTGCTATAGTTTTCCCAGCTGCCAGACTGTTGTAGTTTTGCGCCATAGTTAGCCATGCTGCCAGAACGTTGTAGCTGTGAGCCATAGTTAGAAATACTTCAGTAGTTTAGTGCGATAGTTGGCTATGCTTTGATAGCTTTGTGCCCTAGTTAGTTATACTTTAATAGCTTGGTGCCATAGTTTGTTATGCTGCTAGAATATTGTAGCTTTGAGCTATAATTGGCAATAATGTGGTAGCTTGTTGCTATAGTTGGCTATTTTTTGACAGCTTGGTGCCACAGTTTGCCATGCTGCCAGAAGGTTGTATCTTTAAGCCATAGTTTGTCATACTTTGGTAGCTTGGTGCCACAGTTGGCTATGCTTTGATAGATTTGTGCTCTAGTTGGCTATACTTTGATAGCTTGGTGTTATAGTTTGCCTTGCTGCCAAAATGTATTTTTGAGCCATAGTTTGTCACACTTTGGTAGCTTGGTGCCATGTTGGCTATTCTTTAACAGCTTGGTGCCAGAGTTTGCCATGCTGACGAAATGTTGTAGCTTTGAGCCATAGTTAGAAATACTTTAGTAGCTTGGTGCCAGAGTTTGCCATGCTGACGAAATGTTGTAGCTTTGAGCCATAGTTAGAAATACTTTAGTAGCTTGGTGCCATAGTTTGCCATGCTGCCAGAAGGTTGTAGCGTTGAGCCACTGTTTGTTATACTTTGGTAGCTTGATGCCATAATGTGCCATGCTGCCAGAATGTTGTAGCTTTAAGCCATAGTTGGCCATACAATGGTAGCTTGGTGCTATAGTTGGCTATTTTTTAAGGGCTTGGTGCTATAGGTTTTCCCAGCTGCCAGACTGTTGTAGCTTTACGCTATAGTTAGCCATGCTGCCAGAATGTTGTAGCTGTGAGCCATAGTTAGAAATACTTCAGTAGTTTAGTGCCATAGTTGGCTATGCTTTGATAGATTTGTGCCCTAGTTAGTTATACTTTAATAGCTTAATGCCAGAGTTTGTTATGCTGCTAGAATATTGTAGCTTTGAGCTATAGTTGGCCATAATGTGGTAGATTGGTGCCATAGTTATCTATATTTTGATAGCTTGGTGCCGTAGTTTGCCATGCTGCCAGAAGGTTGTAGCGTTGAGCCACAGTTTGTTATACTTTGGTAGCTCGATTCCATAATGTGCCACGCTGACAGAATGTTGTAGCTGTGAGCCATAGTTAGAAATACTTCAGTAGTTTAGTGCCATAGTTGGCTATTTTTTGAGAGCTTGGTGCCAAAGTTTTCAATGGTGCGAGAATGTTGTAGCTTGGAGCCATAGTTAGCCATACTTTGGTAGCTTGGTGCCATAGTTATCTATATTTTGATAGCTTGGTGCCATAGTTTTCAAAAGTGCGAGAATGTTGTAGCTTTGAGCCATAGTTAGCCATACTTTGGTAGCTTGGTGCCATAGTTATCTATATTTTGATAGCTTGGTGCCATAGTTTGCCATGCTGCCAGAATGTTGTAGCTTTGAGCCGTAGTTGGCCATAGTATGGTAGCTTGGTGTTATAGTTGGCTATTTTTTGACAGCTTGGTGCTATAGTTTGCCTAGCTGCCAGAATGTTATAGCTTTGCGTCATAGTTCGCCAAGCTGGCAGAATGTTGAAGCTTGGAGCCATAGTTAAACATACTTCGGTAGCTTGGTGTTATAGTTGGCTATACTTTAACAGGTTGTTGCCATAGTTTGCCATGCTGACGAAATGTTGTAGCTTTGAGCCATTGTTAGAAATACTTTAATAGCTTGGTGCCATAGTTAGCTATACTTTGAAAACTTGTTGCCATAGTTTGTCATACTTTGGTAGCTTGGTGCTATGTTGGCTATTCTTTAACAGCTTGGTGCCAGAGTTTGCCATGCTGACGAAATGTTGTAGCTTTGAGCCATAGATAGAAATACTGTGGTAGCTAGGTGCCATAGTTGGCTATGCTTTGATAGCTTTGTGTCCTATTTAGTTATACTTTAATAGCTTGGTGCCATAGTTTGTTATGCTGCTAGAATATTGTAGTAGAATGTATTAATGCTTTGAACTTGAAGTTGCAGTGCCAAAATGAAAATCGGAGCCAAACTTGTCATCGTACTTTCTATGGTTATCTGACAGTTTCTGTTATGAATGATCACCACTGCTCGTCACTTTTGTAAACACAGTTATTTACGTGTTTTTAAAAGTAGTGTTTAAGAAATATTTAAAGTGTGTAGTGTTGTGGAAAAAGTGAAAAGTTCATCTTGGAATTAAAATACAGGCATTGTCAATTTGTAGTAAGTTTTGCAATTTGTTTTTTTATGTGTAAACAACGTTTTTAAAATAAAGGTTAGATTGAATGTTTATTATGATTATTATAATCATAATAAACGTTTTAATCTATCGTTAATATTAATATTTCTATTATAATTATTATGATAATTATAGTAATAAGTAATATTAATAATAATCATAAAGTTTTTATTATAAACAACGTTTTCAAAAAGGTTAGATTGAACGTTTATTATGATTAGTATAATCGTAATAAATGTTTTAATCTATCGTTATTATTAATATTTCTATTATAATTATTATGGTATTTATGAGAATAGTAGTAATTTTAATAATAATCATAAAGTTTTTATTATTATTTATTTATTTAATAGTAAACAACGTTTTCAAAAAGTTTTTACATTTATTTCGCAAACACTGGGAAAAAATCACATAATACGCAAAATCTATGTTCACGACAAAAAAGTAATAAAAATTATACTTTTGAATTTAAAAAGTAAATAAGTATTAAGTAAAAATATTAATATGGAACCAATTTTCGAATTGGTTCCATAAAAAAATTTTGTCGAGCAAAAAAAAATGTTTGTAGTATAAGTGGAATATAATATACAGAACTTTTAAGAGTCTCCAGTAGCTCTGTGGGTTGCTGCTGCAGCTGATACTGGGAAAAACACGGTTCGAATCCTGAAGATTTAATTTTTTTTTTTTTATTAATTTTTTAATAAAAGTTATTAAATTAAAAATACGTGGAAATATATTTTGATATTTTTTGTCTAAGAAAAATGTAGAAAAAGTACTAAAATGAATGAATTCCAGGTTGGATTTGTAAATTCCCTGACATTTTCAGGTTTTCCAGGTTCTGTAGCAACCATGACATATATAAATTAATATTTATTTATTTTCAATATAAACTAAAATTATGAAAATTATGTTAACATGAAGTGTTAATTTAAATGAAAAACCAATCTATGAAATGGAAGAACGATGCGAAACAAAATTATTTACAAGTTTAATTTCCTAATATTTTTCATATTTTAAAATAGAAATACGCTAATCTCCTTGGAAATATATCAAAATGCTTTTTTAAATCTTGTCTATATTTGGCAAGATTACGTATTGTTTAAAAAAATATGAGATAATCATTAATTAAAAACATCGGAATATTAAGTTCTAATCTTGTTTTTTATTGTAGAGGGAAGATAGAAGCAACTTTGCAAACAAAAGGAAATAATAAATAAAATAAATAAATAAAATAAAAGATAAATAAAAAAAGCAGCAATTAACTAGGAAAAATATGGAAAATATCAAGAACGACAGCTAAAAAATAAAGTAAGTTTATTCCAATTAACACTTGTTTTGATAAACAGCTAACTCTCTTTCTAATATTCAGCCTTATATAAAAACCGGACAAAAACTAAAAACACCAACCTGCTAAATAGAAAACAACTGGATAAAAGACAACAATCAAGTTAAACAAGAAAAAGAATAATAACAAGAAATGCAACAACGAGAAACCAACAACATATTACTGCATATCACAGAAATCAAAATATACTTTGAAATTTAGATATGGAATAAATCATTTATACCAAGGGCAGGTAAAAAATAATCAACTTTTCTAGGATTTTGCGAGTCCCAATTTTTTTTAGAAATTTTAGCTGAAAACAATCAATAATTAATTAAATTTTGTACTATAGGTTAGTCAAAACTTTGTAAAATGTCGATTTCGTGGATTTTACAAAACACAAATCGATAGCCTGGGCCTAATATCTAAAATATTTTATATTTTGCCTAGGTTATAAAACATTTTATAGATATCGATGTTAACTAAGAAATTTCAGCTAAAAACAATCAATAATTAATCACATTTTGTACGAAAAGCTAGTTAAAACTTTGTAAAATGTAGAATTCATCGATTTCACAAAACACAATTCGATAGGATGGGCCTAATATCTAAAATATTTTATATTTTGCCTAGGTTATAGAAGATTTTAGAAATATAAATGTGAAATAAGAGATTTCAGCTAAAAATATAAAGTCCTCAACTTAGTCCTTAAAATATGATGTCCTAAACGTAATTCTTCAAATATAGCCCTCAAATTAGTCCTCAACTTAGTCCTCAAAATATGATGTCCTCAACTTAGTCCTTAAATTTATAAGTCTTGAAGTTAGTCCTGAAAATATAAAGTCCTCAACTTAGTCCTCAAAATATGATGTTTTGAACTTAATCCTTAAAATATAAAGTCCTCAACTTAGTCCTTTAATTATAAAGTCCTCAACTCAGTCCTCAAAATATGATGTCCTCAACTTAGTCCTTAAATTAAGAAGTCTTGAAGTTAGTCCTTAAAGTATAAAGTCCACAACTTAGTTGTCAAGTTATAAAGTCCTCAAATTTGTCCTCAAAAGATGATGTTCTAACTGTATTCCTCAAAATATAAAGACCTTAACTCAGTCCTCAAATTATAAAGTCCTCAACTTAGTCCTTAAATTATAAAAAACCTCAACTTAGTCCTCAAATTATAAAGTCCTCAACTTAGTCCTCAAAATATGATGTCCTCAACTTAGTCCTTAAATTATAAAGTCTTGAACTTAGTTCTCAAAATAGAAAGTACTCAACTTAGTCGGCAAAATATGATGTTTAAAACTTTGTCCTGAACTTAGTCCTCAAAATATAAAGTCCTTAACTTAGTCCTTAAAATATGATGTCCTAAACGTAATTCTTAAAATATAGCCCTCAAATTAGTCCTCAACTTAGTCCTCAAAATATGATGTCCACAACTAAGTCCTCAAATTATTAAGTCTTGCAGTTAGTCCTGAAAATAGAAAGTCCTCAACTTAGTCCTCAAAATATAATGTTTTAAACTTAATCCTTAAAATATAAAGTCCTCAACTTAGTCCTTTAATTATAAAGTCCTTAATTCAGTCCACAAAATATGATGTCCTCAACTAAGTCCTTAAATTAATAAGTCTTGAAGTTAGTCCTCAAAGTATAAAGTCCTCAACTTAAAGCTCAAGTTATAAAGTCCTCAACTTAGTCCTCAAAATATGATGTCCTCAACTTAGTCATCAAAATATAAAGTCCTCAAATTAGTCTTCAAAATATGATCTTCTAAACTTAGTCCTCAAAATATAAAGTCCTCAACTTAATCCTTAAAATATGATTTTCTCAACTTAGTCCTCTAATTATAAAGTCTTGAACTTAGTGCTTAAAATATAAAGTCCTCAACTTAGTCCTCAAAATTTAAAGTCCTCAAATTAGTCTTCAAAATATGATGTTCTAAACTTAGTCCTCAAAATATAAAGTCCTCAACATAATCCTCAAAATATGATTTTCTCAACTTAGTCCTCTAATTATAAAGTCTTGAACTTAGTGCTCAAAATAGAAAGTCCTCAACTTAGTTCTCAAAATATAAAGTCCTCAAATTAGTACTCAAAATATGATGTTCTAACTTTAGTCTTAAAAATATAAAGTCCTCAATTAGTCCCCAAATTATAAAGTCCTCAACTTAGTCCTCAGAATATAAAGTCCTTGACTTAGTCCTCAAATTATGAAGTCCTTAACTTATTCTTTTAAATATGATGTTCTCTACTTAGTCCTTAAATTATAAAGCATTGAACTTAGTCCTCAAAATATTATGTCCTAAACTTAGGCCTCAAAATATATAGTCCTTAACTTAGTCCTCAAATTATAAAGTCCTTAACTTAGACCTCAAAATATAAAGTCCTCAACTTAGTCCTCGAAATATAAAGTCTTCAACTTAGTCTTCAAAATAGAAAGTCCTTAAATTAGTCCTCAAAGTATAAAGTCTTTAACTTAGTGCTCAAGTTATAAAGTCCTCAACTTAGTCCTCAAAATATAATGTTCTAAACTTAGTCCTTAAAATATAAAGTCCTCAACTTAGTCCTCAAAACATAAAGTCTTCAATTTAGTCCTTAAAACAGAAAGTCCTTAAATTAGTCCTTAAAGTATAAAGTCCTCAACTTAGTGCTCAAGTTATAAAGTCTTTAACTTAGTCCTCAAAATATGATGTTCTAAACTTAGTCCTCAAAATATAAAGTCCTCAACTTAGTCCGCAAAATATGATGTCCTTAACTTAGTCCTCAAATTATTAAATCTTGAAGTTAGTCCTGAAAATATAAAGTCCTCAACTTATTCCTCAAAATATGATGTTTTAAACTTAATCCTCAAATTATAAAGTCCTTAACTTAGTCCTCAAATTATGATGTCCTCAACTTAGTCTTCAAATTATTAAGTCTTAAAGTTAGTCCTCAAAATATGATGTTTTAAACTTTGTCTTTAAAATATAAAGTCTACAACTTAGTCCTTAAATTATAAAGTCCTCAACTTAGTCCCCAAAATATGATGTTCTCAACTTATTCCTCAAATTATAAAGTTTTAAACTTAGTCCTCAAAATACGATGTCCTAAACTTAGGCCTAAAAATATAAAGTCTTTAACTTAGTCTTCAAAATATAAAGTCCTCAACTTAGTCTTAAAAATATAAAGTCCTCAACTTAGTCCTTAAATTATAAAGTCCTCACCTTAGTCCTTAAAATATAAAGTCTTCAACTTCGTCCTAAAAATATGATGTCCTCAACTTAGTCCTCAAATTATTAGGTCTTCAATTTAGTCCTCAACATATAAAGTCCTTAAATTAGTCCTCAAAGTATAAAGTCATCAACTTAGTGCTCAAGTTATAAAGTCCTAAACTTAGTCCTCAAAATATGATGTTCTAAACTTAGTCCTCAAAATATAAAGTCCTCAACTTAATCCTCAAAATATAATTTTCTCAATTAAGTCCTGTAATTATAAAGTCTTGAACTTTGTGCTCAAAATAGAAAGTCCTCAACTTAGTTTTCAAAATATGAAGTCCTCAAATTAGTACTCAAAATATGATGTTCTAAGTTTAGTCCTAAAAATATAAAGTCCTCAACTTAGTCCCCAAATTATTAAGTCCTCAACTTAGTCCTCAAATTATTAAGTCTTGAAGTTAGTTCTGAATATATAAAGTCCACAAATTAGTCCTCAAAATATGATGTTCTAACTTTAGTCCTCAAAATATATAGTCCTCAACTCATTCCTCAAAATATAAAGTCTTCAACTTCGTCCTCAAAATAGAAAGTCCTTAAATTAGTCCTCAAAGTATAAAGTCCTCAACTTAGTGCTCAAGTTATAAAGTCCTCAACTTAGTCCTCAAAGTATGATGTTCTAACTTTAGTCCTCAAAATATAAAGTCCTCAACTTAGTCCTCAAAATATAAAGTCCTCAACTTAGTCCTAAAAATATAAAGTCTTCAACTTAGTCCTCAAAATAGAAAGGCCTTAAATTAGTCCTCAAAGTATAAAGTCCTCGACTTAGTGCTCAAGTTATAAAGTCCTCAACTTAGTCCTCAAAATATAAAGTCCTTAACTTAGTTCTCAAAATATGATTTTCTCAACTTAGTCCTTTAATTTTAAAGTCTTGAACTTAGTGCTCAAAATAGAAAGTCCTCAACTTAATTCTCAAAATATAAAGTCCTCAAATTAGTACACAAAATATGATGTTCTAACTTTAGTCCTAAAAATATAAAGTCCTTAACTAAGTCCTCAAAATATGATGTTCTAAACTTAGTCCTCAAAATATAAAGTCCTTAACTTAGTTCTCCAAATATGATGTCCTCAACTTAGTGCTCAAATTATAAAGTCCTTAACTTAGTCCTTAAAGTATAAAGTCCTCAACTTAGTGCTCAAGTTATTAAGTCCTCAACTTATTCCTCAAAATATGATGTTCTAAACTTAGTCCTCAAAATATAAAGTCCTTAACTTAGTCCTCAAAATGTAGAGTCCTTAACACAGTCCTCAAATTATTAAGTCTTGAAGTTAGTCCTGAAAATATAAAGTCCTCAACTTAGTCCTCAAAATATAAAGTCCTTAACTTAGTGCTCAAGTTATAAAGTCCTCAAATTAGTCCTCAAAATATGATGTTCTAAACTTAGTCCTCAAAATATAAAGTCCTTAACTTAGTCCTCAAAATGTAGAGTCCTTAACACAGTCCTCAAATTATTAAGTCTTGAAGTTAGTCCTGATAATATAAAGTCCTCAACTTAGTCCTCAAAATATGATGTTTTAAACTTAATCCTTAAAATATAAAGTCCTCAACTCAGTCCTCAAAATATGATGTCCTCAACTTAGTCCATAAATTAATAAGTCTTGAAGTTAGTACTCAAAGTATAAAGTCCACAACTTAGTGCTCAAGTTATAAAGTCCTCAAATTAGTCCTCAAAATATGATGTTCTAAATTTGTCCTTAAAATATAAAGTCCTCAACTTAGTCCTCGAAGTATAAAGTCTTTAACTTAGTCTTTAAAATAGAAAGTCCTTAAATTAGTCCTCAAAGTATAAAGTCTTCAACTTAGTGCTCAAGTTATAAAGTCCTCAACTTAGTCCTCAAAATATAATGTTCTAAACTTAGCCCTCAAAATATAAAGTCCTCAACATAGTCCTCAAAATATAAAGTCTTCAACTTAGTCCTTAACACAGAAAGTCCTTAAATTAGTCCTTGAAGTATAAAGTCCTCAACTTAGTGCTCAAGTTATAAAGTCTTTAACTTAGTCCTCAAAATATAATGTTCTAAACTTCGTCCTCAAAATATAAAGTCCTCAACTTAGTCCGCAAAATATGATGTCCTTAACTTAGTCCTCAAATTATTAAATCTTGAAGTTAGTCCTCAAAATATAAATTCCTCAACATAGTCCTCAAAATATGATGTCCTAAACTTAGACCTCAAAATATAAAGTTCTCAACTTAGTCCTCAAATTATGAAGTCCTTAACTTAGTTCTCAAAATATAAAGTCTTCAACTTAGTCCTGAAAATAGAAAGTCCTTAACTTAGTTCTCAAAATATAAAGTCTTCAACTTAGTCCTGAAAATAGAAAGTCCTTAACTTAGTCCTCAAAATATAAAGTCCTTAAATTAGTCCTCAAAGTATAAAATCCTCAACTTAGTGCTCAAGTTATAAAGTCCTCAACTTAGACCTCAAAATATGATGTCCTCAAATTAGTCCTCAAATTATTAGGTCTTTAAATTAGTCCTCAAAATATAAAGTCCTTAAATTAGTCCTCAAAGTATAAAGTCCTCAACTTAGTGCTCAAGTTATAAAGTCCTCAACTTAGTGCTCAAAATATGATGTTCTAAAGTTAGTCCTCAAAATATAAAGTCCTCAACTTAGTCCATAAATTTTAAAGTCCTCAACTTAGTCCTCAAATTATAAAGTCCTCAACTTAGTTCCCAAAATATGATGTCCTCAACTTAGTCCTTAAATTATAAAGTCTAGAACTTAATTCTCAAAATATAAAGTCCTCAACTTAGTCCTCAAAATATGATGTCCTCAACCTAGTTCTTAAATTATAAAGTCTTGAACTTAGTCCTTAAAATACAAAGTCCTTAACTTAGTCCATAACTTAGTCCTCAAAATATAAAGTCCTCAACTTAGTCCTTAAAATATGATGTCCTAAATGTAATTCTTAAAATATAGCCCTCAGATTAGTCCTTAACTTAGTCCTCAAAATATGATGTCCTTAACTTCGTCCTCAAATTATTAAGTCTTGAAGTTAGTCCTGATAATATAAAGTCCTCAACTTAGTCCTCAAAATATGATGTTTTAAACTTAATCCTTAAAATATAAAGTCCTCAACTTAGTCCTTTAATTATAAAGTCCTCAACTCAGTCCTCAAAATATGAGTTCCTCAACTTAGTCCTTAAATTATAAAGTCTTGAACTAAGTTCTCAAAATATAAAGTCCTCAAATTCGTCCTCAAAATATGATGTTCTAACTTTAGTCCTCAAAATATAAAGTCCTCAACTTAGTGCTCAAATTATTAAGTCTTGAAGTTAGTCCTCAAAATATAAAGTCCTTAACTTAGTCCTCAAAATATGAGTTCCTCAACTTAGTCCTTAAATTATAAAGTCTTGAACTAAGTTCTCAAAATATAAAGTCCTCAAATTCGTCCTCAAAATATGATGTTCTAACTTTAGTCCTCAAAATATAAAGTCCTCAACTTAGTGCTCAAATTATTAAGTCTTGAAGTTAGTCCTAAAAATATAAAGTCCTCAACTTAGTCCTCAAAATATAAAGTCCTCAAATTCGTCTTCAAAATATGATGTTCTAAACTTAGTCCTCAAAATATAAAGTCCTCAACTTAATCCTCAAAATATGATTTTCTCAACTTAGTCCTCTAATTATAAAGTCTTAAACTTAGTGCTCAAAATAGAAAGTCTTGCACTTAGACCTGAAAATATAAAGTCCTCAACTTAGTCCTCAAAATGTGATGATCTGAACTTAGTCCTCAAAATATAAAGTCCTCAACTTAGTCCTTTAATTATAAAGTCCTCAACTCAGTCCTTAAATTAATAAGTCTTGGAGTTAGTCCTCAAAGTATAAAGTCCACAACTTAGTGCTCAAGTTATAAAGTCCTCAAATTAGTCCTTAAAGTATGATGTTCTAACTTTATTCCTTAAAAGATAAAGACCTTAACTTAGTCCTTAAAGTATAAAGTCCTCAATTTAATCCTTAAAATATAAAGTCCTTAACTTAGTCCTCAAATTATAAAGTCTTGCACTTAGACCTGAAAATATAAAGTCCTCAACTTCGTCCTCAAAATGTGATGATCTGAACTTAGTCCTCAAAATATAAAGTCCTCAACTTAGTCCTCAAAATATAAAGTCCTTAACTTAATCCTCAAAATATGATTTTCTCAACTTAGTCCTCTAATTATAAAGTCTTGAACTTAGTGCTCAAAATAGAGAGTCCTCAACTTAGTTCTCAAATTATTAAGTCTTGAAGTTAGTCCTGAAAATATAAAGTCGTCAACTTAGTCCTCAAAATATAAAGTCCTCAAATTAGTCTTCAAAATATGATGTTCTAAACTTAGTCCTCAAAATATAAAGTCCTTAACTTAGTCCTCAAAATATGATTTTCTCAACTTAGTCCTCTAATTATAAAGTCTTAAACTTAGTGCTCAAAATAGAAAGTCGTCAACTTAGTTCTCAAAATATTAAGTCCTCAAATTAGTCCTCAAAATATGATGTCCTAAACTTAGGCCTCAAAATATAAAGTCTTTAACTTAGTCTTCAAAATATAAAGTCCTTAACTTAGTCCTCAAATTATTAAGTCTTGAAGTTAGTCCTGATAATATAAAGTCCTCAACTTAGTCCTGAAAATATGATTTTCTCAACTTAGTCCTCTAATTATAAAGTCTTAAACTTAGTGCTCAAAATAGAAAGTCGTCAACTTAGTTCTCAAAATATTAAGTCCTCAAATTAGTCCTCAAAATATGATGTCCTAAACTTAGGCCTCAAAATATAAAGTCTTTAACTTAGTCTTCAAAATATAAAGTCCTTAACTTAGTCCTCAAATTATTAAGTCTTGAAGTTAGTCCTGATAATATAAAGTCCTCAACTTAGTCCTGAAAATATGATGTTTTAAACTTAATCCTTAAAATATAAAGTCCTCAACTTAGTCCTTTAATTATAAAGTCCTCAACTCAGTCCTCAAAATATGATGTCCTCAACTTAGTCCTTAAATTAATAATTCTTGCAGTTAGTCCTCAAAGTATAAAGTCCACAACTTAGTGCTCAAGTTATAAAGTCCTTAACTTAGTCCTCAAATTATAAAGTCTTGCACTTAGACCTGAAAATATAAAGTCCTTAACTTAGTCCTCAAACTATGATGTTCTAAACTTAGTCCTCAAAATATAAAGTCCTCAACTTAGTCCTCAAAATATGAAGTCCTTAACTTAGTCCTCAAATTAAGAAGTCTTGAAGTAAGTCCTCAAAGTATAAAGTCCACAACTTAGTGATCAAGTTTTAAAGTCCTCAAATTAGTCCTCAAAATATGATGTTCTAACTTTATACCTTAAAATATAAATACCTCAACTTAGTACTTAAAATATAAACTCCTCAACTTAGTCCTCAAAATATGATGTCCTTAACTTCGTCCTCAAATTATTAAGTCTTGAAGTTAGTCCTGATAATATAAAGTCCTCAACTTAGTCCTCAAAATATGATGTTTTAAACTTAATCCTTAAAATATAAAGTCCTCAACTTAGTCCTTTAATTATAAAGTCCTCAACTCAGTCCTCAAAATATGATGTCCTCAACTTAGTCCCCAAAATATGATGTTCTCAACTTACTCTTCAAAATATAAAGTCCTTAACTTAGTCTTCAAAATATAAAGTCCTCAACTTAGTCCTTAAATTATAAACTCCTTAACTTAGTCCTCAAAATATAAAGTCCTTAACTTAGTCCTCAAAATATGAGTTCCTCAACTTAGTCCTTAAATTATAAAGTCTTGAACTAAGTTCTCAAAATATAAAGTCCTCAAATTCGTCCTCAAAATATGATGTTCTAACTTTAGTCCTCAAAATATAAAGTCCTCAACTTAGTGCTCAAATTATTAAGTCTTGAAGTTAGTCCTGAAAATATAAAGTCCTCAACTTAGTCCTCAAAATATAAAGTCCTCAAATTCGTCTTCAAAATATGATGTTCTAAACTTAGTCCTCAAAATATAAAGTCCTCAACTTAATCCTCAAAATATGATTTTCTCAACTTAGTCCTCTAATTATAAAGTCTTAAACTTAGTGCTCAAAATAGAAAGTCTTGCACTTAGACCTGAAAATATAAAGTCCTCAACTTAGTCCTCAAAATGTGATGATCTGAACTTAGTCCTCAAAATATAAAGTCCTCAACTTAGTCCTTTAATTATAAAGTCCTCAACTCAGTCCTTAAATTAATAAGTCTTGGAGTTAGTCCTCAAAGTATAAAGTCCACAACTTAGTGCTCAAGTTATAAAGTCCTCAAATTAGTCCTTAAAGTATGATGTTCTAACTTTATTCCTTAAAATATAAAGACCTTAACTTAGTCCTTAAAGTATAAAGTCCTCAATTTAATCCTTAAAATATAAAGTCCTTAACTTAGTCCTCAAATTATAAAGTCTTGCACTTAGACCTGAAAATATAAAGTCCTCAACTTCGTCCTCAAAATGTGATGATCTGAACTTAGTCCTCAAAATATAAAGTCCTCAACTTAGTCCTCAAAATATAAAGTCCTTAACTTAATCCTCAAAATATGATTTTCTCAACTTAGTCCTCTAATTATAAAGTCTTGAACTTAGTGCTCAAAATAGAGAGTCCTCAACTTAGTTCTCAAATTATTAAGTCTTGAAGTTAGTCCTGAAAATATAAAGTCGTCAACTTAGTCCTCAAAATATAAAGTCCTCAAATTAGTCTTCAAAATATGATGTTCTAAACTTAGTCCTCAAAATATAAAGTCCTTAACTTAGTCCTCAAAATATAAAGTCCTCAACATAGTCCTCAAATTATTAAGTCTTGAAGTTAGTCCTGAAAATATAAACTCCTCAACTTAGTCCTCAAAATATAAAGTCCTAAAATTCGTCTTCAAAATATGATGTCCTAACTTAGTCCTCAAAATATAAAGTCCTCAACTTAATCCTCAAAATATGATTTTCTCAACTTAGTCCTCTAATTATAAAGTCTTAAACTTAGTGCTCAAAATAGAAAGTCGTCAACTTAGTTCTCAAAATATTAAGTCCTCAAATTAGTCCTCAAAATATGATGTCCTAAACTTAGGCCTCAAAATATAAAGTCTTTAACTTAGTCTTCAAAATATAAAGTCCTTAACTTAGTCCTCAAATTATTAAGTCTTGAAGTTAGTCCTGATAATATAAAGTCCTCAACTTAGTCCTGAAAATATGATGTTTTAAACTTAATCCTTAAAATATAAAGTCCTCAACTTAGTCCTTTAATTATAAAGTCCTCAACTCAGTCCTCAAAATATGATGTCCTCAACTTAGTCCTTAAATTAATAATTCTTGCAGTTAGTCCTCAAAGTATAAAGTCCACAACTTAGTGCTCAAGTTATAAAGTCCTTAACTTAGTCCTCAAATTATAAAGTCTTGCACTTAGACCTGAAAATATAAAGTCCTTAACTTAGTCCTCAAACTATGATGTTCTAAACTTAGTCCTCAAAATATAAAGTCCTCAACTTAGTCCTCAAAATATGAAGTCCTTAACTTAGTCCTCAAATTAAGAAGTCTTGAAGTAAGTCCTCAAAGTATAAAGTCCACAACTTAGTGATCAAGTTTTAAAGTCCTCAAATTAGTCCTCAAAATATGATGTTCTAACTTTATACCTTAAAATATAAATACCTCAACTTAGTACTTAAAATATAAACTCCTCAACTTAGTCCTCAAAATATGATGTCCTTAACTTAGTCCTCAAATTATTAAGTCTTGAAGTTAGTTCTGAAAATATAAAGTCCTCAACTTAGTCCTCAAAATATGATGTTTTAAACTTAATCCTCAAATTATTAACTCTTGAAGTTAGTCCTTAAAATATAAGGTCCTTAACTTAGTCCTCAAAATATATAGTCCTTAACTTAGTCCTCAAAATATAAAGTCCTGAACTTAGTCCTTAAAATATGATGTCCTAAACGTAATTCTTAAAATATAGCCCTCAAATTAGTCCTCAACTTAGTCCTCAAAATATGATGTCCTTAACTTAGACCTCAAAATATATAGTCCTTAACTTAGTCCTCAAAATATAAAGTCCTTAAATTAGACCTCAAAATATAAAGTTCTCAACTTATTCCTCAAAATATGATGTCCTCAACTTAGTCCTTAAATTAATAAGTCGTGAAGTTAGTCCTCAAAGTATAAAGTCCACAACTTAGTTCTCAAGTTATAAAGTCATTAACTTAGTCCTCAAAATATAAAGTCCTCAACTTAGTCCTCAAAATATGATGTTCTCAACTTAGTCCTTAAATTAATAAGTCTTGAAGTTAGTCCTCAAAGTATAAAGTCCACAACTTAGTGCTCAAGTTATAAAGTCCTCAAACTAGTGCTCAAAATATGATGTTCCAACTTTATTCCTTAAAATATTAAGACCTCAACTTAGTCCTCAAAATATAAAGTCCTCAACTTAGTCCTTAAGTTATAAAATCCTCAACTTAGTCCTCAAAATATAAATTCCTTTACTTAGTCCTAAAAATATAAAGTCCTTAACTTAGTCCTCAAAATATAAAGTCCTCAACTTAGTCCTCAAAATATGCTGTCCGCAACTTAGTCCTTAAATTAATAAGTCTTGAAGTTAGTCCTCAAAGTATAAAGTCCTCAACTTAGTGCTTAAGTTATAAAGTCCTCCAATTCTTCCTCAAAATATGATGTTCTAAACTTAGTCCTCAAAATATAAAGTCCTTAACTTAGTTCTGAAAATATAAAGTCCTCAACTTCGTCCTTAAAATATGATGTCCTCCACTCAATCCTCAAAATATGATGTCCTCAACTTAGTCCTTAAATTAATAAGTCTTGAAGTTAGTCCTCAAAGTATAAAGTCCACAACTTAGTGCTCAAGTTATAAAGTCCTCAAACTAGTGCTCAAAATATGATGTTCTAACTTTATTCCTTAAAATATAAAGACCTCAACTTAGTCCTCAAAATATAAAGTCCTCAACTTAGTCCTTAAGTTATAAAATCCTCAACTTAGTCCTCAAAATATAAATTCCTTTACTTAGTCCTAAAAATATAAAGTCCTTAACTTAGTCCTCAAATTATAGAGTCCTCAACTTAGTCCTCAAAATATGATGTCCTTAACTTCGTCCTCAAATTATTAAGTCTTGAAGTTAGTCCTGATAATATAAAGTCCTCAACTTAGTCCTCAAAATATGATGTTTTAAACTTAATCCTTAAAATATAAAGTCCTCAACTTAGTCCTTTAATTATAAAGTCCTCAACTCAGTCCTCAAAATATGATGTCCTCAACTTAGTCCTCTAATTATAAAGTCTTGAACTTAGTGCTCAAAATAGAAAGTCCTCAACTTAGTTCTCAAAATATAAAGTCCTCAATTAGTCCCCAAATTATTAAGTCCTCAACTTAGTCCTCAGAATCTAAAGTCCTTGACTTAGTCCTCAAATTCTGAAGTCCTCAACTTATTCTTTTAAATATGATGTTCTCTACTTAGTCCTTAAATTATAAAGCATTGAACTTAGTCCTTAAAATATTATGTCCTAAACTTAGGCCTCAAAAGATATAGTACTTAACTGAGTCCTCAAATTATAAAGTCCTTAAATTAGACCTCAAATTATAAAGTCCTCAACTTAGTCCTTAAATATAAAGTCCTCAACTTAGTCCTTAAAATATGATGTCCTTAACGTAATTCTTAAAATATAGCCCTCAAATTAGTCCTCAACTTAGTCCTCAAAATATGATGTCCTTAACTTAGTCCTCAAATTATTAAGTCTTGAAGTTAGTCCTGATAATATAAAGTCCTCAACTTAGTCCTCAAAATATGATGTTTTAAACTTAATCTTTAAAATATAAAGTCCTCAACTCAGTCCTCAAAATATGATGTCCTCAACTTAGTCCATAAATTAATAAGTCTTGAAGTTAGTACTCAAAGTATAAAGTCCACAACTTAGTGCTCAAGTTATAAAGTCCTCAAATTAGTCCTCAAAATATGATGTTCTAAATTTGTCCTTAAAATATAAAGTCCTCAACTTAGTCCTCGAAGTATAAAGTCTTTAACTTAGTCTTCAAAATAGAAAGTCCTTAAATTAGTCCTCAAAGTATAAAGTCTTCAACTTAGTGCTCAAGTTATAAAGTCCTCAACTTAGTCCTCAAAATATAATGTTCTAAACTTAGCCCTCAAAATATAAAGTCCTCAACTTAGTCCTCAAAATATAAAGTCTTCAACTTAGTCCTTAAAACAGAAAGTCCTTAAATTAGTCCTTGAAGTATAAAGTCCTCAACTTAGTGCTCAAGTTATAAAGTCTTTAACTTAGTCCTCAAAATATAATGTTCTAAACTTCGTCCTCAAAATATAAAGTCCTCAACTTAGTCCGCAAAATATGATGTCCTTAACTTAGTCCTCAAATTATTAAATCTTGAAGTTAGTCCTCAAAATATAAATTCCTCAACATAGTCCTCAAAATATGATGTCCTAAACTTAAACCTCAAAATATAAAGTTCTCAACTTAGTCCTCAAATTATGAAGTCCTTAACTTAGTTCTCAAAATATAAAGTCTTCAACTTAGTCCTGAAAATAGAAAGTCCTTAACTTAGTCCTCAAAATATAAAGTCCTTAAATTAGTCCTCAAAGTATAAAATCCTCAACTTAGTGCTCAAGTTATAAAGTCCTCAACTTAGACCTCAAAATATGATGTCCTTAACTTAGTCCTCAAATTATAAAGTCCTTAAATTAGACCTCAAATTATAAAGTCCTCAACTTAGTCCTTAAATATAAAGTCCTCAACTTAGTCCTTAAAATATGATGTCCTAAACGTAATTCTTAAAATATAGCCCTCAAATTAGTCCTCAACTTAGTCCTCAAAATATGATGTCCTTAACTTAGTCCTCAAATTATTAAGTCTTGAAGTTAGTCCTGATAATATAAAGTCCTCAACTTAGTCCTCAAAATATGATGTTTTAAACTTAATCCTTAAAATATAAAGTCCTCAACTCAGTCCTCAAAATATGATGTCCTCAACTTAGTCCATAAATTAATAAGTCTTGAAGTTAGTCCTCAAAGTATAAAGTCCACAACTTAGTGCTCAAGTTATAAAGTCCTCAAATTAGTCCTCAAAATATGATGTTCTAAATTTGTCCTTAAAATATAAAGTCCTCAACTTAGTCCTCGAAGTATAAAGTCTTTAACTTAGTCTTCAAAATAGAAAGTCCTTAAATTAGTCCTCAAAGTATAAAGTCTTCAACTTAGTGCTCAAGTTATAAAGTCCTCAACTTAGTCCTCAAAATATAATGTCCTAAACTTAGACCTCAAAATATAAAGTTCTCAACTTAGTCCTCAGATTATGAAGTCCACAACTTTGTTCTCAAAATATAAAGTCCTCAACTTAGTCCTTAAAATATGATGTCCTAAATGTAATTCTTAAAATATAGCCCTCAGATTAGTCCTCAACTTAGTCCTCAAAATATGATGTCCTTAACTTCGTCCTCAAATTATTAAGTCTTGAAGCTAGTCCTGATAATATAAAGTCCTCAACTTAGTCCTCAAAATATGATGTTTTAAACTTAATCCTTAAAATATAAAGTCCTCAACTTAGTCCTTTAATTATAAAGTCCTCAACTCAGTCCTCAAAATATGATGTCCTCAACTTAGTCCTCTAATTATAAAGTCTTGAACTTAGTGCTCAAAATAGAAAGTCCTCAACTTAGTTCTCAAAATATAAAGTCCTCAATTAGTCCCCAAATTATTAAGTCCCCAACTTAGTCCTCAGAATCTAAAGTCCTTGACTTAGTCCTCAAATTCTGAAGTCCTCAACTTATTCTTTTAAATATGATGTTCTCTACTTAGTCCTTAAATTATAAAGCATTGAACTTAGTCCTTAAAACAGAAAGTCCTTAAATTAGTCCTTGAAGTATAAAGTCCTTAACTTAGTGCTCAAGTTATAAAGTCTTTAACTTAGTCCTCAAAATATAATGTTCTAAACTTCGTCCTCAAAATATAAAGTCCTCAACTTAGTCCGCAAAATATGATGTCCTTAACTTAGTCCTCAAATTATTAAATCTTGAAGTTAGTCCTCAAAATATAAATTCCTCAACATAGTCCTCAAAATATGATGTCCTAAACTTAAACCTCAAAATATAAAGTTCTCAACTTAGTCCTCAAATTATGAAGTCCTTAACTTAGTTCTCAAAATATAAAGTCTTCAACTTAGTCCTGAAAATAGAAAGTCCTTAACTTAGTCCTCAAAATAGAAAGTCCTTAAATTAGTCCTCAAAGTATAAAATCCTCAACTTAGTGCTCAAGTTATAAAGTCCTCAACTTAGACCTCAAAATATGATGTCCTCAACTTAGTCCTCAAATTATAAAGTCCTTAAATTAGACCTCAAATTATAAAGTCCTCAACTTAGTCCTTAAATATAAAGTCCTAAATGTAATTCTTAAAATATAGCCCTCAGATTAGTCCTCAACTTAGTCCTCAAAATATGATGTCCTTAACTTCGTCCTCAAATTATTAAGTCTTGAAGCTAGTCCTGATAATATAAAGTCCTCAACTTAGTCCTCAAAATATGATGTTTTAAACTTAATCCTTAAAATATAAAGTCCTCAACTTAGTCCTTTAATTATAAAGTCCTCAACTCAGTCCTCAAAATATGATGTCCTCAACTTAGTCCTCTAATTATAAAGTCTTGAACTTAGTGCTCAAAATAGAAAGTCCTCAACTTAGTTCTCAAAATATAAAGTCCTCAATTAGTCCCCAAATTATTAAGTCCCCAACTTAGTCCTCAGAATCTAAAGTCCTTGACTTAGTCCTCAAATTCTGAAGTCCTCAACTTATTCTTTTAAATATGATGTTCTCTACTTAGTCCTTAAATTATAAAGCATTGAACTTAGTCCTTAAAACAGAAAGTCCTTAAATTAGTCCTTGAAGTATAAAGTCCTCAACTTAGTGCTCAAGTTATAAAGTCTTTAACTTAGTCCTCAAAATATAATGTTCTAAACTTCGTCCTCAAAATATAAAGTCCTCAACTTAGTCCGCAAAATATGATGTCCTTAACTTAGTCCTCAAATTATTAAATCTTGAAGTTAGTCCTCAAAATATAAATTCCTCAACATAGTCCTCAAAATATGATGTCCTAAACTTAAACCTCAAAATATAAAGTTCTCAACTTAGTCCTCAAATTATGAAGTCCTTAACTTAGTTCTCAAAATATAAAGTCTTCAACTTAGTCCTGAAAATAGAAAGTCCTTAACTTAGTCCTCAAAATATAAAGTCCTTAAATTAGTCCTCAAAGTATAAAATCCTCAACTTAGTGCTCAAGTTATAAAGTCCTCAACTTAGACCTCAAAATATGATGTCCTCAACTTAGTCCTCAAATTATAAAGTCCTTAAATTAGACCTCAAATTATAAAGTCCTCAACTTAGTCCTTAAATATAAAGTCCTCAACTTAGTCCTTAAAATATGATGTCCTAAACGTAATTCTTAAAATATAGCCCTCAAATTAGTCCTCAACTTAGTCCTCAAAATATGATGTCCTTAACTTAGTCCTCAAATTATTAAGTCTTGAAGTTAGTCCTGATAATATAAAGTCCTCAAGTTAGTCCTCAAAATATGATGTTTTAAACTTAATCCTTAAAATATAAAGTCCTCAACTCAGTCCTCAAAATATGATGTCCTCAACTTAGTCCATAAATTAATAAGTCTTGAAGTTAGTCCTCAAAGTATAAAGTCCACAACTTAGTGCTCAAGTTATAAAGTCCTCAAACTAGTGCTCAAAATATGATGTTCTAACTTTATTCCTTAAAATATAAAGACCTCAACTTAGTCCTCAAAATATAAAGTCCTCAACTTAGTCCTTAAGTTATAAAATCCTCAACTTAGTCCTCAAAATATAAATTCCTTTACTTAGTCCTAAAAATATAAAGTCCTTAACTTAGTCCTCAAATTATAGAGTCCTCAACTTAGTCCTCAAAATATGATGTCCTTAACTTCGTCCTCAAATTATTAAGTCTTGAAGTTAGTCCTGATAATATAAAGTCCTCAACTTAGTCCTCAAAATATGATGTTTTAAACTTAATCCTTAAAATATAAAGTCCTCAACTTAGTCCTTTAATTATAAAGTCCTCAACTCAGTCCTCAAAATATGATGTCCTCAACTTAGTCCTCTAATTATAAAGTCTTGAACTTAGTGCTCAAAATAGAAAGTCCTCAACTTAGTTCTCAAAATATAAAGTCCTCAATTAGTCCCCAAATTATTAAGTCCTCAACTTAGTCCTCAGAATCTAAAGTCCTTGACTTAGTCCTCAAATTCTGAAGTCCTCAACTTATTCTTTTAAATATGATGTTCTCTACTTAGTCCTTAAATTATAAAGCATTGAACTTAGTCCTTAAAATATTATGTCCTAAACTTAGGCCTCAAAAGATATAGTACTTAACTGAGTCCTCAAATTATAAAGTCCTTAAATTAGACCTCAAATTATAAAGTCCTCAACTTAGTCCTTAAATATAAAGTCCTCAACTTAGTCCTTAAAATATGATGTCCTTAACGTAATTCTTAAAATATAGCCCTCAAATTAGTCCTCAACTTAGTCCTCAAAATATGATGTCCTTAACTTAGTCCTCAAATTATTAAGTCTTGAAGTTAGTCCTGATAATATAAAGTCCTCAACTTAGTCCTCAAAATATGATGTTTTAAACTTAATCTTTAAAATATAAAGTCCTCAACTCAGTCCTCAAAATATGATGTCCTCAACTTAGTCCATAAATTAATAAGTCTTGAAGTTAGTACTCAAAGTATAAAGTCCACAACTTAGTGCTCAAGTTATAAAGTCCTCAAATTAGTCCTCAAAATATGATGTTCTAAATTTGTCCTTAAAATATAAAGTCCTCAACTTAGTCCTCGAAGTATAAAGTCTTTAACTTAGTCTTCAAAATAGAAAGTCCTTAAATTAGTCCTCAAAGTATAAAGTCTTCAACTTAGTGCTCAAGTTATAAAGTCCTCAACTTAGTCCTCAAAATATAATGTTCTAAACTTAGCCCTCAAAATATAAAGTCCTCAACTTAGTCCTCAAAATATAAAGTCTTCAACTTAGTCCTTAAAACAGAAAGTCCTTAAATTAGTCCTTGAAGTATAAAGTCCTCAACTTAGTGCTCAAGTTATAAAGTCTTTAACTTAGTCCTCAAAATATAATGTTCTAAACTTCGTCCTCAAAATATAAAGTCCTCAACTTAGTCCGCAAAATATGATGTCCTTAACTTAGTCCTCAAATTATTAAATCTTGAAGTTAGTCCTCAAAATATAAATTCCTCAACATAGTCCTCAAAATATGATGTCCTAAACTTAAACCTCAAAATATAAAGTTCTCAACTTAGTCCTCAAATTATGAAGTCCTTAACTTAGTTCTCAAAATATAAAGTCTTCAACTTAGTCCTGAAAATAGAAAGTCCTTAACTTAGTCCTCAAAATATAAAGTCCTTAAATTAGTCCTCAAAGTATAAAATCCTCAACTTAGTGCTCAAGTTATAAAGTCCTCAACTTAGACCTCAAAATATGATGTCCTTAACTTAGTCCTCAAATTATAAAGTCCTTAAATTAGACCTCAAATTATAAAGTCCTCAACTTAGTCCTTAAATATAAAGTCCTCAACTTAGTCCTTAAAATATGATGTCCTAAACGTAATTCTTAAAATATAGCCCTCAAATTAGTCCTCAACTTAGTCCTCAAAATATGATGTCCTTAACTTAGTCCTCAAATTATTAAGTCTTGAAGTTAGTCCTGATAATATAAAGTCCTCAACTTAGTCCTCAAAATATGATGTTTTAAACTTAATCCTTAAAATATAAAGTCCTCAACTCAGTCCTCAAAATATGATGTCCTCAACTTAGTCCATAAATTAATAAGTCTTGAAGTTAGTCCTCAAAGTATAAAGTCCACAACTTAGTGCTCAAGTTATAAAGTCCTCAAATTAGTCCTCAAAATATGATGTTCTAAATTTGTCCTTAAAATATAAAGTCCTCAACTTAGTCCTCGAAGTATAAAGTCTTTAACTTAGTCTTCAAAATAGAAAGTCCTTAAATTAGTCCTCAAAGTATAAAGTCTTCAACTTAGTGCTCAAGTTATAAAGTCCTCAACTTAGTCCTCAAAATATAATGTCCTAAACTTAGACCTCAAAATATAAAGTTCTCAACTTAGTCCTCAGATTATGAAGTCCACAACTTAGTTCTCAAAATATAAAGTCCTCAACTTAGTCCTTAAAATATGATGTCCTAAATGTAATTCTTAAAATATAGCCCTCAGATTAGTCCTCAACTTAGTCCTCAAAATATGATGTTTTAAACTTAATCCTTAAAATATAAAGTCCTCAACTTAGTCCTTTAATTATAAAGTCCTCAACTCAGTCCTCAAAATATGATGTCCTCAACTTAGTCCTCTAATTATAAAGTCTTGAACTTAGTGCTCAAAATAGAAAGTCCTCAACTTAGTTCTCAAAATATAAAGTCCTCAATTAGTCCCCAAATTATTAAGTCCCCAACTTAGTCCTCAGAATCTAAAGTCCTTGACTTAGTCCTCAAATTCTGAAGTCCTCAACTTATTCTTTTAAATATGATGTTCTCTACTTAGTCCTTAAATTATAAAGCATTGAACTTAGTCCTTAAAACAGAAAGTCCTTAAATTAGTCCTTGAAGTATAAAGTCCTCAACTTAGTGCTCAAGTTATAAAGTCTTTAACTTAGTCCTCAAAATATAATGTTCTAAACTTCGTCCTCAAAATATAAAGTCCTCAACTTAGTCCGCAAAATATGATGTCCTTAACTTAGTCCTCAAATTATTAAATCTTGAAGTTAGTCCTCAAAATATAAATTCCTCAACATAGTCCTCAAAATATGATGTCCTAAACTTAAACCTCAAAATATAAAGTTCTCAACTTAGTCCTCAAATTATGAAGTCCTTAACTTAGTTCTCAAAATATAAAGTCTTCAACTTAGTCCTGAAAATAGAAAGTCCTTAACTTAGTCCTCAAAATATAAAGTCCTTAAATTAGTCCTCAAAGTATAAAATCCTCAACTTAGTGCTCAAGTTATAAAGTCCTCAACTTAGACCTCAAAATATGATGTCCTCAACTTAGTCCTCAAATTATAAAGTCCTTAAATTAGACCTCAAATTATAAAGTCCTCAACTTAGTCCTTAAATATAAAGTCCTCAACTTAGTCCTTAAAATATGATGTCCTAAACGTAATTCTTAAAATATAGCCCTCAAATTAGTCCTCAACTTAGTCCTCAAAATATGATGTCCTTAACTTAGTCCTCAAATTATTAAGTCTTGAAGTTAGTCCTGATAATATAAAGTCCTCAAGTTAGTCCTCAAAATATGATGTTTTAAACTTAATCCTTAAAATATAAAGTCCTCAACTCAGTCCTCAAAATATGATGTCCTCAACTTAGTGCATAAATTAATAAGTCTTGAAGTTAGTCCTCAAAGTATAAAGTCCACAACTTAGTGCTCAAGTTATAAAGTCCTCAAAATATGATGTTCTAAATTTGTCCTTAAAATATAAAGTCCTCAACTTAGTCCTTTAATTATAAAGTCCTCAACTCAGTCCTCAAAATATGATGTCCTCAACTTAGTCCTCTAATTATAAAGTCTTGAACTTAGTGCTCAAAATAGAAAGTCCTCAACTTAGTTCTCAAAATATAAAGTCCTCAATTAGTCCCCAAATTATTAAGTCCCCAACTTAGTCCTCAGAATCTAAAGTCCTTGACTTAGTCCTCAAATTCTGAAGTCCTCAACTTATTCTTTTAAATATGATGTTCTCTACTTAGTCCTTAAATTATAAAGCATTGAACTTAGTCCTTAAAACAGAAAGTCCTTAAATTAGTCCTTGAAGTATAAAGTCCTCAACTTAGTGCTCAAGTTATAAAGTCTTTAACTTAGTCCTCAAAATATAATGTTCTAAACTTCGTCCTCAAAATATAAAGTCCTCAACTTAGTCCGCAAAATATGATGTCCTTAACTTAGTCCTCAAATTATTAAATCTTGAAGTTAGTCCTCAAAATATAAATTCCTCAACATAGTCCTCAAAATATGATGTCCTAAACTTAAACCTCAAAATATAAAGTTCTCAACTTAGTCCTCAAATTATGAAGTCCTTAACTTAGTTCTCAAAATATAAAGTCTTCAACTTAGTCCTGAAAATAGAAAGTCCTTAACTTAGTCCTCAAAATATAAAGTCCTTAAATTAGTCCTCAAAGTATAAAATCCTCAACTTAGTGCTCAAGTTATAAAGTCCTCAACTTAGACCTCAAAATATGATGTCCTCAACTTAGTCCTCAAATTATAAAGTCCTTAAATTAGACCTCAAATTATAAAGTCCTCAACTTAGTCCTTAAATATAAAGTCCTCAACTTAGTCCTTAAAATATGATGTCCTAAACGTAATTCTTAAAATATAGCCCTCAAATTAGTCCTCAACTTAGTCCTCAAAATATGATGTCCTTAACTTAGTCCTCAAATTATTAAGTCTTGAAGTTAGTCCTGATAATATAAAGTCCTCAAGTTAGTCCTCAAAATATGATGTTTTAAACTTAATCCTTAAAATATAAAGTCCTCAACTCAGTCCTCAAAATATGATGTCCTCAACTTAGTCCATAAATTAATAAGTCTTGAAGTTAGTCCTCAAAGTATAAAGTCCACAACTTAGTGCTCAAGTTATAAAGTCCTCAAAATATGATGTTCTAAATTTGTCCTTAAAATATAAAGTCCTCAACTTAGTCCTCGAAGTATAAAGTCTTTAACTTAGTCTTCAAAATAGAAAGTCCTTAAATTAGTCCTCAAAGTATAAAGTCTTCAACTTAGTGCTCAAGTTATAAAGTCCTCAACTTAGTCCTGAAAATATAATGTCCTAAACTTAGACCTCAAAATATAAAGTTCTCAACTTAGTCCTCAAATTATGAAGTCCACAACTTAGTTCTCAAAATATAAAGTCTTCAACTAAGTCCTTAAATTATAAAGTGTAGAACTTAGTTCTCAAAATATAAAGTCCTCAACTTAGTCCTCAAAATATGATGTCCTAAACGTAATTCTTAAAATATAGCCCTCAAATTAGTCCTCAACTTAGTCCTCAAAATATGATGTCCTTAACTTAGTCCTCAAATTATTAAGTCTTGAAGTTAGTCCTGATAATATAAAGTCCTCAACTTAGTCCTCAAAATATGATGTTTTAAACTTAATCCTTAAAATATAAAGTCCTCAACTCAGTCCTTAAAATATGATGTCCTCAACTTAGTCCATAAATTAATAAGTCTTGAAGTTAGTCCTCAAAGTATAAAGATCACAACTTAGTTCTCAAGTTATAAAGTCATTAACTTAGTCCTCAAAATATAAAGTCCTCAACTTAGTCCTCAAAATATGATGTTCTCAACTTAGTCCTTAAATTAATAAGTCTTGAAGTTAGTCCTCAAAGTATAAAGTCCACAACTTAGTGCTCAAGTTATAAAGTCCTCAAACTAGTGCTCAAAATATGATGTTCTAACTTTATTCCTTAAAATATAAAGACCTCAACTTAGTCCTCAAAATATTAAGTCCTCAACTTAGTCCTTAAGTTATAAAATCCTCAACTTAGTCCTCAAAATATAAATTCCTTTACTTAGTCCTAAAAATATAAAGTCCTTAACTTAGTCCTCAAATTATAGAGTCCTCAACTTAGTCCTCAAAATATAAAGTCCTTAACTTAGTCCTTAAAATATAAAGTCCTCAACTTAGTGCTCAAAATATGATGTCCTTAACTTAGTCCTCTAATTATAAAGTCTTGAACATAGTGCTTAAAATAGAAAGTCCTCAACTTAGTTCTTAGAATATAAAGTCCTCAATTTAATCCTAAAAATATAAAGTCCTTAACTTAGTGCTCAAATTATAAAGTCTTACTTAGACCTGAAAATATAAAGTCCTCAACGTAGTCCTTAAAATATGATGTTCTAAACTTAGTCCTCAAAATATAAAGTCCTTAACTCAGTCCTCAAATTATAAAGTCCTGAACTTAGTCCATAAATTTTAAAGTCCTCAACTTAGTCCTCAAAATATAAAGTCCTCAACTTAGTCCTCAAAATATGCTGTCCGCAACTTAGTCCTTAAATTAATAAGTCTTGAAGTTAGTCCTCAAAGTATAAAGTCCTCAACTTAGTGCTTAAGTTATAAAGTCCTCCAATTCGTCCTCAAAATATGATGTTCTAAACTTAGTCCTCAAAATATAAAGTCCTTAACTTAGTCCTCAAAATATAAAGTCCTTAAATTAGTCCTCAAAGTATAAAATCCTCAACTTAGTGCTCAAGTTATAAAGTCCTCAACTTAGACCTCAAAATATGATGTCCTCAACTTAGTCCTCAAATTATAAAGTCCTTAAATTAGACCTCAAATTATAAAGTCCTCAACTTAGTCCTTAAATATAAAGTCCTCAACTTAGTCCTTAAAATATGATGTCCTAAACGTAATTCTTAAAATATAGCCCTCAAATTAGTCCTCAACTTAGTCCTCAAAATATGATGTCCTTAACTTAGTCCTCAAATTATTAAGTCTTGAAGGTAGTCCTGATAATATAAAGTCCTCAACTTAGTCCTCAAAATATGATGTTTTAAACTTAATCCTTAAAATATAAAGTCCTCAACTCAGTCCTCAAAATATGATGTCCTCAACTTAGTCCATAAATTAATAAGTCTTGAAGTTAGTCCTCAAAGTATAAAGTCCACAACTTAGTGCTCAAGTTATAAAGTCCTCAAATTAGTCCTCAAAATATGATGTTCTAAATTTGTCCTTAAAATATAAAGTCCTCAACTTAGTCCTCGAAGTATAAAGTCTTTAACTTAGTCTTCAAAATAGAAAGTCCTTAAATTAGTCCTCAAAGTATAAAATCCTCAACTTAGTGCTCAAGTTATAAAGTCCTCAACTTAGACCTCAAAATATGATGTCCTCAACTTAGTCCTCAAATTATAAAGTCCTTAAATTAGACCTCAAATTATAAAGTCCTCAACTTAGTCCTTAAATATAAAGTCCTCAACTTAGTCCTTAAAATATGATGTCCTAAACGTAATTCTTAAAATATAGCCCTCAAATTAGTCCTCAACTTAGTCCTCAAAATATGATGTCCTTAACTTAGTCCTCAAATTATTAAGTCTTGAAGGTAGTCCTGATAATATAAAGTCCTCAACTTAGTCCTCAAAATATGATGTTTTAAACTTAATCCTTAAAATATAAAGTCCTCAACTTAGTCCTCAAAATAAGATGTCCTCAACCTAGTTCTTAAATTATAAAGTCTTGAAGTTAGTCCTGATAATATAAAGTCCTCAACTTAGTCCTCAAAATATGATGTTTTAAACTTAATCCTTAAAATATAAAGTCCTCAACTCAGTCCTCAAAATATGATGTCCTCAACTTAGTCCATAAATTAATAAGTCTTGAAGTTAGTCCTCAAAGTATAAAGTCCACAACTTAGTGCTCAAGTTATAAAGTCCTCAAATTCGTCCTCAAAATATGATGTTCTAAACTTAGTCCTCAAAATATAAAGTCCTTAACTTAGTCCTCAAAATATAAAGTCCTTAAATTAGTCCTCAAAGTATAAAATCCTCAACTTAGTGCTCAAGTTATAAAGTCCTCAACTTAGACCTCAAAATATGATGTCCTCAACTTAGTCCTCAAATTATAAAGTCCTTAAATTAGACCTCAAATTATAAAGTCCTCAACTTAGTCCTTAAATATAAAGTCCTCAACTTAGTCCTTAAAATATGATGTCCTAAACGTAATTCTTAAAATATAGCCCTCAAATTAGTCCTCAACTTAGTCCTCAAAATATGATGTCCTTAACTTAGTCCTCAAATTATTAAGTCTTGAAGGTAGTCCTGATAATATAAAGTCCTCAACTTAGTCCTCAAAATATGATGTTTTAAACTTAATCCTTAAAATATAAAGTCCTCAACTTAGTCCTCAAAATAAGATGTCCTCAACCTAGTTCTTAAATTATAAAGTCTTGAAGTTAGTCCTGATAATATAAAGTCCTCAACTTAGTCCTCAAAATATGATGTTTTAAACTTAATCCTTAAAATATAAAGTCCTCAACTCAGTCCTCAAAATATGATGTCCTCAACTTAGTCCATAAATTAATAAGTCTTGAAGTTAGTCCTCAAAGTATAAAGTCCACAACTTAGTGCTCAAGTTATAAAGTCCTCAAATTAGTCCTCAAAATATGATGTTCTAAATTTGTCCTTAAAATATAAAGTCCTCAACTTAGTCCTCAAAATATGATGTTTTAAACTTAATCCTTAAAATATAAAGTCCTCAACTCAGTCCTCAAAATATGATGTCCTCAACTTAGTCCATAAATTAATAAGTCTTGAAGTTAGTCCTCAAAGTATAAAGTCCACAACTTAGTGCTCAAGTTATAAAGTCCTCAAATTAGTCCTCAAAATATGATGTTCTAAATTTGTCCTTAAAATATAAAGTCCTCAACTTAGTCCTCAAAATATAATGTCCTAAACTTAGACCTCAAAATATAAAGTTCTCAACTTAGTCCTCAAATTATGAAGTCCACAACTTAGTTCTCAAAATATAAAGTCTTCAACTTAGTCCTTAAATTATAAAGTGTAGAACTTAGTTCTCAAAATATAAAGTCCTCAACTTAGTCCTCAAAATAAGATGTCCTCAACCTAGTTCTTAAATTATAAAGTCTTGAACTTAGTCCTTAAAATACAAAGTCCTTAACTTAGTCCATAACTTAGTCCTCAAAATATAAAGTCCTCAACTTAGTCCTTAAAATATGATGTCCTAAATGTAATTCTTAAAATATAGCCCTCAGATTAGTCCTCAACTTAGTCCTCAAAATATGATGTCCTTAACTTCGTCCTCAAATTATTAAGTCTTGAAGTTAGTCCTGATAATATAAAGTCCTCAACTTAGTCCTCAAAATATGATGTTTTAAACTTAATCCTTAAAATATAAAGTCCTCAACTTAGTCCTTTAATTATAAAGTCCTCAACTCAGTCCTCAAAATATGATGTCCTCAACTTAGTCCTCTAATTATAAAGTCTTGAACTTAGTGCTCAAAATAGAAAGTCCTCAACTTAGTTCTCAAAATATAAAGTCCTCAATTAGTCCCCAAATTATTAAGTCCCCAACTTAGTCCTCAGAATCTAAAGTCCTTGACTTAGTCCTCAAATTCTGAAGTCCTTAACTTATTCTTTTAAATATGATGTTCTCTACTTAGTCCTTAAATTATAAAGCATTGAACTTAGTCCTTAAAATATTATGTCCTAAACTTAGGCCTCAAAAGATATAGTACTTAACTTAGTCCTCAAATTATAAAGTCCTTAAATAAGACCTCAAATTATAAAGTCCTCAACTTAGTCCTTAAATATAAAGTCCTCAACTTAGTCCTTAAAATATGATGTCCTAAACGTAATTCTTAAAATATAGCCCTCAAATTAGTCCTCAACTTAGTCCTAAAAATATAAAGTCCTTAACTTAGTCCTCAAATTATAGAGTCCTCAACTTAGTCCTCAAAATATAAAGTCCTTAACTTAGTCCTTAAAATATAAAGTCCTCAACTTAGTCCTCAAAATATGATGTCCTTAACTTAGTCCTCTAATTATAAAGTCTTGAACATAGTGCTTAAAATAGAAAGTCCTCAACTTAGTTCTTAGAATATAAAGTCCTCAATTTAATCCTAACAATATAAAGTCCTTAACTTAGTGCTCAAATTATAAAGTCTTACTTAGACCAGAAAATATAAAGTCCTCAACGTAGTCCTTAAAATATGATGTTCTAAACTTAGTCCTCAAAATATAAAGTCCTTAACTCAGTCCTCAAATTATAAAGTCCTGAACTTAGTCCATAAATTTTAAAGTCCTCAACTTAGTCCTCAAAATATAAAGTCCTCAACTTAGTCCTCAAAATATGCTGTCCGCAACTTAGTCCTTAAATTAATAAGTCTTGAAGTTAGTCCTCAAAGTATAAAGTCCTCAACTTAGTGTTTAAGTTATAAAGTCCTCCAATTCGTCCTCAAAATATGATGTTCTAAACTTAGTCCTCAAAATATAAAGTCCTTAACTTAGTCCTCAAAATATAAAGTCCTTAAATTAGTCCTCAAAGTATAAAATCCTCAACTTAGTGCTCAAGTTATAAAGTCCTCAACTTAGACCTCAAAATATGATGTCCTCAACTTAGTCCTCAAATTATAAAGTCCTTAAATTAGACCTCAAATTATAAAGTCCTCAACTTAGTCCTTAAATATAAAGTCCTCAACTTAGTCCTTAAAATATGATGTCCTAAACGTAATTCTTAAAATATAGCCCTCAAATTAGTCCTCAACTTAGTCCTCAAAATATGATGTCCTTAACTTAGTCCTCAAATTATTAAGTCTTGAAGTTAGTCCTGATAATATAAAGTCCTCAACTTAGTCCTCAAAATATGATGTCCTTAACTTCGTCCTCAAATTATTAAGTCTTGAAGTTAGTCCTGATAATATAAAGTCCTCAACTTAGTCCTCAAAATATGATGTTTTAAACTTAATCCTTAAAATATAAAGTCCTCAACTTAGTCCTTTAATTATAAAGTCCTCAACTCAGTCCTCAAAATATGATGTCCTCAACTTAGTCCCCAAAATATGATGTTCTCAACTTACTCTTCAAAATATAAAGTCCTTAACTTAGTCTTCAAAATATAAAGTCCTCAACTTAGTCCTTAAATTATAAACTCCTTAACTTAGTCCTCAAAATATAAAGTCCTTAACTTAGTCCTCAAAATATGATGTCCTTAACTTAGTCGTCAAATTATAAAGTCTTGAAGTTAGTTCTCAAAGTATAAAGTCCTCAAATTCGTCCTCAAAATATGATGTTCTAACTTTAGTCCTCAAAATATAAAGTCCTCAACTTAGTGCTCAAATTATTAAGTCTTGAAGTTAGTCCTGAAAATATAAAGTCCTCAACTTAGTCCTCAAAATATAAAGTCCTCAAATTCGTCTTCAAAATATGATGTTCTAAACTTAGTCCTCAAAATATAAAGTCCTCAACTTAATCCTCAAAATATGATTTTCTCAACTTAGTCCTCTAATTATAAAGTCTTAAACTTAGTGCTCAAAATAGAAAGTCTTGCACTTAGACCTGAAAATATAAAGTCCTCAACTTAGTCCTCAAAATGTGATGATCTGAACATAGTCCTCAAAATATAAAGTCCTCAACTTAGTCCTTTAATTATAAAGTCCTCAACTCAGTCCTTAAATTAATAAGTCTTGGAGTTAGTCCTCAAAGTATAAAGTCCACAACTTAGTGCTCAAGTTATAAAGTCCTCAAATTAGTCCTTAAAGTATGATGTTCTAACTTTATTCCTTAAAATATAAAGACCTTAACTTAGTCCTTAAAGTATAAAGTCCTCAATTTAATCCTTAAAATATAAAGTCCTTAACTTAGTCCTCAAATTATAAAGTCTTGCACTTAGACCTGAAAATATAAAGTCCTCAACTTAGTCCTCAAAATGTGATGATCTGAACTTAGTCCTCAAAATATAAAGTCCTCAACTTATTCCTCAAAATATAAAGTCCTCAACTTAATCCTCAAAATATGATTTTCTCAACTTAGTCCTCTAATTATAAAGTCTTGAACTTAGTGCTCAAAATAGAGTGTCCTCAACTTAGTTCTCAAATTATTAAGTCTTGAAGTTAGTCCTGAAAATATAAAGTCGTCAACTTAGTCCTCAAAATATAAAGTCCTCAAATTAGTCTTCAAAATATGATGTTCTAAACTTAGTCCTCAAAATATAAAGTCCTTAACTTAGTCCTCAAAATATAAAGTCCTCAACATAGTCCTCAAATAATTAAGTCTTGAAGTTAGTCCTGAAAATATAAACTCCTCAACTTAGTCCTCAAAATATAAAGTCCTCAAATTCGTCTTCAAAATATGATGTCCTAACTTAGTCCTCAAAATATAAAGTCCTCAACTTAATCCTCAAAATATGATTTTCTCAACTTAGTCCTCTAATTATAAAGTCTTAAACTTAGTGCTCAAAATAGAAAGTCGTCAACTTAGTTCTCAAAATATTAAGTCCTCAAATTAGTCCTCAAAATATGATGTCCTAAACTTAGGCCTCAAAATATAAAGTCTTTAACTTAGTCTTCAAAATATAAAGTCCTTAACTTAGTCCTGAAATTATTAAGTCTTGAAGTTAGTCCTGATAATATAAAGTCCTCAACTTAGTCCTCAAAATATAATGTTTTAAACTTAATCCTCAAATTATTAACTCTTGAAGTTAGTCCTTAAAATATAAAGTCCTTAACTTAGTCCTCAAAATATATAGTCCTTAACTTAGTCCTCAAAATATAAAGTCCTGAACTTAGTCCTTAAAATATGATGTCCTAAACGTAATTCTTAAAATATAGCCCTCAAATTAGTCCTCAACTTAGTCCTCAAAATATGATGTCCTTAACTTAGACCTCAAAATATATAGTCCTTAACTTAGTCCTCAAAATATAAAGTCCTTAAATTAGACCTCAAAATATAAAGTTCTCAACTTATTCCTCAAAATATGATGTCCTCAACTTAGTCCTTAAATTAATAAGTCGTGAAGTTAGTCCTCAAAGTATAAAGTCCACAACTTAGTTCTCAAGTTATAAAGTCATTAACTTAGTCCTCAAAATATAAAGTCCTCAACTTAGTCCTCAAAATATGATGTTCTCAACTTAGTCCTTAAATTAATAAGTCTTGAAGTTAGTCCTCAAAGTATAAAGTCCACAACTTAGTGCTCAAGTTATAAAGTCCTCAAACTAGTGCTCAAAATATGATGTTCTAACTTTATTCCTTAAAATATAAAGACCTCAACTTAGTCCTCAAAATATAAAGTCCTCAACTTAGTCCTTAAGTTATAAAATCCTCAACTTAGTCCTCAAAATATAAATTCCTTTACTTAGTCCTAAAAATATAAAGTCCTTAACTTAGTCCTCAAAATATAAAGTCCTCAACTTAGTCCTCAAAATATGCTGTCCGCAACTTAGTCCTTAAATTAATAAGTCTTGAAGTTAGTCCTCAAAGTATAAAGTCCTCAACTTAGTGCTTAAGTTATAAAGTCCTCCAATTCGTCCTCAAAATATGATGTTCTAAACTTAGTCCTCAAAATATAAAGTCCTTAACTTAGTTCTGAAAATATAAAGTCCTCAACTTCGTCCTTAAAATATGATGTCCTCAACTCAATCCTCAAAATATGATGTCCTCAACTTAGTCCTTAAATTAATAAGTCTTGAAGTTAGTCCTCAAAGTATAAAGTCCACAACTTAGTGCTCAAGTTATAAAGTCCTCAAACTAGTGCTCAAAATATGATGTTCTAACTTTATTCCTTAAAATATAAAGACCTCAACTTAGTCCTCAAAATATAAAGTCCTCAACTTAGTCCTTAAGTTATAAAATCCTCAACTTAGTCCTCAAAATATAAATTCCTTTACTTAGTCCTAAAAATATAAAGTCCTTAACTTAGTCCTCAAATTATAGAGTCCTCAACTTAGTCCTCAAAATATGATGTCCTTAACTTCGTCCTCAAATTATTAAGTCTTGAAGTTAGTCCTGATAATATAAAGTCCTCAATTAGTCCCCAAATTATTAAGTCCTCAACTTAGTCCTCAGAATCTAAAGTCCTTGACTTAGTCCTCAAATTCTGAAGTCCTCAACTTATTCTTTTAAATATGATGTTCTCTACTTAGTCCTTAAATTATAAAGCATTGAACTTAGTCCTTAAAATATTATGTCCTAAACTTAGGCCTCAAAAGATATAGTACTTAACTGAGTCCTCAAATTATAAAGTCCTTAAATTAGACCTCAAATTATAAAGTCCTCAACTTAGTCCTTAAATATAAAGTCCTCAACTTAGTCCTTAAAATATGATGTCCTTAACGTAATTCTTAAAATATAGCCCTCAAATTAGTCCTCAACTTAGTCCTCAAAATATGATGTCCTTAACTTAGTCCTCAAATTATTAAGTCTTGAAGTTAGTCCTGATAATATAAAGTCCTCAACTTAGTCCTCAAAATATGATGTTTTAAACTTAATCTTTAAAATATAAAGTCCTCAACTCAGTCCTCAAAATATGATGTCCTCAACTTAGTCCATAAATTAATAAGTCTTGAAGTTAGTACTCAAAGTATAAAGTCCACAACTTAGTGCTCAAGTTATAAAGTCCTCAAATTAGTCCTCAAAATATGATGTTCTAAATTTGTCCTTAAAATATAAAGTCCTCAACTTAGTCCTCGAAGTATAAAGTCTTTAACTTAGTCTTCAAAATAGAAAGTCCTTAAATTAGTCCTCAAAGTATAAAGTCTTCAACTTAGTGCTCAAGTTATAAAGTCCTCAACTTAGTCCTCAAAATATAATGTTCTAAACTTAGCCCTCAAAATATAAAGTCCTCAACTTAGTCCTCAAAATATAAAGTCTTCAACTTAGTCCTTAAAACAGAAAGTCCTTAAATTAGTCCTTGAAGTATAAAGTCCTCAACTTAGTGCTCAAGTTATAAAGTCTTTAACTTAGTCCTCAAAATATAATGTTCTAAACTTCGTCCTCAAAATATAAAGTCCTCAACTTAGTCCGCAAAATATGATGTCCTTAACTTAGTCCTCAAATTATTAAATCTTGAAGTTAGTCCTCAAAATATAAATTCCTCAACATAGTCCTCCAAATATGATGTCCTAAACTTAAACCTCAAAATATAAAGTTCTCAACTTAGTCCTCAAATTATGAAGTCCTTAACTTAGTTCTCAAAATATAAAGTCTTCAACTTAGTCCTGAAAATAGAAAGTCCTTAACTTAGTCCTCAAAATATAAAGTCCTTAAATTAGTCCTCAAAGTATAAAATCCTCAACTTAGTGCTCAAGTTATAAAGTCCTCAACTTAGACCTCAAAATATGATGTCCTCAACTTAGTCCTCAAATTATAAAGTCCTTAAATTAGACCTCAAATTATAAAGTCCTCAACTTAGTCCTTAAATATAAAGTCCTCAACTTAGTCCTTAAAATATGATGTCCTAAACGTAATTCTTAAAATATAGCCCTCAAATTAGTCCTCAACTTAGTCCTCAAAATATGATGTCCTTAACTTAGTCCTCAAATTATTAAGTCTTGAAGTTAGTCCTGATAATATAAAGTCCTCAACTTAGTCCTCAAAATATGATGTTTTAAACTTAATCCTTAAAATATAAAGTCCTCAACTCAGTCCTCAAAATATGATGTCCTCAACTTAGTCCATAAATTAATAAGTCTTGAAGTTAGTCCTCAAAGTATAAAGTCCACAACTTAGTGCTCAAGTTATAAAGTCCTCAAATTAGTCCTCAAAATATGATGTTCTAAATTTTGTCCTTAAAATATAAAGTCCTCAACTTAGTCCTCGAAGTATAAAGTCTTTAACTTAGTCTTCAAAATAGAAAGTCCTTAAATTAGTCCTCAAAGTATAAAGTCTTCAACTTAGTGCTCAAGTTATAAAGTCCTCAACTTAGTCCTCAAAATATAATGTCCTAAACTTAGACCTCAAAATATAAAGTTCTCAACTTAGTCCTCAGATTATGAAGTCCACAACTTAGTTCTCAAAATATAAAGTCTTCAACTTAGTCCTTAAATTATAAAGTGTAGAACTTAGTTCTCAAAATATAAAGTCCTCAACTTAGTCCTCAAAATAAGATGTCCTCAACCTAGTTCTTAAATTATAAAGTCTTGAACTTAGTCCTTAAAATACAAAGTCCTTAACTTAGTCCATAACTTAGTCCTCAAAATATAAAGTCCTCAACTTAGTCCTTAAAATATGATGTCCTAAATGTAATTCTTAAAATATAGCCCTCAGATTAGTCCTCAACTTAGTCCTCAAAATATGATGTCCTTAACTTCGTCCTCAAATTATTAAGTCTTGAAGCTAGTCCTGATAATATAAAGTCCTCAACTTAGTCCTCAAAATATGATGTTTTAAACTTAATCCTTAAAATATAAAGTCCTCAACTTAGTCCTTTAATTATAAAGTCCTCAACTCAGTCCTCAAAATATGATGTCCTCAACTTAGTCCTCTAATTATAAAGTCTTGAACTTAGTGCTCAAAATAGAAAGTCCTCAACTTAGTTCTCAAAATATAAAGTCCTCAATTAGTCCCCAAATTATTAAGTCCCCAACTTAGTCCTCAGAATCTAAAGTCCTTGACTTAGTCCTCAAATTCTGAAGTCCTCAACTTATTCTTTTAAATATGATGTTCTCTACTTAGTCCTTAAATTATAAAGCATTGAACTTAGTCCTTAAAACAGAAAGTCCTTAAATTAGTCCTTGAAGTATAAAGTCCTCAACTTAGTGCTCAAGTTATAAAGTCTTTAACTTAGTCCTCAAAATATAATGTTCTAAACTTCGTCCTCAAAATATAAAGTCCTCAACTTAGTCCGCAAAATATGATGTCCTTAACTTAGTCCTCAAATTATTAAATCTTGAAGTTAGTCCTCAAAATATAAATTCCTCAACATAGTCCTCAAAATATGATGTCCTAAACTTAAACCTCAAAATATAAAGTTCTCAACTTAGTCCTCAAATTATGAAGTCCTTAACTTAGTTCTCAAAATATAAAGTCCTGAAAATAGAAAGTCCTTAACTTAGTCCTCAAAATATAAAGTCCTTAAATTAGTCCTCAAAGTATAAAATCCTCAACTTAGTGCTCAAGTTATAAAGTCCTCAACTTAGACCTCAAAATATGATGTCCTCAACTTAGTCCTCAAATTATAAAGTCCTTAAATTAGACCTCAAATTATAAAGTCCTCAACTTAGTCCTTAAATATAAAGTCCTCAACTTAGTCCTTAAAATATGATGTCCTAAACGTAATTCTTAAAATATAGCCCTCAAATTAGTCCTCAACTTAGTCCTCAAAATATGATGTCCTTAACTTAGTCCTCAAATTATTAAGTCCTCAACTTAGTCCTCAAAATATGATGTTTTAAACTTAATCCTTAAAATATAAAGTCCTCAACTCAGTTCTTAAAATATGATGTCCTCAACTTAGTCCATAAATTAATAAGTCTTGAAGTTAGTGCTCAAAGTATAAAGTCCACAACTTAGTGCTCAAGTTATAAAGTCCTCAAATTAGTCCTCAAAATATGATGTTCTAAATTTGTCCTTAAAATATAAAGTCCTCAACTTAGTCCTCGAAGTATAAAGTCTTTAACTTAGTCTTCAAAATAGAAAGTCCTTAAATTAGTCCTCAAAGTATAAAGTCTTCAACTTAGTGCTCAAGTTATAAAGTCCTCAACTTAGTCCTCAAAATATAATGTTCTAAACTTAGCCCTCATAATATAAAGTCCTCAACTTAGTCCTCAAAATATAAAGTCTTCAACTTAGTCCTTAACACAGAAAGTCCTTAAATTAGTCCTTGAAGTATAAAGTCCTCAACTTAGTGCTCAAGTTATAAAGTCTTTAACTTAGTCCTCAAAATATAATGTTCTAAACTTCGTCCTCAAAATATAAAGTCCTCAACTTAGTCCGCAAAATATGATGTCCTTAACTTAGTCCTCAAATTATTAAATCTTGAAGTTAGTCCTTAAAATATAAAGTCCTCAACATAGTCCTCAAAATATGATGTCCTAAACTTAAACCTCAAAATATAAAGTTCTCAACTTAGTCCTCAAATTATGAAGTCCTTAACTTAGTTCTCAAAATATAAAGTCTTCAACTTAGTCCTGAAATAGAAAGTCCTTAACTTAGTCCTCAAAATATAAAGTCCTTAAATTAGTCCTCAAAGTATAAAATCCTCAACTTAGTGCTCAAGTTATAAAGTCCTCAACTTAGACCTCAAAATATGATGTCCTCAACTTAGTCCTCAAATTATTAGGTCTTTAAATTAGTCCTCAAACTATAAAGTCCTTAGCTTAGTCCTCAACTTAGTCCTTAAATTATAAAGTCTTGAACTTAGTTTTTAGAATAAAAAATCCTTAACTTAGTCCTAAACTTAGTCCTCAAAATATAAAGTCCTCAACTTAGTCCATAAATTTTAAAGTCCTCAACTTAGTCCTCAAATTATAAAGTCCTCAACTTAGTTCCCAAAATATGATGTCCTCAACTTAGACCTCAAAATATGATGTCCTCAACTTAGTCCTCAAATTATTAGGTCTTTAAATTAGTCCTCAAACTATAAAGTCCTTAGCTTAGTCCTTAACTTAGTCCATAACTTAGTCCTCAAAATATAAAGTCCTCAACTTAGTCCTTAAAATATGATGTCCTAAATGTAATTCTTAAAATATAGCCCTCAGATTAGTCCTCAACTTAGTCCTCAAAATATGATGTCCTTAACTTCGTCCTCAAATTATTAAGTCTTGAAGTTAGTCCTGATAATATAAAGTCCTCAACTTAGTCCTCAAAATATGATGTTTTAAACTTAATCCTTAAAATATAAAGTCCTCAACTTAGTCCTTTAATTATAAAGTCCTCAACTCAGTCCTCAAAATATGATGTCCTCAACTTAGTCCCCAAAATATGATGTTCTCAACTTACTCTTCAAAATATAAAGTCCTTAACTTAGTCTTCAAAATATAAAGTCCTCAACTTAGTCCTTAAATTATAAACTCCTTAACTTAGTCCTCAAAATATAAAGTCCTTAACTTAGTCCTCAAAATATGAGTTCCTCAACTTAGTCCTTAAATTATAAAGTCTTGAACTAAGTTCTCAAAATATAAAGTCCTCAAGTTAGTCCTCAAAATATGATGTCCTTAACTTAGTCGTCAAATTATAAAGTCTTGAAGTTAGTTCTCAAAGTATAAAGTCCTCAAATTCGTCCTCAAAATATGATGTTCTAACTTTAGTCCTCAAAATATAAAGTCCTCAACTTAGTGCTCAAATTATTAAGTCTTGAAGTTAGTCCTGAAAATATAAAGTCCTCAACTTAGTCCTCAAAATATAAAGTCCTCAAATTCGTCTTCAAAATATGATGTTCTAAACTTAGTCCTCAAAATATAAAGTCCTCAACTTAATCCTCAAAATATGATTTTCTCAACTTAGTCCTCTAATTATAAAGTCTTAAACTTAGTGCTCAAAATAGAAAGTCTTGCACTTAGACCTGAAAATATAAAGTCCTCAACTTAGTCCTCAAAATGTGATGATCTGAACTTAGTCCTCAAAATATAAAGTCCTCAACTTAGTCCTTTAATTATAAAGTCCTCAACTCAGTCCTTAAATTAATAAGTCTTGGAGTTAGTCCTCAAAGTATAAAGTCCACAACTTAGTGCTCAAGTTATAAAGTCCTCAAATTAGTCCTTAAAGTATGATGTTCTAACTTTATTCCTTAAAATATAAAGACCTTAACTTAGTCCTTAAAGTATAAAGTCCTCAATTTAATCCTTAAAATATAAAGTCCTTAACTTAGTCCTCAAATTATAAAGTCTTGCACTTAGACCTGAAAATATAAAATCCTCAACTTAGTCCTCAAAATGTGATGATCTGAACTTAGTCCTCAAAATATAAAGTCCTCAACTTATTCCTCAAAATATAAAGTCCTCAACTTAATCCTCAAAATATGATTTTCTCAACTTAGTCCTCTAATTATAAAGTCTTGAACTTAGTGCTCAAAATAGAGAGTCCTCAACTTAGTTCTCAAATTATTAAGTCTTGAAGTTAGTCCTGAAAATATAAAGTCGTCAACTTAGTCCTCAAAATATAAAGTCCTCAAATTAGTCTTCAAAATATGATGTTCTAAACTTAGTCCTCAAAATATAAAGTCCTTAACTTAGTCCTCAAAATATAAAGTCCTCAACATAGTCCTCAAATAATTAAGTCTTGAAGTTAGTCCTGAAAATATAAACTCCTCAACTTAGTCCTCAAAATATAAAGTCCTCAAATTCGTCTTCAAAATATGATGTCCTAACTTAGTCCTCAAAATATAAAGTCCTCAACTTAATCCTCAAAATATGATTTTCTCAACTTAGTCCTCTAATTATAAAGTCTTAAACTTAGTGCTCAAAATAGAAAGTCGTCAACTTAGTTCTCAAAATATTAAGTCCTCAAATTAGTCCTCAAAATATGATGTTCTAACTTTATACCTTAAAATATAAATACCTCAACTTAGTACTTAAAATATAAACTCCTCAACTTAGTCCTCAAAATATGATGTCCTTAACTTAGTCCTCAAATTATTAAGTCTTGAAGTTAGTTCTGAAAATATAAAGTCCTCAACTTAGTCCTCAAAATATGATGTTTTAAACTTAATCCTCAAATTATTAAGTCTTGAAGTTAGTTCTGAAAATATAAAGTCCTCAACTTAGTCCTCAAAATATGATGTTTTAAACTTAATCCTTAAATTATTAAGTCTTGAAGTTAGTCCTTAAAATATAAAGTCCTTAACTTAGTCCTCAAAATATATAGTCCTTAACTTAGTCCTCAAAATATAAAGTCCTGAACTTAGTCCTTAAAATATGATGTCCTAAACGTAATTCTTAAAATATAGCCCTCAAATTAGTCCTCAACTTAGTCCTCAAAATATGATGTCCTTAACTTAGTCCTCAAAATATAAAGTCCTTAACTTAGTCCTAAAAATATGATGTCTACAACTTAGTCCTCAAAATATGAAGTCCTTAACTTAGTCCTCAAATTAAGAAGTCTTGAAGTAAGTCCTCAAAGTATAAAGTCCACAACTTAGTGATCAAGTTATAAAGTCCTCAAATTAGTCCTCAAAATATGATGTTCTAACTTTATTCCTTAAAATATAAATACCTCAACTTAGTCCTTAAAATATAAACTCCTCAACTTAGTCCTCAAAATATGATGTCCTTAACTTAGTCCTCAAATTATTAAGTCTTGAAGTTAGTTCTGAAAATATAAAGTCCTCAACTTAGTCCTCAAAATATGATGTTTTAAACTTAATCCTCAAATTATTAAGTCTTGAAGTTAGTCCTTAAAATATAAAGTCCTTAACTTAGTCCTCAAAATATATAGTCCTTAACTTAGTCCTCAAAATATAAAGTCCTGAACTTAGTCCTTAAAATATGATGTCCTAAACGTAATTCTTAAAATATAGCCCTCAAATTAGTCCTCAACTTAGTCCTTAAAATCTGATTTTCTCAACTTAGTCCTTAAATTAATAAGTCTTGAAGTTAGTCCTCAAAGTATAAAGTCCACAACTTAGTGCTCAAGTTATAAAAACCTTAACTTACTCCTCAAATTATAAAGTCTTGCACTTAGACCTAAAAATATAAAGTCCTCAACTTAGTCCTCAAAATATGATGTTCTAAACATAATCCTCAAAATATAAAGTCCTCAACTTAGTCCTTAAAATATAAAGTCCTCAACTTAGTCCTCAAAATATGATGTCCTTAACTTAGTCCTCTAATTATAAAGTCTTGAACATAGTGCTCAAAATAGAAAGTCCTCAACTTAGTTCTCAGAATATAAAGTCCTCAATTTAATCCTAAAAATATAAAGTCCTTAACTTAGTGCTCAAATTATAAAGTCTTACTTAGACCTGAAAATATAAAGTCCTCAACGTAGTCCTTAAAATATGATGTTCTAAACTTAGTCCTCAAAATATAAAGTCCTTAACTCAGTCCTCAAATTATAAAGTCCTGAACTTAGTCCATAAATTTTAAAGTCCTCAACTTAGTCCTCAAAGTATAAAGTCCTCAACTTAGTGCTTAAGTTATAAAGTCCTCCAATTCGTCCTCAAAATATGATGTTCTAAACTTAGTCCTCAAAATATAAAGTCCTTAACTTAGTTCTGAAAATATAAAGTCCTCAACTTCGTCCTTAAAATATGATGTCCTAAATGTAATTCTTAAAATATAGCCCTCAAATTAGTCCTCATCTTAGTCCTCAAAATATGATGTCCTTAACTTAATCCTCAAATTATTAAGTCTTGAAGTTAGTCCTGATAATATAAAGTCCTCAACTTAGTCCTGAAAATATGATGTTTTAAACTTAATCCTTAAAATATAAAGTCCTCAACTTAGTCCTTTAATTATAAAGTCCTCAACTCAATCCTCAAAATATGATGTCCTCAACTTAGTCCTTAAATTAATAAGTCTTGAAGTTAGTCCTCAAAGTATAAAGTCCACAACTTAGTGCTCAAGTTATAAAGTCCTCAAACTAGTGCTCAAAATATGATGTTCTAACTTTATTCCTTAAAATATAAAGACCTCAACTTAGACCTCAAAATATAAAGTCCTCAACTTAGTCCTTAAGTTATAAAATCCTCAACTTAGTCCTCAAAATATAAATTCCTTTACTTAGTCCTAAAAATATAAAGTCCTTAACTTAGTCCTCAAATTATAGAGTCCTTAACTTAGTCCTCAAAATATGATGTCCTCAACTTAGTCCTCAAATTATTAAGTCTTAAAGTTAGTCCTCAAAATATGATGTTTTAAACTTTGTCCTCAAAATATAAAGTCCTAAACTTAGTCCTCAAATTATGATGTCCTCAACTTAGTCCTCAAATTATTAAGTCTTAAAGTTAGTCCTCAAAATATGATGTTTTAAACTTTGTCCTCAAAATAAAAAGTCCTCAACTTAGTCCTTAAATTATAAACTCCTCAACTTAGTCCTTAAAATATAAAGTCCTCAACTTATTTCTCAAAATATGAGTTTCTCAACTTAGTCCTTAAATTATAATAACTTGAACTTAGTTCTCAAAATATAAAGTCCTCAAGTTAGTCCTTAAAATATGATGTTTAAAACTGTGTCCTCAAAATATAAAGTCCTCAACTTAGTCCTTAAAATATAAAGTCCTCAACTTAGTCCTCAAAATATAAAGTCCACAAATTAGTCTTCAAAATATGTTGTTCTTAACTTAGTCCTCAAAATATTAAGTCCTTAACTTAATCCCAAGATATGATTTTCTTAACTTAGTCCTCAAATTATAATTCTTAAAGTTAGTCCTTAAAATAAAAAGTTCTCAACTTAGTCCTCAAAATATAATGTTTTAAACTTAGTCCTCAAAATATAAAGTCCTCAACTTAGTCCTTAAACTATAAAGTCCTCAATTAGTCCTCAAAATATTATGTCCTCAACTTAGTCCTCAAAATTATTAGGTCTTCAATTTAGTCCTCAAAATATAAAGTCCTTAAATTAGTCCTCAAAGTATAAAGTCCTCAACCTATATGCTCAAGTTATAAAGTCCTCAACTTAGTCCTCAAAATATGATGTTCTAAACTTAGTCCTCAAAATATAAAGTCCTTAACTTAGTCCTCAAAATATAAAGTCCTCAAATTAGTCTTCAAAATATGATGTTCTGAACTTAGTCCTCAAAATATAAAGGCCTCAACTTAATCCTTGAAATCTAAAGTCCTCAACTTAGTCCTTTAATTATAAAGTCCTCAACTCAGTCCTTAAATTAATAAGTCTTGGAGTTAGTCCTCAAAGTATAAAGTCCACAACTTAGTGCTCAAGTTATAAAGTCCTCAAATTAGTCCTTAAAGTATGATGTTCTAACTTTATTCCTTAAAATATAAAGACCTTAACTTAGTCCTCAAAATATAAAGTCCTCAACTTAGTCCTCAAAATATAAAGTCTTCAACTTAGTCCAAAAATAGAATGCCCTTAAATTAGTCCTCAAAGTATAAAGTCCTCATATTATAAAGTCCTCAAATTAGTCCTTAAAATATGATGTACTAACTTTAGTCCTCAAAATATGAAGTCCTCAACTTAGTCCTCAAAATATAAAGTCTTCAACTTAGTCCTCAAAACAGAAAGTCCTTAAATTAGTCCTTGAAGTATAAAGTCCTCAACTTAGTGCTCATGTTATAAAGTCCTTAACTTAGTCCTTAAAATATGATGTCCTACACTTAGGCCTGAAAATATAAAGTCCTCAACTTCGTCCTCAAAATATAAAGTCCTTAACTAAGTCCTCAAAATATAAAGTATTGAACTTTGTCCTCAAAATGTGATGTCCTTAACTTAGTCTTCAATTTATTAAGTATTGAAGTTAGTCCTTACAATATAAATCCTCAACTTAGTCCTCAAATTATGATGTCCTCAACTTAGTCGTTAAATTAATAAGTCTTGAAGTTAGTCCTGGAAGTATAAAGTCCTCAACTTAGTGCTCAAGTTATAAAGTCCTCAAATTAGTCCTCAACAAATGATGATCTAACTTTATTCGTAAAAATTTAAAGACCTCAACTTAGTCGTTTAAATATAAAGTCCTCAATTTAATCCTTAAAATATAAAGTCCTTAACTTAGTCCTCAAAATATAATGTCCTCAACTTAGTCTTTAAATTAAAAAGTCTTGAAGTTAGTCCTCAAAGTATAAAGTCCACAACTTAGTGCTCAAGTTATTAAGTCCTTCACTTAGTCCTTAAAATATGATGTCCTAAACTTAGACCTCAAATTATAAAGTCCTTAACTTAGTCTTTTAAATATGATGTCCTCAACTTAGTCCTCAAATTGTAAAGTCTTTAACTTAGTCCTCAAGTTATAAAGTCCTTAACTTAGTCCTCAAAATATAAAGTCCTCAACATAGTCATCAAATTATTAGGACCTCATCTTAGTCCTCAAAATATGATGTTTTTAACTAAGTCCTTAAATTATTAGGTCTTAAAGTTAGTCCTCAAAATAGAAAGTCCTCATCTTAGTTCTCAAAATATAAATTCCTCAAATTAGTCCTCAAAATATGATGTTGTACCTTTAGTCCTCAAAACATAAAGTCCTCAACTTAGTCTCCAAACTATTAAGTCCTCAACTTAGTCCTTAAAATATGATGTCCTAAACTTAGTCCTCAAAATATGAAGTCCTTAACTTAGTCCTCAAAATATGATGTTTTAAACTTAATGCTCAAATTATTAAGTCTTGAAGTTAGTCCTTAAAATATAAAGTCCTTAACTTAGTCCTCAAAATATATAGTCCTTAACTTAGTCCTCAAATTATAAAGTCCTCAACTTAGTCCATAAATTTTAAAGTCCTCAACTTAGTCCTCAAAGTATAAAGTCCTCAAACTAGTCCTCAAAATATGATGGTCTAACTTTATTCCTTAAAATATAAAGACCTCAACTTAGTCCTTAAAATATAAAGTCCTTAATTTAATCCTTAAAATATAAAGTCCTTAACTTAGTCCTCAAATTATAAAGTCTTGCACTTAGACCTGAAAATATAAAGTCCTCAACTTAGTCCTCAAAATATGATGTTCTAAACTTAGTCCTCAAAATATAAAGTCCTTAACTTAGTCCTCAAAATGTAAAGTCTTTAACTTAGTCCTCAAAATAGAAAGTCCTTAAATTAGTCCTCAAAGTATAGAGTCCTTAACTTAGTGCTCAAGTTATAAACTCCTTAACTTAGTCATCAAAATATGATGTTTTAAACTTAGACCTCAAAATATGAAGTCCTTAACTTACTCCTCAAATTATAAAGTCCTCAAATTAGTCCTTAAAATATGATGTTCTAACTTTAGTCCTCAAAATATGAAGTCCTCAACTTAGTCATCAAAATATAAAGTCCTCAACTTAGTCCTTAAGTTATAAAATCCTCAACTTAGTCCTCAAAATATAAATTCCTTTACTTAGTCCTTAAAATATAAAGTCCTTAACTTAGTCCTCAAATTATAGAGTCCTTAACTTAGTCCTCAAAGTATGATGTCCTAAACTTAGTCCTAAAATTATTAAGTCTTAAAGTTAGTCCTCAAAATATGATGTTTTAAACTTTGTCCTCAAAATATAAAGTCCTAAACTTAGTCCTCAAATTATGAAGTCCTCAACTTAGTCCCCAAAATATGATGTTCTCAACTTAGTCTTTAAAATAAAAAGTCCTCAACTTAGTCTTTAAATTATAAACTCCTCAACTTAGTCCTTAAAATATAATGTCCTCAACTTATTTCTCAAAATATGAGTTTCTCAACTTAGTCCTTAAATTATAATAACTTAAACTTAGTTCTCAAAATATAAAGTCCTCAAGTTAGTCCTTAAAATATGATGTTTAAAACTGTGTCCTCAAAATATAAAGTCCTCAACTTAGTCCTTAAAGTATAAAGTCCTCAACTTATATGGTCAAGTTATAAAGTCCTCAACTTAGTCCTCAAAATATGATGTCCTCAACTTAGTCTTTAAAATTATTAGGTTTTTAATTTAGTCCTCAAAATATAAAGTCCTTAATTTAGTCCTCAAAGTATAAAGTCCTCAACTTATATGCTCAAGTTATATAGTCCTCAACTTAGTTCTCAAAATATGATGTTCTAAACTTAGTCCTCAAAATATAAAGTCCTCAAATTAGTCTTCAAAATATGATGTTCTGAACTTAGTCCTCAAAATATAAAGGCCTCAACTTAATCCTTAAAATATAAAGTCCTCAACTTAGTCCTTTAATTATAAAGTCCTCAACTTAGTCATTAAATTAAAAAGTCTTGAAGTTAGTCCTCAAAGTATAAAGTCCACAACTTAGTGCTCAAGTTATTAAGTTCTTAACTTAGTCCTTAAAATATGATGTCCTAAACTTAGACCTCAAATTATAAAGTCCTCAACTTAGTCTTTTAAATATGATGTCCTCAACTTAGTCCTCAAATTTTAAAGTCTTCAACTTAGTCCTCAAGTTATAAAGTCCTTAACTTAGTCCTCAAAATATAAAGTCCTCAACATAGTCCTCAAATTATTAGGACCTCATCTTAGTCCTCAAAATATAATGTTTTTAACTAAGTCCTTAAATTATTAGGTCTTGAAGTTAGTCCTCAAAATAGAAAGTCCTTAACTTAGTTCTCAAAAAATAAATTCCTCAAATTAGTCCTCAAAATATGATTTTCTAACTTTAGTCCTCAAAATATAAAGTCCTCAACTTAGTCCCTAAATTATTAAGTCCTCAACTTAGTCCTTTAAATATGATGTCCTAAACTTAGACCTCAAATTATAAAGTCCTCAACTTAGTCTTTTAAATATGATGTCCTTAACTTAGTCCTCAAATTTTAAAGTCTTCAACTTAGTCCTTAAGTTATAAAGTCCTTAACTTAGTCCTCAAAATATAAAGTCCTCAACATAGTCCTCAAATTATTAGGACCTCATCTTAGTCCTCAAAATATAATGTTTTTAACTAAGTCCTTAAATTATTAGGTCTTGAAGTTAGTCCTCAAAATAGAAAGTCCTTAACTTAGTTCTCAAAATATAAATTCCTCAAATTAGTCCTCAAAATATGATTTTCTAACTTTAGTCCTCAAAATATAAAGTCCTCAACTTAGTCCCCAAATTATTAAGTCCTCAACTTAGTCCTTAAAATATGATGTCCTAAACTTAGACCTCAAAATATAAAGTCCTCAACTTAGTCTTTTAAATATGATGTCTTATGAAACTTAGTCCTCAAATTATAAAGTCTTCAACTTATTCCTCAAGTTATAAAGTCCTCAACTTAGTCCTCAAGTTATAAAGTCCTCAACTGAATCCTCAAATTCTAAAATCTTGAACTTAGCCCACAAAATATAAAGACCTCAACGTAGTCCTCAAAATATAAAGTTTTCAACTTAGTGCTTAAAATATAAAGTCCTTAAATGAGTCCTCAAAATATGAAGTCCTCAACTTGGTCCTTAAAATATAAAGTCCTCAACTTAGTCCTCAAAATATAAAGTCCTCAACTTAGTCCTCAAAATATGATGTTCTAAACTTAGTCCTCAAAATATAAAGTCCTTAACTTAGTCCTCAACTTAGTCCTCAAATTATAAAGTCTTGAACTTAGTTTTTAGAATATAAAGTCCTTAACTTAGTCCTCAACTTAGTCCTTAAAATATAATGTTCTCAACTGAGTACTCAAAATATGAGGTCCTCAACTTAGTCCTCAATTTATAAAGTCTTAAATTTAGACCTTAAAATATAAAGTCCTCAACTTAGTCCTCAAAATATGATGTTCTAAACTTAGTCCTCAAAATATAATGTCCTTAACTAAGTCGTCAAATTATAAAGTCCTTAACATAGTCCTCAAATTATAAGGTCTTGAACTTAGTTTTTAGAATATAAAGTCCCTAACTTAGTGCTCAACTTAGTCCAAAAAATATAAAGTCCTCAACTTAGTCCTCAAAATATAAAGTCCTCAAATTAGTCTTCAAAATATGATGTTCTGAACTTAGTCCTCAAAATATAAAGGCCTCAACTTAATCCTTAAAATATAAAGTCCTCAACTTAGTCCTTTAATTATAAAGTCCTCAACTTAGTCATTAAATTAAAAAGTCTTGAAGTTAGTCCTCAAAGTATAAAGTCCACAACTTAGTGCTCAAGTTATTAAGTTCTTAACTTAGTCCTTAAAATATGATGTCCTAAACTTAGACCTCAAATTATAAAGTCCTCAACTTAGTCTTTTAAATATGATGTCCTCAACTTAGTCCTCAAATTTTAAAGTCTTCAACTTAGTCCTTAAGTTATAAAGTCCTTAACTTAGTCCTCAAAATATAAAGTCCTCAACATAGTCCTCAAATTATTAGGACCTCATCTTAGTCCTCAAAATATAATGTTTTTAACTAAGTCCTTAAATTATTAGGTCTTGAAGTTAGTCCTCAAAATAGAAAGTCCTTAACTTAGTTCTCAAAATATAAATTCCTCAAATTAGTCCTCAAAATATGATTTTCTAACTTTAGTCCTCAAAATATAAAGTCCTCAACTTAGTCCCCAAATTATTAAGTCCTCAACTTAGTCCTTAAAATATGATGTCCTAAACTTAGACCTCAAAATATAAAGTCCTCAACTTAGTCTTTTAAATATGATGTCTTATGAAACTTAGTCCTCAAATTATAAAGTCTTCAACTTATTCCTCAAGTTATAAAGTCCTCAACTTAGTCCTCAAGTTATAAAGTCCTCAACTGAATCCTCAAATTCTAAAATCTTGAACTTAGCCCACAAAATATAAAGACCTCAACGTAGTCCTCAAAATATAAAGTTTTCAACTTAGTGCTTAAAATATAAAGTCCTTAAATGAGTCCTCAAAATATGAAGTCCTCAACTTGGTCCTTAAAATATAAAGTCCTCAACTTAGTCCTCAAAATATAAAGTCCTCAACTTAGTCCTCAAAATATGATGTTCTAAACTTAGTCCTCAAAATATAAAGTCCTTAACTTAGTCCTCAACTTAGTCCTCAAATTATAAAGTCTTGAACTTAGTTTTTAGAATATAAAGTCCTTAACTTAGTCCTCAACTTAGTCCTTAAAATATAATGTTCTCAACTGAGTACTCAAAATATGAGGTCCTCAACTTAGTCCTCAATTTATAAAGTCTTAAATTTAGACCTTAAAATATAAAGTCCTCAACTTAGTCCTCAAAATATGATGTTCTAAACTTAGTCCTCAAAATATAATGTCCTTAACTAAGTCCTCAAATTATAAAGTCCTTAACATAGTCCTCAAATTATAAGGTCTTGAACTTAGTTTTTAGAATATAAAGTCCCTAACTTAGTGCTCAACTTAGTCCAAAAAATATAAAGTCCTCAACTTAGTCCTCAAAATATAAAGTCCTTAACTTAGTCCTTAAATTATAAAGTCTTGAACTTAGTTCTCAAAATATAAAGTACTCAACTTAGTCCTCAAAATATGATGTTTAAAACTTTGTTTTTAAAATATAAAGTCCTTAACTTAGTCCTCAAAATATAAAGACCTTAACATAGTCCTCAAATTATTAGGACCTCATCTTAGTCCTCAAAATATGATGTTTTTAACTAAGTCCTTAAATTATTAGGTCTTGAAGTTAGTCCTCAAAATAGAAAGTCCTCAACTTAGTTCTCAAAATATAAATTCCTCAACTTAGTCCTCAAATTATAAAGTCCTCAACTTAGTCCTCAAAATATGATGTCCTAAACTAAGTCTGTAAAAAATAAAGTCCTTAACTTCGTCTTTAAAATATGATGTCCTCAACTTAGTCCTCAAAATATGATGTCCTTAACTTAGTCCTCTAATTATAAAGTCTTGAACATAGTGCTCAAAATAGAAAGTCCTCAACTTAGTTCTCAGAATATAAAGTCCTCAATTTAATCCTAAAAATATAAAGTCCTTAACTTAGTGCTCAAATTATAAAGTCTTACTTAGACCTGAAAATATAAAGTCCTCAACGTAGTCCTTAAAATATGATGTTCTAAACTTAGTCCTCAAAATATAAAGTCCTTAACTCAGTCCTCAAATTATAAAGTCCTGAACTTAGTCCATAAATTTTAAAGTCCTCAACTTAGTCCTCAAAGTATAAAGTCCTCAACTTAGTGCTTAAGTTATAAAGTCCTCCAATTCGTCCTCAAAATATGATGTTCTAAACTTAGTCCTCAAAATATAAAGTCCTTAACTTAGTTCTGAAAATATAAAGTCCTCAACTTCGTCCTTAAAATATGATGTCCTAAATGTAATTCTTAAAATATAGCCCTCAAATTAGTCCTCATCTTAGTCCTCAAAATATGATGTCCTTAACTTAATCCTCAAATTATTAAGTCTTGAAGTTAGTCCTGATAATATAAAGTCCTCAACTTAGTCCTGAAAATATGATGTTTTAAACTTAATCCTTAAAATATAAAGTCCTCAACTTAGTCCTTTAATTATAAAGTCCTCAACTCAATCCTCAAAATATGATGTCCTCAACTTAGTCCTCAAATTATTAAGTCTTAAAGTTAGTCCTCAAAATATGATGTTTTAAACTTTGTCCTCAAAATATAAAGTCCTAAACTTAGTCCTCAAATTATGATGTCCTCAACTTAGTCCTCAAATTATTAAGTCTTAAAGTTAGTCCTCAAAATATGATGTTTTAAACTTTGTCCTCAAACTAAAAAGTCCTCAACTTAGTCCTTAAATTATAAACTCCTCAACTTAGTCCTTAAAATATAAAGTCCTCAACTTATTTCTCAAAATATGAGTTTCTCAACTTAGTCCTTAAATTATAATAACTTGAACTTAGTTCTCAAAATATAAAGTCCTCAAGTTAGTCCTTAAAATATGATGTTTAAAACTGTGTCCTCAAAATATAAAGTCCTCAACTTAGTCCTTAAAATATAAAGTCCTCAACGTAGTCCTCAAAATATAAAGTCCACAAATTAGTCTTCAAAATATGTTGTTCTAAACTTAGTCCTCAAAATATAAAGTCCTTAACTTAATCCCAAGATATGATTTTCTTAACTTAGTCCTCAAATTATAATTCTTAAAGTTAGTCCTTAAAATAAAAAGTTCTCAACTTAGTCCTCAAAATATAATGTTTTAAACTTAGTCCTCAAAATATAAAGTCCTCAACTTAGTCCTTAAACTATAAAGTCCTCAATTAGTCCTCAAAATATTATGTCCTCAACTTAGTCCTCAAAATTATTAGGTCTTCAATTTAGTCCTCAAAATATAAAGTCCTTAAATTAGTCCTCAAAGTATAAAGTCCTCAACCTATATGCTCAAGTTATAAAGTCCTCAACTTAGTCCTCAAAATATGATGTTCTAAACTTAGTCCTCAAAATATAAAGTCCTTAACTTAGTCCTCAAAATATAAAGTCCTCAAATTAGTCTTCAAAATATGATGTTCTGAACTTAGTCCTCAAAATATAAAGGCCTCAACTTAATCCTTGAAATCTAAAGTCCTCAACTTAGTCCTTTAATTATAAAGTCCTCAACTCAGTCCTTAAATTAATAAGTCTTGGAGTTAGTCCTCAAAGTATAAAGTCCACAACTTAGTGCTCAAGTTATAAAGTCCTCAAATTAGTCCTTAAAGTATGATGTTCTAACTTTATTCCTTAAAATATAAAGACCTTAACTTAGTCCTCAAAATATAAAGTCCTCAACTTAGTCCTCAAAATATAAAGTCTTCAACTTAGTCCAAAAATAGAATGTCCTTAAATTAGTCCTCAAAGTATAAAGTCCTCATATTATAAAGTCCTCAAATTAGTCCTTAAAATATGATGTACTAACTTTAGTCCTCAAAATATGAAGTCCTCAACTTAGTCCTCAAAATATAAAGTCTTCAACTTAGTCCTCAAAACAGAAAGTCCTTAAATTAGTCCTTGAAGTATAAAGTCCTCAACTTAGTGCTCATGTTATAAAGTCCTTAACTTAGTCCTTAAAATATGATGTCCTACACTTAGGCCTGAAAATATAAAGTCCTCAACTTCGTCCTCAAAATATAAAGTCCTTAACTAAGTCCTCAAAATATAAAGTATTGAACTTTGTCCTCAAAATGTGATGTCCTTAACTTAGTCTTCAATTTATTAAGTATTGAAGTTAGTCCTTACAATATAAATCCTCAACTTAGTCCTTAAATTATGATGTCCTCAACTTAGTCGTTAAATTAATAAGTCTTGAAGTTAGTCCTGGAAGTATAAAGTCCTCAACTTAGTGCTCAAGTTATAAAGTCCTCAAATTAGTCCTCAACAAATGATGATCTAACTTTATTCGTAAAAATTTAAAGACCTCAACTTAGTCGTTTAAATATAAAGTCCTCAATTTAATCCTTAAAATATAAAGTCCTTAACTTAGTCCTCAAAATATAATGTCCTCAACTTAGTCTTTAAATTAAAAAGTCTTGAAGTTAGTCCTCAAAGTATAAAGTCCACAACTTAGTGCTCAAGTTATTAAGTCCTTCACTTAGTCCTTAAAATATGATGTCCTAAACTTAGACCTCAAATTATAAAGTCCTTAACTTAGTCTTTTAAATATGATGTCCTCAACTTAGTCCTCAAATTGTAAAGTCTTTAACTTAGTCCTCATGTTATAAAGTCCTTAACTTAGTCCTCAAAATATAAAGTCCTCAACATAGTCATCAAATTATTGGGACCTCATCTTAGTCCTCAAAATATGATGTTTTTAACTAAGTCCTTAAATTATTAGGTCTTAAAATTAGTCCTCAAAATAGAAAGTCCTCATCTTAGTTCTCAAAATATAAATTCCTCAAATTAGTCCTCAAAATATGATGTTCTACCTTTAGTCCTCAAAACATAAAGTCCTCAACTTAGTCCCCAAACTATTAAGTCCTCAACTTAGTCCTTAAAATATGATGTCCTAAACTTAGTCCTCAAAATATGAAGTCCTTAACTTAGTCCTCAAAATATGATGTTTTAAACTTAATGCTCAAATTATTAAGTCTTGAAGTTAGTCCTTAAAATATAAAGTCCTTAACTTAGTCCTCAAAATATATAGTCCTTAACTTAGTCCTCAAATTATAAAGTCCTCAACTTAGTCCATAAATTTTAAAGTCCTCAACTTAGTCCTCAAAGTATAAAGTCCTCAAACTAGTCCTCAAAATATGATGTTCTAACTTTATTCCTTAAAATATAAAGACCTCAACTTAGTCCTTAAAATATAAAGTCCTTAATTTAATCCTTAAAATATAAAGTCCTTAACTTAGTCCTCAAATTATAAAGTCTTGCACTTAGACCTGAAAATATAAAGTCCTCAACTTAGTCCTCAAAATATGATGTTCTAAACTTAGTCCTCAAAATATAAAGTCCTCAACTTAGTCCTCAAAATGTAAAGTCTTTAACTTAGTCCTCAAAATAGAAAGTCCTTAAATTAGTCCTCAAAGTATAGAGTTCTTAACTTAGTGCTCAAGTTATAAACTCCTCAACTTAGTCATCAAAATATGATGTTTTAAACTTAGACCTCAAAATATGAAGTCCTTAACTTACTCCTCAAATTATAAAGTCCTCAAATTAGTCCTTAAAATATGATGTTCTAACTTTAGTCCTCAAAATATGAAGTCCTCAACTTAGTCATCAAAATATAAAGTCCTCAACTTAGTCCTTAAGTTATAAAATCCTCAACTTAGTCCTCAAAATATAAGTTCCTTTACTTAGTCCTAAAAATATAAAGTCCTTAACTTAGTCCTCAAATTATAGAGTCCTTAACTTAGTCCTCAAAGTATGATGTCCTCAACTTAGTCCTCAAATTATTAAGTCTTAAAGTTAGTCCTCAAAATATGATGTTTTAAACTTTGTCCTCAAAATATAAAGTCCTAAACTTAGTCCTCAAATTATGAAGTCCTCAACTTAGTCCCCAAAATATGATGTTCTCAACTTAGTCTTTAAAATAAAAAGTCCTCAACTTAGTCTTTAAATTATAAACTCCTCAACTTAGTCCTTAAAATATAATGTCCTCAACTTATTTCTCAAAATATGAGTTTCTCAACTTAGTCCTTAAATTATAATAACTTAAACTTAGTTCTCAAAATATAAAGTCCTCAAGTTAGTCCTTAAAATATGATGTTTAAAACTGTGTCCTCAAAATATAAAGTCCTCAACTTAGTCCTTAAAGTATAAAGTCCTCAACTTATATAGTCAAGTTATAAAGTCCTCAACTTAGTCCTCAAAATATGATGTCCTCAACTTAGTCTTTAAAATTATTAGGTCTTCAATTTAGTCCTCAAAATATAAAGTCCTTAATTTAGTCCTCAAAGTATAAAGTCCTCAACTTATATGCTCAAGTTATATAGTCCTCAACTTAGTTCTCAAAATATGATGTTCTAAACTTAGTCCTCAAAATATAAAGTCCTTAACTTAGTCCTGAAAATATAAAGTCCTCAACATAGTCCTCAAATTATTAAGTCTTGAAGTTAGTCCTGAAAATATAAAGTCCCCAACTTAGTCCTCAAAATATAAAGTCCTCAAATTAGTCTTCAAAATATGATGTTCTGAACTTAGTCCTCAAAATATAAAGGCCTCAACTTAATCCTTAAAATATAAAGTCCTCAACTTAGTCCTTTAATTATAAAGTCCTCAACTTAGTCATTAAATTAAAAAGTCTTGAAGTTAGTCCTCAAAGTATAAAGTCCACAACTTAGTGCTCAAGTTATTAAGTTCTTAACTTAGTCCTTAAAATATAAAGTCCTCAACTTGGTCCTTTAATTATAAAGTCCTCAACCTAGTCCTCAAAATATGATTTTGTCAACTTAGTCCTTATATTATTAAGTCAAGTTAGTCCTAAAATATAAAGTCCTGAACTTAGTTCCCAAAATATGATGTCCTCGACTTAGTCCTCAAAATATAAAGTCCTTAACTTAGTCCTTAAAATATGATGTCCTTAACTTAGTCCTCAAATTATTTCTTGAAGTTAGTCCTTAAAATATGATTAGGCCTATTTTATAGGATGGGCCTAATATTAAAATCTTTTATATTTGGCCTAGCTGGTAAAAGATTTTAAAAATATAGATGTGAAATAAGAAATTTTAGCTATAAACAATCTATAATTAATTAAATTTTGTACTATAGGTTACTCAAAACTTTGTAAAATGTCGATTTCGTCAATTTTACAAGCCACAAATCGATAGGATGGATCTAATATCTAAAATATTCTATATTTTGCCTAAGTTATAGAAGATACTAGAAATTTAGATCTTCTATAACTTCGGCAAAATATAAAATACTGTAGATATTAGGCCTATCCTATCGAATTGTTTTTTGTGAAATAGAAGAAATCGACATTTTACAAAGTTTTGACTAGCTTTTCGTACAAAATTTGAATAATTATTGATTGTTTTTAGCTGAAATTTCTAAAAAAAATTGGGACTCGCAAAATCCTAGAAAAGTCGATTATTTTTTACCTGCCCTTGGTATAAGTGATTTATTCCATATCTAAATTTCAAAGTATTTTTTTGTTTCTGTGATATGCAGTAATATGTTGTTGGTTTCTCGTTGTTGCATTTCTTGCTATTATTCTTTTTCTTGTTTTACTTGATTGTTGTCTTCTATCCAGTTATTTTCTATTTAGCAGGTTTGTGTTTTTAGTTTTGGTCCGGTTTTTATATAAGGCTGAAAATAAGGAAGAGAGTTAGCTGTTTATCAAAACAAGTGTTAATTGAAAAAACCTTACTTTATTTTTTAGCTGTCGTTCTTGATATTGTCCATATTTTTCCTAGTTAATTGCTGCTTTTTTTAATTATTTTTTATTTTGTTCATTTATTTTATTTATTATTTCCTTTTGTTTGCAAAGTTGCTTCTTTCTTCCCTCTACAATAAAAAACAAGATTAGGACTTAATATTCCGATGTTTTTAATTAATGATTATCTCATATTTTTTCAAAGAATACGTAATCTTGCCAAATATAGACAAGATTTAAAAAATCATTTTAATATATTTCCAAGGAGATTAGCGTATTTCTATTTTAAAATATGAAAAAAATTAAGAAAATAAACTTGTAAATAATTTTGTTTCGCATCGTTCTTCCATTTCATAGATTGGTTTTTCATTTAAATTAACACTTCATGTTAAACACTTCATAACATAATTTTCATAATTTTAGTTAATATTGAAAATAAATAAATATTAATTTATATATGTCAGGGTTGCTACAGAACCTGGAAAACCTGGAAATGTCAGGTATTTTTGAAAAAAGGTCTGGAAAACCTGGAAATGTCAGGGAATTTACAAATCCAACCTGGAATTCATTCATTTTAGTACTTATTTTTCATAATTATTTTCTTCAAATTTCATTTATTTTTGTTATTATTTGGGTATTTTGTCATTTTCCAATTAGTTTCTTCATATTTCTATTATTTATGTCATTTTAGAATTGTTTTTTACAAATTTCAATTATTTTTATTCAATTTTTTTATTGTCATGAATTGTTAAATTTTTTACACCAATTTTAAATTATTTTTTCAAATTTTAATTATTTTTGTCATTCGTTTTATTATTGTCATCAATTTATTCATTTTTTATACATTTTTCAATTATTTTATACAAATTTCAATTATGGTTCTGAAACTTGAATTACTCTTTTTTAACATTTTTAAATTATTCTCTTCTAATTTAAATTTTTTTTTTAAATTCAATTAAATTATTTAATTTTCAATTATTTTCTTCAAACTTAGAATTTTTTTTTTAATTTCTCAATTATCGTATTTAATTTAATTTTTATTCCAGTTTTTGATTATTTGTGTTATTATTTAATTAGTTTTTTCACATTTAAATTATTTCGTCAATATTTCAATTACCGTACCCAAAATTAAAATCTAAGTTCGTCATAAAATTATCATATCCTAATTGCGTAGTCAAATTATCATGTCCAAATAAAAAATTATTTTTCTTAATTTTTTAAAAGTTTTTAATATTAATTTATATGGATAGAAACAATAAATTATATAAATAAATTTCAGTTTGAAATATTTACTGTTTATCTAAAATTTTCTTCAATCATTACCGATTTTCATCTTCATTAAAATAAAATGTTTTCTCTACATTATTGAGACAATCAGTTAGCTAAGCTTATCACCTATAGCCATAGAATCATTTTAATTTATTATTTTTTTTTTAACTTTTCAGGTTGAATAGTAATATATAATAAATAAAAATAATTTTTTTGAGATATTTAATATTATTTGCAGTTAGCTTTATAAAATACAAAAATATTTAAAAATTGACTAGAAATATGAATTTGTTTTCAAATATGATTTAGTTCAAAGTTTGAGTTTTATTATTCAAAAATTGATTTAATTCATGCAATTAGGCAGAGACAAAGTTTTATTAATAATTTTTTGAAAACGTTAAAAATTGTTTAAAAAAGCTAGAAAAGCTTGCAATGAAAATTTTAGAACTTAAAAATGGAGATTTTCCAACATTTACTTAATTATTTTATGCACAAAGCTTTATGAAGACAATTTTGATAAAGATAAAAATAAAAAAGTAACATTTAATATCAAAAAGCACCACCAGATCGCAGCATCTGACGGATGCTTTTTAATAAAAGACTTGATTTATTTAAAAATCAAATTTATAAAATTTCAAATTATAAGTCTGTTTAATAACAATATTAATAAAAGTTTATACTAAAAACATATTTCAAAATTTTATATTATAATTTTTTATATTCAAAATATTCATAAATATCTTTTTAGGATTAGAAACAAAAACAAAAATTCCAACATCTGAAAGCTGATAAAATGTTATAATCAAATATTGCAACAAAAAATTAAATACTCTATTTCTTTCCACGTATTTTGAATTTAATAACTTTTATTAAAAAATTAATAACAAAAAAAATTAAATCTTCAGGATTCGAACCCTGGTTTTCCCAGTATCAGCTGCAGCAGCAACCCACAGAGCTACTGGAGACTCTTGAAAGTTCTGTATATTATATTCCACTTATACTACAAATATTTTTTTTTGCTCGACAAAATTTTTTTATGGAACCAATTCGAGAAAGGGTTCCATATTAATATTTTTACTTAATATTTATTTACTTTTTAAATTGAAAAGCATAATTTTTATTACTTTTTTGTCGTGAAAATAGATCTTGCGTATTATATGATTTTTTCGCAGTGTTTGCGAAATAAATGTAACAACTTTTTGAAAACGTTGTTTACTATTAAATAAATAAATAATAATAAAAACTTTATGATTATTATTAATATTACTACTATTCTTATAAATATCATAATAATTATAATAGAAATATTAATATTAACGATAGATTAAAACGTTTATTATGATTATAATAATCATAATAAACATTCAATCTAACCTTTATTTTAAAAACGTTGTTTACAAATAAAAAAACAAATTGCAAAACTTACCACAAATTGACAATTCCTGTATTTTAATTCCAAGATGAACTTTTCACTTTTTCCACAACACTACACACTTTAAATATTTCTTAAACACTACTTTTAAAAACACGTAAATAGATGTGTTTACAAAAGTGACGAGCAGTGGTGATCATTCATAATACAAACTGTCAGATAACCATAGAAAGTACGATGACAAGTTTAGCTCAGATTTTCATTTTGGCACTGCAACTTCAAGTTCAAAGCATTAATACATTCTACTACAATACTCTAGCAGCATAACAAACTATTGCACCAAGCTATTAAAGTATAACTAACTAGGGCACAAAGCTATCAAAGCATAGCCAACTATGGCACTAAACTACTGAAGTATTTCAAACTATGGCTCAAAGCTACACCATTTCGTCAGCATGGCAAACTCTGGCACCAAGCTATTAAAGTATAGCCAACTATCGCACCAAGCTTCCAAAGTATGACAAACTTAGACTTAAAGATACAACATTATGGCAGCCTGGCAAACTATGGCACCAAGATTCTAAAGTATGGCCAACTATAGCACCAAGCCCTTAAAAAATAGCCAACTATAGCACCAAGCTACCATATTATGGCCAACTATGGCTCAAAGATACAACATTCTGGAAGCATTGCAAACTATCGCACCAAGCTATCAAAATATAGATAACTATGGCAGAAAGCTACCAAAGTATGGCTAACTATAGCTCAAAGCGTTCTGGCAGCGTGGCACATTATAGCACCGAGCAACCAAAGTATAACAAACTGTGGCTCAAAGCTACAACCTTCTGGCAGCATGGCAAACAATGGCACTAAGCTGTTAAAAAATAGTCAACTATAGCATCAAGCTACCACATTATGGCCAACTATAGCTCAAAGCTGTAAGGTTCTGGCAGCATAACAAACTATGTTACCAAGGTTTAAAGTATGGCAAACTATGGCTCAAAGCTATAGCATTCTGGCAGCATGGCAAATTATGGCACCAGGCTACTAAAGTATGGCCAACTATGGATCCAAGCTACCAATTTATGGCCAACTACGGCTCAAAGCCATAACATTCTGGCAGCATGGCATACTATGGCACCAAGCTATAAAAGCATAGCGAACTATGGCACCAAGCTACCACATTATGGCCAACTATAGCTCAAAGCTGTAAGGTTCTGGCAGCATAACAAACTATGTTACCAAGGTTTAAAGTATGGCAAACTATGGCTCAAAGCTATAGCATTCTGGCAGCATGGCAAATTATGGCACCAGGCTACTAAAGTATGGCCAACTATGGATCCAAGCTACCAATTTATGGCCAACTACGGCTCAAAGCCATAACATTCTGGCAGCATGGCATACTATGGCACCAAGCTATAAAAGCATAGCGAACTATGGCACCAAGCTACCAAATTATTTCTAACTATGGCTCAATGCTACAACATTTCGTCATCATGGCAAACTCTGGCACCAAGCTGTTAAAGAATAGCCAACATGGCACCAAGCTACCAAAGTATGACAAACTATGGCACCAAGCTACCAAAGTATTTCTAACTATGGCTCAATGCTACAATATTTCGTCATCATGGCAAACTCTGGCACCAAGCTACCAATGTATGACAAACTATGGCTTAAAGATCAACCTTCTGGCAGCAAGGCAAACTATGACACCAAGCTATAAAAGTATAGCCAACTAGAGCACAAATCTATCAAAGCATAGCCAACTGTGGCACCAAGCTACCAAAGTATGACAAACTATGGCTCAAAGATACAACCTTCTACCTGCATGGCAAACTGTGGCACAAAGCTGTTAAAAAATAGCCAACTATAGCACCAAGCTACAACATCATGGCCAACTATAGCTCAAAGCTACAACATTCTGGCAGCGTGACAAACTATGGCACCAAGCTACCAAAGTATGGCAAACTATGACTCAAAGATACAACCTTATGGCAGCATTGCAAACTATGGCACCAAGCTATCAAAGTATAGCCAACTAGAGCACAAATCTATCAAAGCATAGCCAACTGTGGCACCAAGCTACCAAAGTATGACAAACTATGGCTCAAAGATACAACCTTCTACCTGCATGGCAAACTGTGGCACAAAGCTGTTAAAAAATAGCCAACTATAGCACCAAGCTACAACATCATGGCCAACTATAGCTCAAAGCTACAACATTCTGCCAGCGTGACAAACTATGGCACCAAGCTACCAAAGTATGGCAAACTATGACTCAAAGATACAACCTTATGGCAGCATTGCAAACTATGGCACCAAGCTATCAAAGTATAGCCAACTAGAGCACAAATCTATCAAAGCATAGCCAACTGTGGCACCAAGCTACCAAAGTATGACAAACTATGGCTCAAAGATACAACCTTCTGGCTGCATGGCAAACTGTGGCACCAAGCTGTTGAAAAATATTCAACTATAGCACCAAGCTACAACATTCTGGCAGCGTGACAAACTATAGCACCAAGCTACCAAAGTATGGCCAACTAAGTCACAGAGCTAGAACAGTCTATGCAGTATGACAAACTATAGCTCCAAGGTATCAAAGTGTAGCCAACTTTGGCACCAAGCTACTAAAGTGTGGCAAACTATGGCTCAAAACTACCAATGTATGGCCAACAGCGGTCAATGCTATAACAATCTGGCAGCATTGCATATTATGGCACCAAACTATCAAAGCATATCTAACTATCGCACCAAGCTACAAATGTATGGCCGACTGTAGGTTAGAGATACAACATTCTGGCAGTAGGGCATACTATGGCACCAAGCTATCAAAGTATGGTTAATTATGGCAACAAACTACCAAATTATGACAAACGATGGTTCCAAACTACAACGTTCGGGCAGAATTGCAAACTTTGGCACTAAGCTATCAAAATATGGCCAACTATGGCACTAAGCAACAAATGCATAGCCAACTGCGGCTCAAAGCTATAACATCCTGTCAGCATGGCATACTATGGCACCAAGCTATCAAAGTATAGCCAACTATGGCTCAATGGTACAACATACTGGCAGCATGGAAAACTATGGCGCCAAGCTAAAGAAGTATAACCAAATCTGATACCAAGCGACAAATGTATAGCCAACTATGGCTCGAAACTACAACATTCTGGCAGCATGGCAAGCTATGGCACCAAGCTACCAAAGTATGACAAACTATGGCTCAAAGCTACAACATTGTGGCAGCATGGCCAACTATGGCTCCAAGCTATCAAAGTATGGCGAACTATGGCTCAAAGCTACAACATTCTGGCAGCATGGCAAACTATGGCACCAAGCTTTCAAAGTATAGCCAACTATGGCCCCAAGCTACCAAAGTATGACAAACTATGGCTTAAAACTACAACATTCTGGCAGCTTGGCAAACTATGGCACCAAGCTACTAAAGTAGGGACAACTATGGCACTAAGCTACCAATTTATGGCCAACTGCGGCTCAAAGCTATAACATTCTGGCAGCATGGCATAATATGGCACCAAGCTATCAAAGCATAGCTAACTATGGCACACAGCTAGAACAGTTTGGCAGCATGGTCGATTCTTCCATCCTAGAAATGTTCATGGGAGAAAATTGCGTTCTAAAAATCCGATGAGAGCCCGGGACGTGATACCTGGTGAACAGAAAGGCGATTATGTCGTTTTGAAAATCGGTTAAAGGTTCGATTTTCGTCCTTTACATTTTTTCTTTCATTGTTTAAGCCTGGAAGTGTTCAGGGGATGACACTACGTTGGAAAAATACGATGAGAATCCGGGACGCTTACCTGGTGAACAAGAAGGCGATGATATTGTGAAAATAGGTTAAATATCCGTATATCGGCCTTGACGTTTTTTAGTCGATTGTTCAAACCTAAAAATGTTGAAGGGATGAATCTTCTTGGGAAAAATATGATGAGCGCCCGGGACACTATACCTGGTAAACAGGAAGGTGGTGATATAATTTTGAAAATCGGTTAAACGTTCGCCTTTCGTCCTTGACGTTTTTTTTTCGACTGTTCAAACCAAAAAATGTTAAGGGATGAAACTATGTTGGTAAAATCTTATGTAAGCCCGGAACGCGATACCTGGTGAATAGAAAGGCGATGAAGTCGTTTTGAAAATCTTTTAAAGGTTCGCATTTCGCCCTTCTGGTTTTTTGGTGGATTGTTCAAGCCTAAAAATATAAAGAGGATGGAACCACGTTAGAAGAATTCGATGAGAACCCGGGATGCGATACCTGGTGAATATGAAGGCGGTGATGTCGTTTTCAAATTTTGTTAATGGTTCGCATTTGGTCCTTGACGTTTTTTTGTCGATTGTGTAAATCTAGAAATGTTCAGGAGATGAAACTACGTTGGAAAAAACCAATGAGAGAAAAGGGAAAGATATCTGGGATACAGTCAGGCGAGAATGTCGTTTTGAAAATCGTTTAAATGTCCGCATTTCGTCCTTGACGTTTTTTGGTACAGTCAGACAACGATGTCGTCTTGACATGGCATTACGCATTTCTGGTTTTTTGGTCGATTGTTCTTACTATTTTTAAAATAGAACAAATAAAAATTTTTAATTTCACTTGAAAAACTTTATACAAATTTAATCATTAAGTCACTCGAGTTTTTTTCAAATTTATAAATTAGCAATATAAAAAATTAATAAAAATCAAAATTTGTATGACTTAAACTTTATCCACTTAAATTTCTTACAATATAAATATATTTTAATTTAAAAATAACCTATCTAAATGCATAGGGGAGAGTCGGGTAGCCCCGGACATATTTCGTCGTATACTACCAGACATAATTTACATAGTAAAAGTCACTTGTTTCTGTCAGAATAAAATTTTAATGTTTATCTTCGGTTAATTGCGAAATATATAAGATTAAGAAGAAGTGTTTAATCTATAATAAAAGTATAGGAAATGTATAAATAATAGTTACAAATCAGGTATTCTACTTCAAAAGTACTTTTTAAAATTTTTAATTAACAATTTTCTGAGTGTCCGGAGCTACCCGACACTTTTTTTTATAACCATTTTTAGCGTAATATATTTCCTTAATTTTATTAATTCCTATATGTTTATTTTTAAAATTTGCTTTTTAACAGTGTTACTAATGATGTTAAACTTATAAAAAACCTGAAACATTAGTTTTATGAACATTACTTTACAATTTATAACTAAAAAAGCTTAAGTGTCCAAAGCTATCCGACTCTCCCTTACATTTAACTATTAAATTTTTTACAAATTTATAAACATATTATTTTTAATATAGAGCAAATAACAAAATTTTGATTCCAATTCAATTTTAAATTAAAAAAAATAAGTATTATTAATTTTTTTAATAATAACATTATGTTACACCTAAAAACTGTATCCAATTTTAATCAATAAGTTATTAAAGTTTTTTCAAATTTATAAATTTTTAATTTAAAAAATGAATCAAAAACAAAACTTTTTTTTACTTAAAATTTCACTAGTAAAACAACTTGTAATATTAACATATTTTAATTAAATGAATAACCTGTCTAATTTCAACCATTCAATAATTAATGTTTTAAAAATTTATAAACTACTATTTTTTTAAAAAATGCCTGAAAATGTTCAAGGGATGACACTACGTTGGAAAAATACGATGAGAATCCGGGATGCTATAAATGAACAGGAAGGCGATGATGTCGTTGTAAATGAAACTAGAAAAATATATAAATATATTTTAATTTAAAAATAACCTACCTAAATGCATTCATTTAACTATTATTTTTTTTTACAAATTTATAAACTTATATTTTTAATATAGAGCAAATAAACAATTTTGATTTCAATCCGATTTATAGTTGAGAAAAGGCAAGATTTAATAATTTTGTTTTATAATAAAATTATGTTTTACTAGAAAACTCAATCTAAATTCAATCATTAAATTATTACAGGTTTTTCAAATTTATAAATTTATAATTTAAAGAATGAAATGTAATCAAAATTTTTATTTTACTTAAGATATTACCACTAAAATTTCTTATAATATAAACATATTTTAATTAAATAAGTAACCTAATTTCTAAATTCAGTCATTAAAGAATTAGTGTTTTATATATATTTATAAACTACTAATTATTCAAATAGAGCAAATAAAAAATTTGGATTTTAATTCAATTTCAAATTAAGAAAAAACAACATTAATTAGTTTTTTAATAATGAAATTAAGTTTCATATATAAAAAACTCTATCCAATTTTAACCAATAAACTATGAGAGTTTTTTTAAATATTTATAAATTATTAATTCAATAGTAACTTTTTTCAATTTAAAACTAAATTAAAATCAAAGTTGTTCATTTTCTTTGTTTTAAAAATTATAAATATATTAATTTATAAAATACTTACAATTAAATGATACCATTTATATAGGTTATTTTTTTAATCAAAACATATTTATATTATAAGAAGTTGAAGTGATAAAAGTAAAGACAAAAAAAATTTTGTTTTCGATTATTTTTAAAATTAATAATTAATAAGTTTGTAAAAACTCTAATAATTTAGAGCATATCATTAAAAAAAATATAAATTCTTGCTTTTTTTTAATTTGCAATTGAATTTAAATCATCGTTTTTATTTCCTCTATTTTACAAATAATATGTTAATAAATTTGTAAAACATTAAATAATTAAATTTATGCATTTAATAAGTTATTTTATCAATTAAAACATATTTATATTATAAGAAGTTTAAATGGTGAATGTTTATGGCAAATAAAAATTTTGTTTGCGATTCATTTATTAATGAATTGAATTGAATAATGAGTTTTTGAATTTGAAAAAGTCTAATAATTTATTAATTCAGATAAGATAGAGTTTATTAAGTGAAACATAATTCTATATTATTAAGAAAATTAATAATTGTTTTTATGTTTAATTATAAAAACTCTAACCTAAAGTTTTAAAAATCATTTTATCTATTTATAATAATTTAAAAGATTTATTGATACTCACCAATACTGCAAAAGTCACTGCTTAAAATCCATTTTTAATTTTCACACTTTCACTAAACACACGCGGTCAAAATATTTTTAAATTATCACTATTTTCATATTTCGCGAAAAGTAAACAACACTGTTTACAAAACTGATGACCAACGATGACACCAATTGACTTGTCAGTTCGTTGGCCACACATTTATCGTTACAAGATGCGCCTCTGATTTTCAATTTTCATCGTCAACTTCAAGTACAAGCCATTTTTGCATGCCTCTGTACATGGGAAACTTTGAGCGTTTTGAGCCCCATCTAAATATTATAAAACAGTTTATATTATACTGTTTATATTATTAACAAAATATTATTTTTTTATGTAGAACAATCCTAGGGGGTGAAAGGATTAAAAAAAAAATTCCCATGCATTTTTGGACCACCCTACATAGAAAAAATAAATAAGGGATTTTTAAAATCTCTTAACAAAGCATCACTTTTGGAAAACAATTATCTGGAAAGAAACGCATTAACTATTCTAGAAGCAAAATTATTTGCACATGTTTTAAAAGATGCTTTTATTTATTTTAACGATCAATCCAAGTTTTGATTGTCTGAGAAAAAAGAAAAAAACGTATATTTTTTAATTCAATATTTAATAGCGTCTCATTGACCATAAAATTTCCCATGTATTTTGCTTGGTAAAAAAATAATTTTTTGTAGATTTTCTTTAAAATCATGAAAAATCAACATTTTTTACCAGACTACTCTGTATTTCTTGAAAAATGTTCAAAAAAAGACATTCAATAATTTGTTTATGAATTTTTTAAAAATAACTGTTTTAAAGAGCCTCAAAAAACACCATATAATGAACTAAGTGGAAATTGTGTCAATTTTTTTTCTCTCAGTATACATAATGACGCTTATTCATAAAAAATAAATAATTTTTAATTGTTATGGCCGCCCTATTGGATCCAGCATTTAGATCTTCACAAATCTAATTTCAAATCTTGAGTCTCTACCCGGCAAATTCATCAAGGTTCAAAAAAAAAAAATTCTCCTGCAAGTTTAAGCCAAATTAAGCAATATTAACAAGTGCCTCCAGGCAACCGATTTTTCCTGCATGCATTTTTACATAGAAAAAAATCTCTTTTTCGTAAATTTGCTATAAATCGATCAAAAATATTATTTTTTAATAAGAGAACGATTTTTTACTTAGACGACAGTTAGCTACTTTTTTTCAATTTTGGGGATTTTTCGCGGTTCTGCAAAAAATAGTTCATACAATTCCTGTTGTAAATAAGAATCGGCGAATTTCATCTTTTGAACTTTTTTAAAGAGAAATATCATTTGTGCATTGAAAAATATTAATTTTTAACGAGTTTATAGTAAATTTACGAAGAAGCGATTTTTTTCTATATGTAAAAATACAAAGGAAAATTCGGTTGTCTAGAGGCACGTGTCAATATTGCTTGATTTGGCTCAAATTTGCAGGAAAATTTTCTTTTTTATTCCTTGATCAATTTTCCTGGTGGAGACAGAAGATTTGAAAATGAGTCGGTTTAGACTTTTTTTTTTGGAAAATCGAAAATATTAACGATCACAAAGCTTTCTCTATGAGAAATCAAAATCAGGGAAAAATCGTTATTAATATTTATTACTATTTTTTCGAGTATTTATTAGTAGGTTTCTTATTCTTATTATTTATTATTATCTTAATTTTATTATTTAGGTAAATTTAAATTTGTTTAAATAATTTGTTGTTGATATTAGTTAACTATCTATTTTTAAATACATGCAGAAAATTATGGTTTTTACATTCTCATAGAGGAAGCTTTGTGATAGTTAAGATTTAAGATTTTCCAAAAATAGTCTAAATCGACTCATTTTCATCTAAAAAGCGTAAATTTTCATTTTTAAGCAAATGTCCAGATGAATGTGTGTGTATGTGTGAGTGTATGCCGTTTTTTGTCACTAGGATATCTCGAGAACTCTTCAACGGATTTTAATCTTATTTGAATGGCTTGTTAAGCTTATTATAATATCTAAACTTAGACACAGGGATTTTTGAAAATTCCTAATCAAAATTTTTTCAGCACCTTTTTTCATCGAATGCAAAAATTTTATTAACAAAGAATTTTTAATTTTTAAAAATCTGGAATTAACGAAGATAATTTAATTTTCCAAAAACCATTACACCCCTCCCCCTAGCGGTAAGACTATTTAAGATAGAAATAATTTTTAATAAAGCTTTTGTTGAATACTTTTTTAGTTATTCAAAAATTGTAATTAAAAACGGCAGAGTAAGTTTAAAATGGTGGCTTTAGTCCGTACTTCAAACTTTTTATAATTAATAAATATAGGCTTAAATAAAATCTTGTTAAAAAGGAATGGTAGTATATATTCTAAAGAGTTGTTTTTAACAATTTATTTTGTGTATAAAGCTCAATTATAATAAGAAAAATCGATTTAAAATTGATCTAAACTGTACATTTTCGTCATATTTAACAGCATATTTTTTATAAAAATATTTAATAGGAAACTTGGATACTTACGTGGATTGAAAAAAATTAATACATTAACTTTTCTTATCTAGAAAAAATGGCTTAAAAAATTATTTTAATTATTATAAAATTTCAAAATTGTTAATTCATCAAAAATACCATATATTTTCAACACATCATATTTTTTTTCTGAAAGCTTTTAAAAGATTCAAACATTACATATATTTAAGTTTGAACGAAATATACACTATATTTAAATTTTACGAGGGTACTTTGCTTAATTTCTGAAATATTCAAGTTTAAAATTTATAGCAAAAGAGGTTAAATTTAAAAAATTTTGTAAATCTCTGAAGTTGGTTCATTTGGCAAAAATAAATTTTAAATCGATTTTATTTAAATTTATAATTAAAATTAATTAGCAGGTAGTTATAAAAAAAAAAATTTTACTAATCATTTTAATATTTGCATACATATATTTATTCAATATATATGTATAAGTAAGTGCAAAATAATGGGAAAACTATTTTAAATAACGATCGATAAGATAGTTCCAATTATTACTAAGATTTGCGCAATTTATTCTTAATTGTAATAAAAATTGATCATTTTTTGGTCATTGATAAATATAGGAAGAGGCGAGTTTTGATCGCACTGTTATTTATTTATTTCATTTAATAAATTATTCGCACATTTCACCTTTTTTTAAGAACTAATGACTTTGCTCAATATACATTTAAAAAAATTGAAGATCGCTAGTGAAACATTTTCCAATTTTTTTGATATCTAATGGATTACATTATACGTATATACTAACTAAATATTTCTATGCAATTATCAATTATAATGTCAAAAATTTTTAATTTAACTTCTTTGGTAATAAACTTCAAACTTAAATATTTTAGAAATTAAGCAAAATACCTTCGTGAAATTTGAATATAGTGTACATTGTGTACAAACTTTTGTGCAAAGTTTGAATGTTTTAAAAACTTTCAGAAAAAAGATATGGTGTGTTGAAATATGGTATTTTTTATGAATTTACAATTTTAAAATTGAATTTTGTGATAAATAAAATAATTTTTTCAAGTCTTTTTGGATAAGAAAAGTTTATATATTGATTTTCAATCCACGTAAGTATCCAAGTTTTCTATTAAATATTTTTATAAAAAATATGCAGTTAAATATGACGAAAATTGTGAATTTTTAGCTGAATTTTAATTCAATTTTTCTTGTTATAATTAGTCTTAAAAAATGTAGTTTTTAAATATTACATAAATAAAATATATATAAAGTAAATGTAGTGTTTAACAATTTTGCACAAAATATTCAAGTCGATAGGGTGCAAATAATAACAAATTAATATACAATAATTTAATTTTCAAAAAATTAAGCATTTATTTAAGATTCTCGGAGCGAGGTTGTGCTCAGGACGAGAACGGGTATGGCATCTGCACTGCAAATTGCTGTGGAAAAATAGCTTCTAGAAAATTCTAGAAGCTTTAGAAAGAGAAAACAAATACAAAACTTAAAGATAGAAAAAGATGGAGATAGTAGCCTGTCCGGGCCGATTTTATGATCGGTCGCAGGGGAGGTACGATTCGTCCTTGGCAAGGGATCATGCGATTGCCAGGTAAGAAGGATGCAGATAAAAGTGCAGATGTCGTAGAAAGATTGAATTTTAAGGAAAACTAAAAATTTACATTTAGAAAATTCCATATTTAAGAATTAAACGTTCCTGAGCACAACCTGAAAAAATACATAAAAATACAGTAATAAACGTAGTGTATTACATTATGTGTTTGTGTTTGTGTGCATGTTTGTGTATGTAAATATATTAAAATATGAAATTGAAAATAATTAAAAATTCATATTAAAAAAGATTAATTCATCGTACTCACAATAGATAAATAGAAATATTCATATTTCATAATATAAAATTTTTCTATTAAAACACAACACTTTTAAATATTTAAAAAGTCTTTAAAAAGAGTCTTTTAGAATATTCTTACGCTGTTGCCAGTACTAGCCAGTACTGTAACTCAGTCGCCACAATATGAAAATATTTCAACTGTTCTGTTGCGCACAACGTACGCGAACGACTTGCGTATTGAAAAGTGGGGTTTCCTCTCTAGCCATGTTTCGCTCGTAATAGGGAGAATTGAGAGTCCCCGAGTTTCTCGTTATGCGGAGGTTTGGGTGTAAAAAAATTATGATTGGAATTTATTATTATTTAAATAATTCAAATAATAAATAAGGGGTCATACTTAAATTACGTAACGCTCTAGAGGAAAGGGGGGAGGTTCTGAGAAATGGTTACATCTGTGTTAATTTGCAAGTACGGGGGAGGGGAGTAAAAATTCCTAATAAAAGCGTTACGTAAATTAAGTATGGTACCTAACTAATAAATAATTGAAATGAATCATTAAAAATAAATAATTAAAAAAAAATTCTAAATCCTTAAGTTCAAGTACGGAACCCTCCTTGCGCGAGTCCGACTCGCACTTGCCCGGTTTTTTTTTTTGGTTAGGATGTAAAAACCTACTCTCAAGCACCCTGTAGCCCGTACTACAGGGTACCCGCATAATATGCAAGGGTAGGCCAGGCGAATCATATTCAATCCGGGTGGGTAGTTGACTTGGAGGACAGGAAGGGGGGGGGGATTTAAAAAAGATTATATGGGTTAAGAAATTTTAGGGATATAGAAAACAGGGTATGTTAATAAAAAGTGATGTCTGATTCCGGGTGGGTAGTAGTACCCACCGTACCCACCTTATTCGCCGGGCCTGTGCAAGGGTGTCCGCTAATAACCCGCCTTTAATTGGGACCTTAAGACCACCCCCCAGGGAGAGCCAGTTACTGACGTATCGCTCTCTAAATCTGAATTTGTCAAAAACTACAAATGAAATGATAAAAAGTCGTCCACTAATTAAATTTGTAAAAATGTCTACTAAGAATTAGTGAAATACCATTAATTCTTAGTGAAAAACCACAAACTCATGGTAAAAAAGTACAAATTTGCATTAGTGACTCTTACAAATGTGAATTTGTAGTTTTTACTATTAATTTATAGTTTTTCACTAATTCTCAGTAGACATTTTTACAAATTTAATTAGTAGCCGACTTTTCATCATTTTATTATATTCGATATTCAATTATTAAATTAAATTAAGTGTGAAATAATAAATGAAACACTAAACAATTTAGCTTAACTCACTTTATTAAACTATCTTTGTAAGAACAAACAAGTAATTAAACTGGACTCAGGTAGAAATTTTAAACCCATCGAATCTTCTCTACTTCCTTATCGTAGCAGGAAGGGAAAAGGGGGGAAAAGGTCTCCTTCTGTTCCTTGTCTTAAAAGAAACGAATTATAAACTGAATGTAAATAAATATAATAAATGAAGGTCATTTCTTTCCTTCTTACAATTATATAAATAAAAAAAACAAATTAAGTAGGATTATACGACAATCCACATTAGTAGTTTTTGACAAATGCAGATTTTAAATAATGTATGGAGAAAAACAAATACAACGAAAAAATGTCAAACTTGTCTCAGATTCCTCTACTTATACTATTGTAAAAAAAAATCCACTAAAAAGTTTGCAAAACAAAATATCGAAAATTTTTAAAAATTTTAATAATCGAGATTTCTTAGAAAAAAGATACCACAACAATGACTTAACTCTCACTAATACAGAATTGGATAGAGCTTACGGATTTCCGAAAATACACAATCAGTTCCCTTTTTTTACAAATGTTCTTGTGAATCGGTCGTTCAAAGTTTTGGACCGACGTTAAAACTTATTAAATTAGAATTGCAAAATTCCTTCTCACGAAATAATTGATTGCACAAAATTCTTGTTTGATAATATTTATTTCCAATTTAAGGACGTTTATACCCTCAAGCGGTTCTCATTCTATTGCACTATGATAGTCAATATTTTTTTAATTTCATTTCTTCTTATAATTTGGTTTCTAAATAGTATTTTGTAGTTAAAAGCATTACACAAACGAATTTTATTGAAAAAAAAATTTCCGTTGAAAATTTAAAGCTATTAAAATTTCTTCTTCCTAATTATTTCAAAAAAGTGAAGAATTACTAACCTTGAATAACATTTTCTTAACAACGGTACGGTTAATTAATTAAATATTGTTGTAAAAGTTGTATTATATTACAGTCTCAAATATATGAGTTTTTATAAAAAATCTGTAGAACCGTGTTTTTTTAATTAATTAAAATATAGTCATTTTGCGCGTTTTGTTACTGTTTCCATGTAAAAGTCCCAACTTTATAAATTTATATTTTAATAACAGAACAGTAAAATTAAATAAAATTGTATCAGTACATGTAAAGTAATGCATTTAATATGTCATGAAAATGTTATAAGAATATGTAGAAATTGGTTTTTTGGATAAACCTCCTTAACAACGAGTTCTTAAAACAAATTCATGGAACTCGAATTGGGATCACCTATTTCCCCTTTTTTCGCGGACATTGTAATGGATGATCTCGAGGTTGGTTGTTTAAAGATTTTAAGAGAAAAATACAATATTATTCCTATTTTTTACTGTAGATAATATTGGCTCAGTCCAGCTGAACCGTGTCAACGAAATTCCATTGATTTTCTGAAATATTAAAACTTTCATGAAAATCTGTAGTTCACAAAATAACAAAAAAACACTTTTAACCGTTTTTTTTAAATTCCATGTCTTTGTTAGTTTTTTTTTACATTAACAAATTTTAACAACATTTTAAAGAAATATTAATAACTCAACAGTGGTTTGCAATAAATTAATGAAACTTATGTGAATTATCTAAAAATGTTTACTCTTTTTAACGAATATAATTGCAAAATTTTAATATTAAAAATTACATATTTTTATTAACAATTTTATAAACAATTTGAAATATTTATGTGTTCTACCCCTACGGTTAAGATGAAACTCATAGAAAATGTACACAGAGATGTCTTCTTTAAGTTTCTAAAAAAAAAAATTTGTATTTTCAAGAAGAAGTGTAGATACTATATTTATTTCCTTTTCGCGCGCCAACCGTTACGCTACGTGAAGCTCCGGCGCGGCGCACTGTGGTCAGAATCTGCAATTTATTGTTCAAAAAAGTCTACAGCCTCCAAATTTTAACGAAATTGGTTGACTCGTGATTTAAAAAACTCAGGAATAAATTCTTAACAACTTTAAGGAAACAGTTTTTTGAATTTCTGTTTTTATTTTTATTATTTTAATGTTAATAACAAAATAATGACAAAGTGTTTAGTATGTCTTCATTTTATCAAATAAGAGTCGTCTTTATGCTGAATATAATTTAAATCGACTGACTATTGATTTCTAAAAGGCAAAAAATGATGTTTTAATAAATAAAATAATTCTTTATTTAGTTAATAAATATTTTAATTCATTTAAGTTAACAAATGAATAACTCGCATTTTTATAGTTGAAATAAATTAGTTTTTTTGCATTTGTTTTAGTATTTAGTTACAATTGTCAGTTGTAAATGAATATTGTTTAAAAAATGTTATTTTTTATTGTTATAAATAAAAATAAATTAACAAATAAACTGCTCACTTCTTTTTTTATCGAAACTGAACATTTTTTTCCTCAAATTTTTATAATTCTTTTAAAAGTAACATTTATTTATAAATATTGTTCAAAAAGTGTTATTTATCATTGTTATAAACAAATTAAATTAAAAAATCAACAGCTCACTTGTTTTTTATCGAAACTGAATAGCTTTTTCTAGTTTTTATAAGTTTGATTTTAGTGCTATTCATTTTTTAATTTAATTTGTTTGTAACAATGATAAAAAGACAATTTTTAAACAATATTCATATACAAATGTTACTGTTAAAAAAATTATAAAAGTTTAAGAAAAAAAAACGTTTCAGTTTTAGTAAAAAAAAAGTGAGCTGATAATTTGTTAATTTCATTTGTTTATAACAATAACAAATAATACTTTTTAAACAATATTTATGTACAACTGTCAATTGTAACTAAATACTAAAACAAATGCAAAAAAACTAATTTATTTCAACTATAAAAATGCGAGTTATTCATTTGTTAACTTAAATGAATTTAAACACCTTGTCATTATTTTGTTGTTAACATTAAAATAATAATAATAAACACAGAAATTCAAAAAACTGTTTCCTTAAAGTTGTTAAGAATTTATTCCTGAGTTTTTTAAATCAAAAGTCAACCAATTTCGTTAAAATTTGGAGGCTGTAGACTTTTTTGAACAGTAAATTGCAGATTCTGACCACAGTGCGCCGGAGCTTCTCGCAGCGTAACGGTTGGCGCGCGAATAGGAAATAAATATAGTATCTACACTTCTTATTGAAAATTCCAATTTTTTTTTAGAAACTTAAAGAAGACATCTCTGTGTACATTTTCTATGAGTTTCATCTTAACCGTAGGGGCAGAACACATAAATATTTCAAATTGTTTTTAAAATTGTTAATAAAAATATGTAATTGTTAATATTAAAATTTTGCAATTATATTCGTTAAAAAGAGTGAACATTTTTAGATAATCCACATAAGTTTAATTAATTTATTGCAAACCACTTTTGAGTTATTGAAATTTCTTTAAAATGTTGTTAAAATTTGTTAATTTAAAAAAAAACTAACAAAGGCATGAAATTTAAGAAAACGGTTAAAAGTGTTTTTTTTGTTATGTTGTGAACTACAGATTTTCATGAAACTTTTAACATTTCAGAAAATCAATGGAATTTCGTTGACACGGTTCAGATGAACTGAACCTATTATGTTGACGACACACTTATCTGTATTGAGAAAAAACACATTGAACGTGTTATAAACATTTTTAATTCTTATGACAAACATTTAAAATTCACTTTTGAAATCGAAGAAAATAAAAAAAATAACTTTCTTGATCTGACTCTAATAAAAGAAAACAATTGTATTACAACGGACTGGTATAAAAAACCGACCTCATCAGACAGATTAAATAATTACCTCTCTTATCATCCAATACAACAAAAAAAGAACATTGTTAATAATTTTGTAGACAGAGCAATCTTTTTATCCCACAAAAGGTTTCATTTTGACAATTTGAAAAAAGTAAAATCTATCATAAAATTTAATAACTACCCTTTTGATTTTGTAGAAAAACAAATAATAATTTGCTTAAATAAAAACAAATTTTCTATACTTAACGACTAAAATCTTAACATTGCAAAAAATATATATAGACGCCTTCCAAAAGTTTGTTTACCGTATTTGAATTCCTGTTTTTTTAAATTGTCAAAAATTCTACAAGAACATTACATCACATCGATTCCTCTTGTTAAAAAATACTCTAATTCCGCTGTTAAATTGGGAAAAGATGTTATTAAAAAATGGGACCGCACTAATATAGTTTATAACATTAATTGTAAGGATTGCACTGCGTCTTACATTGGTGAAACAAAACGCGCTTTATTTGAACGTAATAATGAACATATAGATAAAAAAACCACAATCTGTTGTTTGTTACCATCAAGATTCCCTCGATTATAATTTTGATTGGGATAATGTTAAAATATTGAATTTCGAACAAAATTGGAAAAAAGAATTATCTCCGAAAGCATTCATATAAGAAAGATTCCATATGAAGTGATCAAGGTAAAAAAAATTGTTCGACAATTATGCTTAAATTCGAAGTATTTATGGTGCACATAGACGGTAATTTCTGGAAGTTTCTTTTGTCCAATATTTTCCAAGTGGGAGGAGGGGAATTTTTTTGGGTTTTACCGTACAACGCAAATTTTAGAATTTTTTTTCTAGTTAACAATTAGATAAAAAAATTTTACTACTATCAGTTTCGATAGAGTTTTTTATGGCCTTTCGATTGATGATATGTATTTAAAAAAAAAAAATTTTGACCAAAAAAATGAAAGTCAAAAATAAATTTGAGTTTTTTTTGGTGAAGGACACGATTTTTTTTTTAAATCGAAAGCTGAGGTTTTTTTCTATAAGGGTATGTAGATGAAAAGTTAGGCCTAGAATATTTAAGCCATGAAAATTAGAGTTTTAGATCGCTGATGCCTCTAGGTTGCGTTGAGTCTGCAGCGCTCCGCTCTAAAACTCTAATTTTTATGGATTAAACATTTAAGGCCTAAATTTTCATTTACATACTCTTATAGGAAAAACCCTCAGCTTTTGATTAAAAAAAAAAAAAAAATCGTGTCCTTCACAAAAAAAACTCAAATTTATTTTTGACTTTCATTTTTTTTGGTCAAAATTTTTTTTTTTTTAAATACATATCATCAATTGAAAGGTCATGAAAAACTCTATCGAAACTGATAGTAGCAAAATTTTTTTATCTAATTGTTAACTAGAAAAAAAATACTGAAATTTGCGTTGTACCGTAAAACCCAAAAAAAAGTCCCCTTCTCCCCCTCGGAAAATATTGGACAAAAAAAAAACTTCCAAAAATTATCATCTATATGCACCATAAATACTTCGAATTTAAGCATAATTGTCAAACAATTTTTTTTACCTTGATCACTTCATATGGAATCTCTCATAAATAGTATTCGACACACTGTCCACAAAAAGGAAGATGCCTTTTCTGTAAAAAAAGTTTATTTTCCCTTACTATCTGCTTTAAATGTATAAACTCAATATCTCTGGGTCACAAAGATTTGTTTTGCTTTTGGGTCATTGGTACCTATTAGTTTTTATTTTTGTACACTATAATCGTCTTTGCGAGGTATTCTCAGTTAGTTGCCGTGTAAAAGTCGTCTGAAAATGACTAAACCTAATTAATTCCTGTATAATTTTTATTTTAATTGACTAAGTTAAAACTATGTATGTTTTATTTTTGAGGTAAAAAAATACTGTTTTTCTGTAATTTTGTTAATTTTTTTATTTTGTAAACTTGTCTGTAATTTTTTCAATGTTTATTCAATAAATTCAGAGCCTGATGAGGTCGACAAACCTAGGTCGACGAAACGTCGCTTTTTTGACGAAGGAATAAAAGTTTTAATTTTTCGCCTACCTTCCAAAAGATTATTTACTTTCTTCTTTCGAAAATAACATATAATGGAATTTTTTTAAAACAACCATAGAAGGTTGTCAATGCGGCTTGCAGTAATTTTACTTTACGCTTCGTTTGATTAACATCGATTGTGTGAGATTAATTTTTATCTAATGTACGATTAGAATTATTAACCGTTTGATTTATAACCTGGGCCGAAGCAATCAAATTTTGGGCTTCTAACTTTAAGAAAATCATCTTGAATGGCATAACGATCAAGTACGAGATCAACGTGTGGAGTTTCACCATCTAAAAGTTTGATTTCTTCTTGAATATCATCAAATTTTTTAAAGGCATCTTGTAACCTTTGTAAATAAACATCTAATTTTATCGCGTCTGGTACCCCTTCTCGGTATTTAACTAAAAATTGTTTAAAATAAGAAATTTGATCTTTAATCGTATTTTTCTTTTTATTTAGAATACTAAGATGCTCGCTTGCGATCACTACAACAAGATTTGGAAATAATTAATAACGTGTAATTTGAAAACTGCTCACCTTCTATCCAAATCCAAATAAGTTTAAATTCACGATTGTACCTCTGTCTGCAAGTCCAGAGAACATTTATCTCCTAGAGAAGGCGTTGAGAGTCTTTATAAAAAAAAATCCTTGCACATCCGGCTCGATGGACCAATTTTGATCGATATTAAATTATTAAATTAAATTAAGTCTAAAATAATAAATAAAACACTAAACAATTTAGCACAACTCACTTTATTAGACTATTTTTGTAAGAACAAACAGGCACTTATCACGTAATTTTAAAAACGAAAACGCAAGTTCGATTTTCAAATTTTTTGTGAAATCTCAGTTTGCCTTTGTGATCATTATGATCATTGTTTATAATTTGAAATCGTCACTATTTTGGGGTTAAAGGAATTTTACAAGATTATAAAATTAACCACTTCGGCGGTTTAAAAACCTAACGTAGGATCTGATGTTGGATCTTAGGTAAGATCTTAGGTAAGATCTTAGTTAAGTTCTTACGTGATTTTTTATGTAAGAAATGACGTGAGATCTTACGTGTGCATTTGGCAAAAGATCTTACGCAAGTTCTTATGTAATTTCTAAGGTAAGTTCTTATGTAAGTTCATAGGTTCTGCCAAAAATAAAAAAATTTAATTGTCATATTTTTCGTTTTAAAAAACTGTATATTCATAAATTAAATTAAAGTTGAAAAACTAAATTCATTAAATTTAATTAATTAAAGGTAATTAAAATTAAATTTAAAAATAGGAGATAGAAAAATCTTTTTTTAAATTTAATTTTTAGACATTTTGGAAAATGTCTTAAAAAAATATTTAAAAAACTCATTAATAATAAGGTCATTCATAACCATTCATAATCGTTTGACGCACTTTTATTTTTTGTTAAAGGAAAGACATCTTGTGTCTTATCCTTTTAAAATGCTTATTTCTTGATCCATATATAATACCTAAGAGTTCGGTCTCATTTCTGAGGCAGAATGATAGCAGCCTTTTGGCGGCGAACCGAAGAAACAATGTCGCGGGATTACTCTGTTTCAAACCGTTTCACCTGTAAAGTGTATAAGTCACGATAGTTTGTTTACATTGTGCAAAGTTTAAAGTAAGAGGTTAAAAATTAGATAAATTTAAATTTTTTAAATAAAGTGTGGCGCCTTAAATAATTTTAAGATGTAAGGAGGACGAGAAATTAATGAATATGTGCGTGACAGTTATAATATTGGTAAGTTTTTATAAGATAGTTATGTGTAAACATTTTAATAAAAGTAGGGTTATTGTTTTGAAATGTATTATATTCCATTTAAATAGTGATACTAATTTGTTCAAATTACATATTGTTTATAATTAATTATTAATTTATAAATATAATTTTAAAATATTTTTTTTTAATATTAATTTAACTAGTTTTGTCAAAGTAAAACTAAAATTTATAACAAGGTATTTTATTAAATAATAATAATAAATAATAATTCTTATTTTTTCCAGAAATATTGTAATACAAAAAATTTCTATTCTAAATAAATTTCTCATCAGATGCTGTAGACTTATCAATATTTTGAAGATAAAGCTCCAAATCATAATGATATTACCTTTGGATACCTATGTACACTAGAGTGGTCCAAAAAAAGGTGACTTTTGAAAATTTAAAAAAATTCTTGCAGTTTCATATTCTGCATACCTAAAAACGGCTTAACTATTTTTTAAAAAAATTTTTAATTCGTAATTGACACTGCGCATCGATCTTAAAAATTGTCGTATTTTCTTCCAGTTTTTTTTTACTGGAAGCTTATTGGAGATTATTTCTTCAAAGGCCTGGTAGTTTAAAGTAGTGACGAATTTAACGCCTAATTTTTCAATATTTTTCTGCACACCAGACACAATAGGTCGCCTGCTGAGCAGGTACGAAGTCCCTAGGAAAGGAAAATTTTTTTCTGCAGCTTCTACTCCTTTCCCAAACCCTTCACAATTTCATCAGTAGCAATCGTCAGGCTACTTTTTATGATAGTTGTAAAACCAACTTTCGTTCAAAAAGTACAAATTTCAAATCATCGAATGAGCCCATTAATATTTATCAACTTTTCCAATTTTTACAGAATCTGATCTCAAGAATATGAATTTTCATTTGTCCTAAGACCAAGCAATAAAATTAATATTATATAACAGAAAAGTATCGCTGAAAAGTACCAAAATGGTGCTTTTTGACACTAAATAACAGCTGCAAATATTTAAAAAACTGATTTTACTTTTTTGCAACAAAATATTTCATTCTTTTTCAACGACTTTACAAAGTAGCATTATTTTACAATGTGTACAAAGAAGTTGAATGTTACATTGAAAAAAGTGTATTTATTTTACGTGTTAATTTCTCTAAAACCCCATAAGAGAGAAAAATGCAATGCGCAGCGTCAATTACGAATTTAAAATTTTTTAAAAAATTAGTTAAGCCGTTATTAGGTATGCAGAATATGAAACTGCAAGAATTTTTTTAAATTTCCAAAAGTCACCTTTTTTTGGACCACTCTAATGTACACCTTTGTCTGTGTTATAAGTTATAATACTTTGATGTGGTATTTTAAAAATAAAAACATATTTTTAAAAAGGAAAAAGTAAGCATTAAAGATTAATTTAAATAATAATAATCATAATTATATAAGGAAACTAATATTGTTTGATTATTTTGCAGGGAATCAACAACAAAAATATCCAAAGATGTTCGAATAACCAGCAGCCTTGATTTACAATTGATCCGTTACCAAGAGGCGACACCAATACGAAAAAGAATCCATTGTTTCCAAACTAACAATTTATTTTGTGAAGATACCACACTAAAAGAAAAATGTGATTGAGTCTTCTAAATTGAAAACTTACACCTTCAAACAGGTATTTTCGGTAATATGAAAACACTTAACAATTATTCTCTGACCACTTAGACACAAATTTGAATTTTACTTTTAAAAACAATAAATTAATCACTTTTCTCTCTTTAGAAATATAATATTTAATCCTCTACCACAGAAATAAATGTCTTATTCTTCTCAGTGAAACTCTTCAATATTCCTTTGCAAAGTTGTACTGGACCGTAATTAATATTAAAACCACATGCTTCAATTTAATAGATTACCATAATTTTTACGTAAAAATTTATTTACAATATTCCAATTTTTAAAATTATTCTTCCCGGTATAATTTCTCACATACAAAACACCTCGCCCGCTTCTAAGAAAAATTTTATTTAGATATCCAATTTGCAAAATTATGCTGCCCAGTAATTAACTTTTTCGTAATTGAAAACAACAAATTATTATTGACTTTTCTTTTTTAAAAAAACATTTTTAAATTTCTAACACAGAAATAAGTTTCGTATTCTTTTCTAAGTAAAATTATTCAAAATTCCAATTTTGAAAAATTATACTGGACAGTAATTTAATTTTTAATTTTAAACATAACTTTATTAATCATCTCTAGATATTAAAAACACATTTTTTAATTTAATACATTAACAAATTTTCTTAATCTTTTCGACAGTAAAAGTTTTTTAAAAATTCCAAATTAAAAAATGTTTTTGCCCAGTATCTAATTTTTTTTATTTTGAAAAATTAGGTACTAATAATTAATTACTTTTGGCTTTTAAAAAAACATACTTCAATTTCATACATACAAATAAATTTCTTATCCTTCTCTTAATAAAAATTTATCTCACATTCCAATTTACAAAATTGAACTGGACCGTAGTTAACTATTTGCGTTTTTAAAAATAGTATATAAATAATTATTTTTGCAACTTAAAAACAAGTTATTCAATTTCTTCTTACAAAAAAGTTTTTAATCCTGCTCTTAAAAAAAATTTATTTAATATTCCAATGAACCAAACTACATTTACCAAGAATTAACTTTTTTCGATTTTAGAAATATGAAATTTATTATTTTCTTTTATTAAATACTCATATTCAATTTATCACAATGAAAAAAGTTTATTATTCTTTTATAAGTCAAAATGTTTTCGAAATTTTAGATTATAAAATTTAGCTGGCCAGTAATTAATTTTTTGTTTTTTAAATCTTTAAATAATTATTTTTGCTTCTTGACAACTAATTATTCAATTTTTCACTTACAAACAAGTTTATAATCTTTATGTTAGTAAAAATTTATTTTATATTCAAATATGAACCAAACTATACAGCCCGGTAATTAATTTTTTTTCGATTTTTGAAACACGAAATTGTTTTTTTTCGGGTTAAAAAAGACACAATTCTACTTATTACATACAAATAAGTTTGTAATTCTTCCCTAAGTGAAAATTTATTTAAAATTACAATTTACATAACTAATGAGATGTTATGAAAATCGAATAATTTAACTAGGATCCAGCGTAATTCTTTTGATTCGAATATTAAAAAAAGCTTTTCTAATACAAGGATTTAAAACTTGTTTGTGCGTGTGAAATTGTTATAAAGACGCAAAAATAATTATTTACGTTTTTTTTTAAACGTAAAAAGTTCATTACTGTCTAGATATATTTTGCAAGTTGGAATCTGAGATATTTTTTATTCAGAAAAGAATAAGAAATTAGTTTGTATTCAAAAAAATTGTTAATTAGGAATTTTTGAAAACGACAAAAATTAAATACCGGGACAAATAATTTTGAAAATTGGAATTTTTAAAAAATAACCACTGTCAGAAAGATAAAAAAAATGTGGGAATGTATTATATTAAAGCAAGTGTTTTTAATATCCAAAATGATTAAATAAGTTATTTTTAAAATAAAAAAAAATTAATTACTATCCAGGATAATTTTGTAAAATTAAAATTTTGAATAAATTTTTATTCTGAAAATAATCAGAAACTTCTTTGTATGTTAGAAGCTAAAATATGTTTTTTCAAGAAACAAAATGATTAATGAATTGTTTTCAAACACGAAAAAAATGTATTACTAGGGATTATAATTTTGCAAATTAAATTTTAAAATAAAATTTCACTTAGAATAGGGTCATAGGGTAGTTTTTATTCAAGAAATTCAAATCAAAATTTTAAAAAAGTCGAAAATGGCTGATTAGATGTTTTAAAAAAAGATAAACTGTAATTACCTGAAAGTAAAAATCTAAAGAAATTAAATTACTGGGCAGTCTAGTTGTGTTAATTAGAATATTAAATAAATTTTTACTGAGAGAAGGATCAAAACCTTGTTTGAAAGTGAGAAACTGAAAAATTTGTTAGTAAGAAACAAAAAAAACTATTTTTTATTTTTGAAACACGAAAAAAGATAGTTCCTGACGAGTTATATTAACATTAATTTAGAAGCCTCATTCACATTTTTCTTTTAGTGTGGTATCTTTACAAAATAAATTGTTAGTTTGGAAACAATGGATTCTTTTTCGTATTGGATATGCTGCTCTGGTGGTGTTGCCTCTTGGTAACGGATCAATTGTATTGTAAATCAAGGCTGCTGGTTATTCGAACATCTTTGGATATTTTTTTTGTTGAACACTTCAAAGTGTTATAACTTTTAACACAGCCAAAGGTGTACATAGGTATCCGAAGGTAATATCATTATGATTTGGAGCTTTATTTTCAAAATATTGATAAGTCTACAGCATCTGATGAGGAATTTCTTTAGAATAGAAATTTTTTGTATTGCAATATTTCTGGAAAAAATAAGAATTAATATTTATTACAATTTTTCCCAATTTCAATGTACTTTAGCATTCATGGATTAATAAAAAATAATTGTAGAAACACCAATAATGTGATAAAATAGTTTTATAAAACACTGTTTAGTTTATAGTTAAATTAACACTAGTTGTAGATTATTTAACTATGTACAGTTGGCTTGCTGAGTTTTAAGTTAAATACAATTTGTAATTTATAGTATTATAAAGCTAAACGTAAAAACCTGAATATTTGTAACTGTTAAATAAAAATACTATTAGTAATTAAAAAACAATTAAATCCTTTTTTTAAATAGTTAAATTTTTTATAATTTAAAAATAAATTGAAGAACTATTAAGTACATATGTTTTATATTGTTATAGATTTGATTAAATTCAAAAATTAAAATAAACGTTTAATAAAGATAGTATTAGATTCACTAATTATTTTATTTTATATTTAAATTTAAATTTAGCCTAATGCTTAAAATAATTAATGATGATATTTTATGAATTTTATTTTAAAATTATGTAGTTTAAATAAAGAAAAATTTAAATTATACAAAACTTTTTTTAAAATTTATCATTTAATTCTTTATTAAATTATATATTTAAAAATTTTATAACAAAATATTTAAACACATATATTTAAACATTTATATTGAAGATTGTTATTTAATAAAAAAGCTTGTTATAAATTTTAGTTTTACTTTGACAAAACTAGTTAAATTAATATTAAAAAAGATATTTTAAAATTAAATTTATAAATTAATAATTAATTATAAACAATATGTAATTTGAACAAATTAGTATCACTATTTAAATGGAATATAATACATTTCAAAACAATAACCCTACTTTTATTAAAATGTTTACACATAACTATCTTATAAAAACTTACCAATATTATAACTGTCACGCACATATTCATTAATTTCTCGTCCTCCTTACATCTTAAAATTATTTAAGGCGCCACACTTTATTTAAAAAATTTAAATTTATCTAATTTTTAACCTCTTACTTTAAACTTTGCACAATGTAAACAAACTATCGTGACTTATACACTTTACAGGTGAAACGGTTTGAAACAGAGTAATCCCGCGACATTGTTTCTTCGGTTCGCCGCCAAAAGGCTGCTATCATTCTGCCTCAGAAATGAGACCGAACTCTTAGGTATTATATATGGATCAAGAAATAAGCATTTTAAAAGGATAAGACACAAGATGTCTTTCCTTTAACAAAAAATAAAAGTGCGTCAAACGATTATGAATGGTTATGAATGACCTTATTATTAATGAGTTTTTTAAATATTTTTTTAAGACATTTTCCAAAATGTCTAAAAATTAAATTTAAAAAAAGATTTTTCTATCTCCTATTTTTAAATTTAATTTTAATTACCTTTAATTAATTAAATTTAATGAATTTAGTTTTTCAACTTTAATTTAATTTATGAATATACAGTTTTTTAAAACGAAAAATATGACAATTAAATTTTTTTATTTTTGGCAGAACCTATGAACTTACATAAGAACTTACCTTAGAAATTACATAAGAACTTGCGTAAGATCTTTTGCCAAATGGACACGTAAGATCTCACGTCATTTCTTACACAAAAAATCACGTAAGAACTTAACTAAGATCTTACCTAAGATCTTACCTAAGATCCAACATCAGATCCTACGTATGGTTTTTAAATAGGGATGCGTGAAGTGTCCCAGAGCTGTAAAAACTTAGCAAAATGGGGTCATGACTATTTCTCGACTTGTTCAATTTTGGCAACTTCTTCAATTTTGGCATCTAGAATTGGCCACACCCGGCCACTCAAAACAAGAAGAAGAAGTAGACTATTTCTCGATTATTAATGTCTGTTGTGATTTTTCATGTTTGTAAACATAGTATTCTTATATTTTAAGATTCGGTGATTAGGAATAACATACTACTAGAACTACAAAAGTGCGCGCTATGCGCGCCAAAGTGAGTGACACAGATCTAAAAGATGACAATGATAAAGAAATTTATAAAAAAATATTTAACGATTTATCCAATATAACTTTTCCAATGTAAAGTCCCAAGGCATGTTTAGTAATTAAGATAAAATTTAACTGAATGATGATGATGATGATGTGACGATAAAAAATTAAGATAAAAACTTGAAATTAAAAAATGAGTGAAGCTTCTAAAAAGCGAATTGAAAAGAATATATTAACAACTGAAGGGTGCGCTAAAACAAAGCTGTAACCGCCAGGACGACACACAGTGCGTAAAAAGTGATTACGTTTGGACAAAAATCTGCCTACTCCTCAATTTTCAACCGATTCAAAAGTTTTTTTTAAATACTCAGGAAGGTTGGCACTACCAGCCATTACTGCCTAAAAATATTAATGATTAATATCAACCTCAAAAAGTTGCCTTAAATTTGAAATTTCTATTTATATCTCATCAAAATATATGATGTTAATGACATATTTTTATAATAAATAAGTACTTACAATTCTTTTAACGTCATTGTGAATAAATCTTACGTCATATTATCAAAATGTAAAACAGCAAAATCAATACTTCCGGTTCGGTGAAAAATTTTAAATTAAATAAGAAATTTTTATAAAACCTTTTTTTTGGTAATACCAATGTTTAATATACTAATTATCAATATTCAGCCTGTAAGATTGTGTCAAGAAACACAAAAATTACTTATTTTTTTAAATAGTATTTCTGTAAATTCTGTTTTTGAGTATAGACTGCAAATGTGCTTCAGATGATTACTAAAATTTTAATTTTTGGAATTAATATGACCAACATTTTTTTAGGTTAATATTAATTTTTACCATTTTTAGGCAGAGGTGTCTAGTAGTGCTAACCTTCCTGAGTATTTTAAAAAAAAATCTTTTAAATCGGTTGAAATTTGAGGAGTAGGCAGATTTTTGTCCAAAAGTAATTACTTTTATACCACTGTGCGACACTCAAACTTTTAGAGCTAATTATTTTGCAATAAATGTCGTTGTATTGTTAATTAAGAGTCTTAATCATTATTATAAGAGATATTAAAATAATAATTTCATGTAGTCAACCGAACAAAAAACAAAAAAACTCATGAAAAAACGTCAAATAGGGTGCAAAAGTAACCTAAAAGAAATTGACGGTTACAGCTTTGTTATAGCGCACCCTTCAACAATCTTTTACATTAGAAATTGATTGTATTAGTTCATTAGTAAAAAAAAACAAATTGTCCGTATTTTTGAAGATTCGTTTAACATCTATGGCTTCTTTTATAATCCTACAAAAAATCATACAAAAGAGAAGGTATTAAGACATAAAGAAAATGGAATATCGAAATAATTGAAATGCCATTATTCAACACAATTAATACACTCAATGCACCCCAATATACACTATAAAGACAGGTGTCTTAAGGGTGTCTTTTTTTAAAACAAAAGATATTTAGAAAGTGTCTTACATTAATTTCAAATTATTTCATTGCTTAATAATTATGAAAGACGCACCCTCATTGGTTAAAATTAAGACACCCAAAAATGTCTTAGAAATGACCATATAAATGTCTTAAAATAAGACACCTGCTTTACAGTGTAACACTATCAGTAGGGTCCTTTGAAATAGAAGCAGTGTTAATCTTAATATTTTCATTTGTTTTATTGTTTTATTCATAATTTTTTTTAAAATGCTCCTTTCATCAAAAATTAAAGATATCAAAATTTTTGTTTATAAATAGTATGGTATACGACAAGCAGTCACGCATTTTAAATAGTGGTAATTAAAATTCAATCATAAAAAAAGCTAATTTTTTATTATTATACCGAGAATTCTTATATACGAATCATGTCTAGTGGCACATTAAAGTAGATAAAAGAAACCTACAAAACAGCATTGACATAGTTCTTTACAAATACTATATTTTAAAAAAAAGTAGGTACTCCATGTTACCCAGCTACCCCATCTTACCCCACCTTTCCCTAATTATAAAACAATTATTTAAGATTGTTGCTTTTAATAGGATTGAAATAAATTGTAAGAAATATAAATTTTAATTGTTTCGTTATCTTTCAAATTTTTATGCCATTCTTCAATTTTTATTTCCATTTTTCAGTTTTCAATTTTATTCTTCTATATTTATTCATTTTCGGCTTTTTTCAATTACTTTTCTCCAGTTTTCAAGTATATTTTAGAAATTTCAATTCCATTCTTCCATTTCTACACTGAGAAAACTGAATGTTCTAAATTAGATGTTTTAGAAAAGAAAGTAACCCTTAATATCTAAATATTAAAGTTTAACATCTAAGATATTAAATTTTGACATGTTCATATTAAAGCTTAACATCTAGATGTTAACCTTCAACATCTAGATAACTGTCCCTATGTCAAATGATAAATATGTTAAGCGTTAACTTACAGATGTTAAGGGTTTACATCCATTTTTCTCAGTGTAATTAGTTTTTTCAATTTTAATTATTTTTTTCGATTTTTAATCCAGTTCTTAAATGTGCAATTGTTTCCAACAATTATTCCATTAATTTTATTTATTTATTTATTTTCCAGTTAACGGTCTTAAAAAAGAAATAACAATGCCCTTTAGTACATAAAGTACTGTAATAAGAATTGTATGTAATATAAAAGTAAACAAAAATTGCGTAAATATTTAATTAATTAAGTTATTTAATTAAATAAATAATTTTTTAATTTTTCAATTTTCAATTATTTCTATTAAATTTATTACTTTCTGATAATTTTTTTACCTATTTTTTTCAGTTGTCTATTAATTTAGTCATTTTTCGAATTTTGTTTTTAATTCACTGTTATTTTCGTTATTTTTCACATATTTTCATTAATTTTTAAATTATTCTCGTCATTTTTCAACTATTTCTTCCAATTATTTATTAATTATTTTCCGCAATTTTCAATTATTTTCTAGAATTTTATAATTATTCTTTGTTCGGTTGCGTATTAATCTAGACATTTGTTTAGAACTTTGTTTTCTATTGTGGAATATTAACGTCATTTCGTAATTTTTGTTTCAGTTATCCGTTTTTTATTGAAATGTAAAAAAATTATTTAAAAAATTAATTAAGAAAATTGATAGTTAGGTATCTAAAACTTACCTATTAAAGAAAAATACACCTTCAACTCAAAATTCTATACTGACATCGCCAGGCCTTAAACTATCTTTAAGCTGCTATTCTCTTTCTCTATCTCTCTCACTCTGTCTCTGTTCTTCCTCTCTCTCACTACGTTACAAACGGACAAACTTTATCTACTATCTTTCTTCCTCAAGCTACCTAATATAATCTTTCTCACTCTTTCTCCGACCAGCGTTACATTCCAAAGGCTACCAGATTTCTTATATAGGAAAAGTTCAATTTTTTAAGGTCTTTATTGTTTTTTAGCAAGTTGCATATAGACGATTTTTAATCATTTTCGCGAATGGCGTCATATGTTTATTCAGTTATTGTCCTTGATTTTTAGTTTATTTTTTTTAAAAAACTTATTTTTGGCAACAAATATGTTGTCTCAGGATGACCCAGTGGGGGTCATTTGTATGTGGGGTGGGGCTACTTGCACCCACGTGAAAATTAAAATCAAAAAATTGAAAACTTATTTTTGTCAATCGGGGGAAGGGGCAGCGGGAGCATTTCTATGTGGGGGTAGGTAATGCTAGACGCTATATTTGCTGGCAAAATAGGTTTTTAATTTTTTGACTTTAATTTTCACGTAGGTGCAAGTCACCCTCTACATTGAAATGTCCCCCGGTGAGTCATCCTGAGGCGACATATTTGTTGTCAAAAATAAGTTTTTAATTTTTTGATTTTAATTTTCACGTGGGTGCAAGTCACCCTCCCATTGAACTATAATACTACTGGAACAGGCACCACGCATGTTGAGCTGAAAGAGAGCAGCGGTTGTGAGACAGACCGATGGGAGGGACATGCTTTCTCTCTCGCAGAACGCGTCATTTCAGTAAATGCTAAAACTTTAAAACTAATGCGTTGGTCAGTTTTGCGTGTTTGGCACAAGCAAACTTCTCAAGCGGACTGTACAGAAAAAGACAACATGCCCCTCCAAAACTCTCTCTCTCTATGCCGCTTTTGTAGCGCTGTGCCTGTTCCAGTAGTATTATAGTTCAGTGCACCCTCCGCATAAAAATGACCCCCAGCGGATCATCCTAAGACGACATATTTGTTGTCAAAAATAAGTTTTTTTACTTTTTGATTTTAATTTTCACGTGGGTGCAAGTCCCCCTACCCACATAAAAATGACCCCCGGTGGGTCATCCCGAGACAACATATTTGTTGTCAAAAATAAGTTTTTAATATTTTGATTTCAATTTTTACGTGGGTGCAAGTCACCCCCTGCATAAAAATGACCCCTAGCGGATCATCCTAAAACGGGATATTCGTTGACAAAAATAAGTTTTCAATTTTTTTTTATTTTAATTTTCACGTGGGTGCAAGTAGCCCCCCCCCCCCACATACAAATGACCCCCACTGGGTCATCCCGAGACAACATATTTGTTGCCAAAAATAAGTTTTTTAAAAAAATAAACTGAAAATCAAGGACAATAACTGAATAAACATATGACGCCATTCGCGAAAATTATTGAAAATCGTCAATATTTAACTTGCTAAAAAACAATGAAATCCTCAAAAAATTAAATTTTTAGTATTATATTCGTGATCACCGAATCCTAAAATATAAGAATACTATGTTTACATACATAAAAAATCACAACAGATATTATTAATCGAGAAATAGTCATGACGCCATTTTGAATCATTTTTACCGCTCCGGGTCACTTCACGCATAAGTGGTAAATTTTTTAAACTTTTGAAATTCTATTAACCCCAAAATAGTGACGATTTCATAATACAAACAATGATCATAATAATCACAAAGGCAAACTGACATTTCACAAAAAAATTTGAAAATCGAACTTGCGTTTTCGTTTTCGGTTTCGTTTCAAAATTACGTGATAGGACCCCAGGTAACTAAACTGGACGCAGGTAGAAATTTTAAACCCATCGAACCTTCTCCACTTCCTTATCGTAAAAGGAAGGGAAAAGGGGGAAAAGGTCTCCTTTTTTTCCTTGTCGTAAAAGAAACGAATTATAAACTAAATGTAAATAAGTATAATAAATGAAGGTCATTTCTTTCCTTCTTATAATTATATAAATCAAAGAAACAAATTAAGTAGGATTATACGACAATCCACATTAGTAGTTTTTGACAAATGCAGATTTAAAAAGCGCCTTCGGGGCTGACCTTATATCCCGACGCTGCCGCCTAGGTGGCTTTTCCTGCAATTCGGGACCTACTTTCATTAACGGTCATCTAGACTCTTCCGCCGCACAAGGCTGCTTCAGGGCCCCGATGAGTCGTCAATTACCTCTAGAGGTGCTTGAAGAGGAAGTAAACTTTTTCTTTCTGCGTCTCCTTGCTGTGTCACCTATGCGACCCTGGTCCGAATGCACTTAAGTACCTCTTTTCTCTTCGCCTGTTCGAGGACTCTCATGACATAGGCGCACTTCCTGAGCTTAATACATGAGACGTTTCCGCTCCTGTGTTGGGTTCGCCCGCGTACAAGAAGCAAAAAGCCTCTTTGCTGCGTTTTGCATAAGAGCGGCCAGACTCCCTGCACTTAAAGCATGCAAAAAATCTTTCCGCTCCCCTGCACTTATCCTTTCTGTGACTATATGCCAGGCATCTATGGCAACTGATCACCATCAACTGCTTCCTGATCTGTCTGCTCAAAAACCCTACCTTCACTCGTTCAACATTCTTAAGTTTTGCAGCTTTGTCCTGGCGAGCGACTCGACGACTATCGTATCGCTAACTTTAATCCATGTCTGTTCGACTTCAAACCGTTACCTGCCTTTTTTCTTAAGGAGTCTGTAAAAGCTTCTGGAGAGCAACAACAAGTTATTCCTTCTCATTTAGACCCGTCATGGTCTCGAATTTCCAGAGTTACCCTCTGGTTATCCGGCTCCATGACAATTCCCATGTTCTTTACAATCTCGGCAATCTTGGCTGTAAAGCCCTTTCCGTCCAAACCTCATCCTAATCGTAGGATTAGATGATTTCCAGGAGAGTATTACTTATTGTGGTAAGGGTGTCGAACCTTTTACTATGGTGACACAAATTGATACCGGATGTTCGGTAACGCTCATCAAAGAAAGTATGGTTGATAAAGCATTTGTTAAACCTGCCACTCATAGATGACAACATTTTTACGGTATGAATAAATCAAAAGTTTGAATAAAAGGGGTTGTAACGTTAAAGGCTGATTAGAAAAGGGAGAGTTAGGAATTGAGTGTGGACGTTGCAGCGGAAGACACAATATTTACACCTGTTCTGATAGGCAGGGATGTATTGTTAAAATTTGTCTATCGTTTGACAAAAAAACCCTTATTATGATAAAGTTGCTTTGGAAATTTTAAATATTGACATGGGCTTAAAGTTCGCATTGAAAAAATTTAAATATAAATACATATATTTCTACGTCAGAGCCGAAAAAGTTGTTTTCTGTTTTTGATAAGCGATATGTTCAACCAGAATGACCTACAATTCCAAAAGTAACGGTGGGGGCTAAAATAGTGTAAAAAAATGTTATTTGTGTTCATTTTTTGAACACATAGCTTCCACAAAGAGATTACTTAATTTGTGTATTTATTTAATTAAAATTAAGAAATCAGATTAATTCTCCGAAAAAATAACAAAAAAACCCTAAAAATTACATTTAAAAATATTTTTGTTTCTTTACACATCTCTAAGTTCTGATTAAGAAGTCGCAAAGAAATCTTAAATATGACAATTGATGCGTCTTTGAATTGTCTACAAAATGGGTAGAAAATGTTTTTTATAAAATTTATGTAAATACACGCTCTTTATTTTGGCGTCTGTAAAGTGCAGGCGTCGGTTGCTGATGTCGGGGGCCTAGGCGGCGAACGCACTGTCGTCGGCAGTGACACGGTTGAAGGAGTCCTCAAGGGTGGCTCTAGGATATTAGGTTCCCTCCTTGCGGTTTAATACCTCAGATATCGGAGTTCTGGGAGGACTGATCTTTTTTCTCCAAGGCTCGTGGGACTCACATAGCAGATCAGAATAACAAAAGACTAAAGTGGTTAGGCACCTAGCAAAAGATGGTGAAGCTCACTTAATGGTACCGAGTGATGCGAGTAGGGACGAACAAAGGCACGAATGAGAATAAGCAGCTGTGGCAGCGCGTTTAGCATAATGCTATGGCCGCTGACCTCCTATATTGGGAGGAAGAAAGCCTCAAGTGCACTGGACTGCGTAAGGAAGAAGAAAATATCTTCCTAAAAATGGAAACGGAACTTCAGATTATGCTGGAGAAGTTGAAAGTTCAAAGAAAGGTTGTAGCGGAGATCTAAAATGGTTTGAAGAAATTCAGCCAGTAGATTCCCGCCGTAAGATAGAAGCATGAGGAGGCAAAATCGGCAAATAGTCGCTTTTATAACAGCCTCGAGGGTAAGGAGGAATCTCGAGTCAAAAATTAAGAGAACGCATCCATGCTAGGACAATGAGAAGCTTTGTCTTGTAATGCGATAAGAGAAGGCGGGCGGGAGAAGAGTCTTCCTTTAAAGCAAATTACTAAAAAGAGGAAGGATGCTGAGACCTTGGCCGTAAAGGTTGAAGGCTCCTAAAAAGAAAATTGAGTGGGTGGGCCCGAAAGACCTTACCCCTAAAATCACTGTGGAGCGGCATAGGCCAAAAGAGTCGTCAGTTCTTGTTTGAGTTTGCCAGAGACAGATATTTGCGTCCTTTCTTGACAGACTCAAAAAGGAAGTAGACCCTGGCTCATGTCAGACGACTGTCATGAGCTCTAAGCCCACCAAGGAAAAGAACTTCTTTTTAAAATTAGGAGCAGGTTCAGATAGAAAAACCTTTACTGCCAAGGTCTCTGAAGCAGTCAGTTGAAATGGGAACCGTCAGGTGACCGGAGAACCAGAGGGTGTCCGAAAAACCAGAGAGTGACCTTGGAAATTCGTGACCTTGGCGGTCTAACTGAAAAGGAAAAAGTTTTCTTTGCCTTCGAGAAAGCTCTGCATACTTCTCGAGAAAGAAGGCAGGTTACGGTCATTGGGCCAAACAAGAGAGGCGACGAAATCGCAATCCTAGTCATAGACCGAGAGAAAGTAAAACGCTTGGAAAAACTGATTACAATAAAATTGGATTTTCTAAGCCGGCCAATAAGGAGGAGACTTATGGTCACAAGGTGCCACAAGTGTCTTGGTTACGGCCATAAAAAAGCAGATTGCATGGATGGACAGATCCTCCGCTTGCTACAAGTGTGAGAAGTCTGCACACACTCTTGCAGAATGCAAGAAGGAAGAGTTCTGCTTGACACTGCGGCGAAAACGTCTCATGTTGCAGGCTCGGGAAAAAGAAAAGGCACTTAAGCGCAGTCGCTCAAAGGCCACTTGCATAGCTTACAAGAAACCGCATATACAGGAAGTCACTTCTTCTTGACGCGTTTTTAGAGCAAATTGACATTTCATAGGGGGCCTTTAGCTCCACCATGTGCGGGTTAATGTGCGGAGCCACGATGACCGTTAATTATACTGAGTATGAAAGGGTGTTTTTAGCGGGTCAGCACAGTTCGCCACCCCCGCATAATCTTGCAGTACTCTTCACATCTATTTGGAACTGGTTAAAAATTACATATTATTTTTTATAACAACTTAAAACTTTCTTAAGAACTATTTATAACTGGCACAAAAAACTTTAAAACTATTTAGAATTATACTACTGGCTGAAATTGTGGGACCGCTTACAAAAATGGGATTAAAAACATGACCGTCTTAAAATATTGATAACTCTGTCAGATATTAGCGAAATAGATTTTTTTATAGACCACTGGAAAGCTTATAAAATATGCCGATAAATATTCCGATTTTAAAGCTTTTTCGATTAACAAAAACTGAGATTTAATGTAATTAAGACAGGTGAATTTTTCGTTTTTTGTGAATTTTTATTGTTCAATTTTTGTGGGCTGCATTTTTTAGAAAATTAATTGAAAAAATGTCAAATTGAGCTAAATTAAACCTTTAACTATTAGCTTTAAAATAAACCAAAGAAAATTAAGATATCTTGATTGGGTCAAAAGTTATAAGTAAATGTGTATAAAGGACAAAACGCAACAATTCCTTTGTTTCCTCCCCTCTCGGCCTATTTGCCATGTATTAGGCAGCCAAAAGTATATCGAGCACTAGAATCGTTGAGTTTTTTCGTATCATACATTTACTCATAACTTTTGAACCAGTCAAGATATTTTAATTTGTATTGGCTTATTTTAAAGCTAATAGTTTAAGGTTTAATTTAGCTTAATTTCACATTTTTCCAATCACTTTTCCAGAAAATGCAGCCCACCAAACTTGAACAATAAAAATTCACAAAAAACGAAAAATTCACCTGTCTTGATTACATTGAATCTTTGTTTCTATTAATCTAAAAAGCTTTAACATAGCTTTAACATTTACCGGCAAATTTTATAAGCTTTCTAATGGTCTATAAAAAAATATATTTCTCTAATATCTGACAGAGTTATCAACATTTTAAGGCGGCCATGTTTTTATCCCATTTTGGTAAGTGGTCCCACAATTTTGACCGGTAGTGTAATTAAAACTTTTTTGAACTAATTTACAACTATTTAGTACTTTCATAAAACTGAACATGAAAATTATTCAAATGTTATTTTTATGTGTTATTAACTAATAAAATCCGTTTAAAACTATTTAGTACAGTTTAATGCTACCTAAAGCTGTTTATACATAAATTAAAAATTCGACAATAGCAGCTGTAATAATAAGATTAGAATAGAGAAATATTTTACATACTTTATTCAAATATAGGTTTTTAATTATTTTTCAGATCAACATTTCATCAAAATGAAGACTGTCATCATTTTGATGACTTTAATTGCATACAGTCACGCATATTCCAAAAAAATACCGATCAGTTTCGACAAGACAATGTATCCAACAACATCTTCAGAAACAGAAATTTCGTCATTTGAAGAAATTCTCCCTGTGCCATTTGGAGAATGTGAGGAGACTATGAACCTTACCTCCTTAAATTTATCATACACAGGCATTTCAATGATCCATGATGTATTCATAAAAAATTACCACATCAATTGCGCGAATTTTTCTAATAACAACATCGATTTTATATTTCCTAAATTTCTCGAGTCATTTCCAAATTTGACTTATTTGAATTTTGCCTACAATCAACTGAAATTATCAGAATTGTATCTTTCTCCAGATAAAGGACATTATAAATTAAAAACACTTGTTCTTGATAGTAACATTGTTGAAAAAAATAGGGTCCTGGTTATAAAAGATTTGTTAGCTAACTTGGAAAATCTTTATGTACGACAAAACGGCATAAGTGGCATTTCTTCGACCTACGACTTAAAGAATTTACGACGTTTGTACTTGTCAGATAATTTTATAAAAAGCGAACAAGAAATTTTTCCCACTTCAATTAACGTTAATCTATCTCACATTTATTTAGAGAGAAATAAAATAAATCAATTTAAAGGCGCTCGATTTGCAAATCTAGAATCATTAATACTTGACAACAATAAAATTCAAAATTTGTGTAATCGTTTTTGCGGTTATTGGAATTCATATTTATTTTTAGGCAGAATGCATAAATTGAAACATCTTTCTTTGGCAAGAAATATGATTACCCACATTAGTTTTGATGCTTTTTTAGACACGATTAACTTGCTCAGCTTAGACCTTTCTGGAAACGCAATTCAAACAATTGGCAGAGATTCTTTTAAAAATTTATCCAATCTTCAAGTTTTATTATTGAATAAAAATCGTCTGACAATTTTACCGGATTTATTCTTTCTGACAAATATTCAAATTTTGAATTTTAGTAACAATAATATTAGCAGCATCTCTACTGGTCAATTTTCTGAATTAAGATCCTTAAAGAATTTATCATTGAAAAATAATAACATTGTAGAAATAAATGTTAAAGCTTTCATGAACCTTCCCTCTTTACATGAACTAGATTTGTCAGATAATTTACTAGAAAGTTTGACAAAAGAATGGATGTTTCCACAAAACGCGATTCGCGTTTTAAAATTAACTAACAACTTTTTCGTAGATTTCAATAATTTATTTCTTCAAGAAACACCATTTTTAGAAAAAATCTTTCTTCTCGGAAATAAAATAGAATATTTAAATACAAGCTTATTTTTAAATATTTCTAAAAATGCTTCTATTTACATAACCAGTCAAATCAGGGACAAATTATCTGAGCGTAAAAATTGAAAATTAAGGAAATTGAGTGGAAATAAAGGAGTTTTAAGAACGGCAATGTATGAGTCGACGACAGAAGAATATTATTATAAATAAGTTTTTTCTTCGGGTATCCGGTCATTTTCCCGAATCGAATCTCCAGAAAGCCCATTTTTCCAAATGCCCATTTTCCCGAATCAAAAATAAAAATTTATTTTTGTAATAGTCATAAAGGATTTACTGCATAAATAAATAATATTAATAAATAATAATATAATAATAATAATAATAATAATAAATGCCTTGTTTTATGTCATCGACTAGTTATTGACTCGGATCATGACAACAACAAAAAATCCTTATTAATTATTTTAAATAAACTTGTGTGTTGTTTGTGCTGATGATTTAAAATGATAAATTGTTTATTTGAATACCTCTTAGTAGATTTTTTCACTGTCCATGTGTAAAGTTATTTATATTCAGAAGAATGTTTTATTCAAACTTGAAAAAAAACACAAAAATGTTGCTGAAACGTCATTTTTTATAAAAATATTGATTGTGACAATTGAAATAAACAACTTATATGACAGCTGCGACAGTATCTATGGTAACATTATTCTTTTATTGGAACAATGATTGTGTCCATTAAGTATATAAAAATAATTGGTAAAATAGTTATTCGGGAAAATAAATATTTGGGAAAATTGGGCATTCGGGCCAGCGGTATTCAGGAGATTCGATTCGGGAAAATGACCGGAAATCTTTTATTCGTTATACTTTACTAATTTCAGAATAATCCTTTGTTTAACGATGTCTTTGTCGTAAAGAACAATGTGCGCTTGAAAGAATTATTGAGAATGGTAAAAATAAAATGTTTCGAAATAAAAAATTAAACTTTTTGGAATGTTATATTTAGCTTATTGTAAAAATAAATAAAATTATAAATAAATAAATAAAATACATCTGAGTTTATCTAAAATACGACTTTTATAACAAATTGATAACCACTTACAAATCCCTCTATATGAGGGACTGTCCCTATTCTCTGAACAGAGAATTTTAAAATTTATCTATTTTCATATCAAAAATATAAGAATAAGAAGAATAATGAATACAGAAAGTCACAAAGCTCTTGTAGCTTCAAAACGGTTCAGATATCATTTTGTAGTGTGTGATTATAGAAACGTGAGTATTTTTATATTTTAGTATTTAAAATAATCCGCATATAAATTATTCTTTTGAAAATACTAATATAATAGTTTACAAATTTTTAATCTCGACTCTATAAAGTTAATTTATCTAAACTTTAATAAAAAATCTTAGTTAAAATTATTCAAATTTTGGAAGATCCAAATATCAGTTCATGTTGATTTTAATCAATCCCAAATTTAATCGTTTCAAACATTAGTTTATTTCACTTTTAAATTATTTAAATTTAAATTAAAAGATGAATTTTAATTTATTCTTACTTTTCATTTATCTCAATTTTAATTGATAAAATAATTTAGATAATTTCTAATGCATTAAATTTCAATTTATCGAAATTTTAATCATTTTTACATTCTATTCATCAAAATTTTAAATCATACAAATTTTTAAAAATTCTGAGTTTACTCAAAATTTTTGGATTTTAAAACATTTTGCTTCCTCTTGAAAGAAGCTTTGTATTCCTTCGAATTTACAAAAAATTTTAATTGCCTTAAATTAACTTTCTTCTATCTAGAAATGTATAATATGAGTATCTATCAAATATCCAAACGTATATATTTATGTGTGTATGTGTGTGTGTGTGTGTGTGTGGATGTACTTTTTCTGTGAACACGATAACTTGAGAATGCTTTAACGGATTTAAATAAAATTTGGTACATACTGCTATTTTTACTACCAAAATATGGAATCAGACTCAAAGGTTTTTAAAAATTAACATTAAAAAATTTTTTATTGAAATTTGATGTTCTTATAAATTTGTATTTTTCAAAAGAAAATTTTTAATCTGTAAATTCAACTTAATATAAAAAAAGTGTTTTTTTCTTTCTTTAAAAAAATCAATTCGCCTATATAAAGTTCATATTTTGTCAAAATTTCAAAAAATAAATAGCAATTTTCAAAATTTTAAATAATCGAAATTTTCAATTTTTTAAAAATTAACTTATTAGTTCCTCTATTACGAAGCAATGCTCACGTGGAACAGGGTCGAATTCAGACAAAGTTCTTGAGGGTGGGGGGGGGTCATTCAATGATAACCTTTTTTGCTCACAAGAATTGAAATTTTGCAAGACATTTATTATTCTTGTGGGGGGGGGCAAGCTCCTACGCTCCTCCCACTAGATCCGCCACTGACGTGGAAGCAAAATGTTCATAAAATGCATATAATTTTCAGTTTGTTTATTTTTTTAAAATTTTAATGAATTCCAATAAAATAAAATTTTTTTTATTCGATTAAACTTTCATTCGTGAAATTTTCAGTGGATTCTAAATTTAGTTTATCAGAATTTCAATTTATTTAAAGATTAATTTAACGAAATGTTAATTTATTTTAATTTCCATTAAAATAAAATTCAATTTATTTAAATTTTAATCGTTTTTAAATTTAGTTCATTATAATTTTAAAAATTTAGGAATTTTAAAATATTCTGATATTAATTAACCTCAAATTTTTTTAATTTCAATTTGTTAAAATGTTAATCTGAAACTTGAGATTTGTATTTAATTTGTAAATTCAGATACTAAAATTTAAAATTCTATAACTTTAAAGTTCGAGTCACTTAAACTAAAATTTATTTGTACACGTATTTACATTAACATAATCTCTTTTTTTCGAACAGCCATCTTATTGGACATAATATTTATATTATAAAATATTTATTTGATATATAAATTGTATTTATCTAGTTATTATTATTCAACTTTCCGAGTTACTTTTATTTTGGCGAATTTAAATTTAATAAAATATTCAATGTCCCGTATTAATAATTATAATTTCAATTCTAATCATAATTGGCGAATTTCAAATATTCACATAACTTAAATATCGTTATTACTAATTGACTTTTGACATAATTTAAATCGTCTAAAAATCAGATAACCTTAAATTTATGACAATAATTGTTAATGTTTATAATTTTTTAAATCACCGAAATTCCCAATTCTCCTTTGAAATTTCAGCGTTTTTTGCTTCCTTATAAAGGTATCTTGGTAAAAAAATTTTTAAAATACTTTAAATTAACTTTTTTCCCTCAAAAAAAGTGTTATATAAGTTCCTGATCAAATATTCGGATGTATGAGTGTGTGTGAGGATGTATTTTTTTTTGTGAACACGGTAACTCGAAAACGGTTTGACGGAATAAAATAAAATTTGGTACAGTAATTCTCGGTTAATTCACCGATGAATCCGAGCTAGAATTGACATATTGACTAAAATTTTTAGATAATTTGTTCAATTTTAAAGATTGCTTGCAGTCGTGCATTAAAGTATTACTTATTTTTAGGTTATAAACAAAAAAAACAAATGTTTCAAGATTAATTAAATTAATTAAATTAATTACTAATTTTTAAATATTTTGGAATTTTTTTTTTGGTAAACAATTTTTTTGATAAAATTAATTTTATTGTTTTTGATTAAAAAATAGTAGAATAAATCTGTTAATATTAATTTAAAATTAATTACATCAAAAATGAAATTTCTTAATAATTCAATTTTAATATGATAAAGTTTAATTCTGCAATTAAATTTTTTTTGTTTCCTGTCACAAGTTTCGAAAAATTAAAACTTTTCATCATTTAATTCTTTAATTGCACACAGTAATGTAGAATGGGCTGAATTGAAAAACTACTACGAAAATTACTATGAAACTGAAAAACAAGTTTTCCGAAAGGAAATTCTTCCTATACCACCTCGAGATTGCGAAGTGACTGAAACCCAATTTTCTTTTGATTTATTAAATACCGGCATGACAAAAGTCAATCAACGAATGTTAAACAATTCAAAAATAAGTTGCTTGAATTTTTCAAAAAACAATATCGATTCTGTATCACCTAATTTTCTCGCCTCGTTTCCTTCTTTGATTTACTTAAATCTGGCGCACAATCTAATTAAAACCAGTTTTAATAATTTGTCTCTTTATCAAGCATCAGGTTTGGAAAAATTCTTTCTAGAAAAAAACGCATTGAAGGTTATGGATACAGAATCACTCACACAACTTCCAAAACATAAATTCATTTATACGGAAGATCAATCTAAGAAGCCCTTATCTGAACTTGAAGCATTGAAGATAAAAATTGAGGAATATAAGAAATAAAACATCAATCAATGACTATTATCTAACCAATGAAATTTTCAAATTATAAATAATCATTATGCTTCCTTATATTTGTCATACTGTTATTTGTATATAAATAATTTTTATAAATTAGTATTTCCATTAAGCTTTCAAAGTTTTTTTTTTTTTTGCTAATAAAGAATTGAAACTTTCTGAGATTTATTTCATGTTAAAATCTTTCTTGCATTTTGTACACGATACTTTTTCCAACTAATGCGAGACAATGCAAATATAATCGTACAATTGACAATTTTACCAAAAAGTGAGGTTAGGATTTGCATATTTAATTTTATTTTTCAAGTATCTTAAAAATTACTCAAAAATGTCTGAAAAAAAGAACTTTAAACTTCTTATTAAAGTCAAAATTCCTGAAGTGTCACAGCAAAATTTAAAATTTATCGAATTTAATTGACAATATGGAAAATAAAAACATCATTATGTGTACATTAAATGGTCCAAAGGGTTTTTCGAAAAAATATAATTTCCCTTAGTTATAAACAACTGAAGTTTTTGACAGTCCTTAATTGAAAAATTAATATCTTGGGATAGAATGATCGGTTTTTATGAAATTTGGTGTGAGTATAAAGTAAATATTGTACTTTTAATTTAACTAGTAAAAATGTCTACTTGTTTATATTTAATAATTGTTATTGCAAAATTTTCTGAATTTTCTGCCGGACGGCAAGTTACTCTACCGCGTCGGCGCATAGTGTGGTCGAAAGCACTATTTTTGAACAAAAATCTGCCGACAACTCAAAAATGAACCGATTTTAATTTTCTTTTTTTTAAAATACCTAGGAATTTTTGTCCTACAACGGATAACTATAAAAAAAGTAATGTTTTTTTTAACTAAAATAAATGTTAATAACTTTTAAAAATGGGGAAAATTGATTTTTGAGAAAGTCATTTCAAGGTCCTTCGATGCCAGAAACTTTATATACATATACGTTTTGCACACAAAACTTGTCTTAAGTATTTTTAAATGGTTCAAAGTAATAACCAAAAAATTTTAATTTGTTTAAATAATCTTAGTTAACAAATAAATTTGAAAGTTTCCCTTACTTAGATTTCATTTCTTTTGTAACATTAATTAATTACTATTGGCCTAGAGTTGCATTGCAGTTTAGGATGTCTACATACAAAATATTAAATTGTTTAAACAATCTTAGTTAACAATTAAATATCTTCGACAGTTTTGTTTATTTAAAATTCGTTTCTTTTGAGAAATTAATTATTATTGGCCTAGAGTGATAAAAGAATTAAGAAAGTTTACTCATAATTATTAAATTGTTTAAACAATCTTAATTAACAAATAAATTACTTTATGTTTTTCTTCCTTCGATTCCATTTCATTTGTAAAATGAATGAATTACTATTGGCCTAGAGTTTTATTGCCGTTTAGGATGGTTACTTACAATTATTAGATTATATAAACAATCTTAGTAAACAATTAAATACCTTTAACAGTTTTCTTTACTCATATTTCGTTTTGTTTTTGGTGAAATTTATTAATTAAGGTAGATGTACGTATTAACTAAATTCATCAATTACTGCGATTTTTTAAAAAACGTTATTATGCACTTTTTAAGAGTTTAAAATTAATTTAAATTAATTGAAAAAATTATTTAAAACCTAACTCAACACAATTGCCAATAAAGATGTACATTTTAATAATTAATTATTTAATTATTCAAGTTTATATTACAACCTATCGCAGTAATTGGAACATGCACGTGTTTCTATTACTGCGAACAACCTAATCTTCAAATACGCGTTATTCTCATAGCAGTAATTGGTACTTTTACCCTAGTATTGACATCTAGATTTATAAAGTAGTTTGAATAATCACCAACTATTTTAAATTGTTTAAACAATTTTAATTAACGAATAAGTAACTTCAAATATTTTCTTTTTTAAGTTTAAATTTTTTAATCAATTAAAATAATTACTTTTGGTTCCGATTTTTAAGGTAGTTATGATCCTTACCAAGTACTTTAACATTGTTTAAAAATCGTTAAAAATCGAGTAAAATGAATAATCTCGTAAGTTTCCTTTGCTTTCATTTCGTTTCTTTTCGGAAATGACTTAATTGACACTTTCTTAGAGTTTTTCTATATGCAAATGATTTTATTTTATCTTTAAGTTCAATTAATTAACACTTCGCGAGAGTCTGTTAAGGTCTCTAAAACGCACAATATTTGTTAAATTTTTACTAATTTAGATTAATAGATTATTAATATAAACATCCCAAACTGTATTATAACTCTAGGTTACAAAGTAAAAAAACCTTTTTGAAGTTATTTATTTGTTATTTAAAATTGTTTAAACAATTTAAAATCGTTAGTAAGTATACAAACTGCTTTATAAACCTAGAAATTAACAGTAAATAATTAATTTCACAAAAAAAAACGAAATACAAGAAAAGAAAACTGTTGAAAACTTTTAATTGTTAACTAAGATTATTTAAACAATTCAATAATTGTTATTAAACATCCTAAACTGCAATACAACTCTAGGTAAATAATAATTAAATAATTTCACAAAAGAAACGGAATCTGAGGAAGGAAAACTTTTGAAGTTATTTATTAGTTAACTAACTTTGTTTAAACAATTTAATAATTATAAGTAAACTTTCTTAACTCCTTTATCACTCAAGGCCAATAATAATTAATTTCACAAAAGAAACAAAATTTCAATAAACAAAACTGTCGAAGATATTTAATTGTTAACTAAGATTGTTTAAACAATTTAATAATTGTTAGCAAACATTCTAAACTGCAATACAACTCTAGGCCAATAGTAATTAATTAATTTTACAAAGGATAGAAATCTAAGTAAGTAAAACTTTCTAATTTACTTATTTGTTTAACAAATGTTTAAAAAAATAATAATTCTCAATTTTTAATTTTCTAAAAAGTAATCGTACAGAGTTCTACTTTTTTTCTGAATTGTGAAACACACGATGTCTGCAATAACTAGAAGTAATATGCATATCTTGTTATTGTAGATATAGAATGTTGCAAAATTTAGAAGCACTTGCATTCTGCATAATAATTTTTAAGAGAATTTAAAATTAACAATAATAGGTTGTTTAAACAATTGTTAAACATTTTGGGAAATTCTTTATCTGCATACTTAGTTATAATAGTCACAAAATGGTGCACAATTTAGGAAAAAACTAGAATTCTGTATGATTTTAGTTTTAATTAAATTTAAAACTAACAATAAAAGATTGTTTAAACAATTTTAAAATGTCTGAAGTTATGTAAAAGACTACAATTTTTAATTATTTATTAAAATTTTTGGAAAATGCTTTAACGAATATAGAATAAATATAATTTTTATTGCTTATGTGGTTTTATCTATAATTTAGTTAATTAAATTATTAGTTAATTAACAAAACTGTTATTACACATATTTTTATATATTACAAATACTCTAAAATAATTTTAATATAATTTCCAATGCATTCTTTAAATGTTTAAAGGAAAAAAATATATTTTCTGCAAAATTCTGTCTTTTTCATAGATTGTTATGAAAAAATTAATATAAATAAATAAAAAAAAATAGGGAATTTAATTTTGAAGATTATGGTAAAAAAAATTTTAATTTGCGACAAAATTGAGACCTGTAGAATGAATTTAATTTAAAAAAACTGCATTTTGTCCCACTGCGTATTTATAAAATATATAATTATAATAATAAAATAAAATAAAGAATTAAATAATCTTAAAAAATTAAAGTATATTAATGATAAAATTGAATAAATTTTATTAAGAATAATTTTAAATAAGAATTTTCTATAAAATTAATTTCAAAATAATTAATTCCAAAATAATTCATTCGCCGCCGGCGCGGCAGAATAACTTGCCGTCCGGCAAGCTACTTAGTAACCATCCGATTTTGTCTACAATAACTAGATATGCATATTACTTCTAGTTATTGCAGACATCGTATTTTTCACAATTCAGAAAAAAAAGTAGAACTCTGTAAGATTATTTTTTAGAAAATGAAGAATAGAGAATAATTAGTTGTTTAAACAATTGTTAAACATATAATATTATCCTTCAGCTTCATACTTAGTTATTGTCAACACAATATGTAAAATTTAGAAAAAACTAGAACTTCGTATAATTATTTATAATTTCATAAAAATACTGATATTTTTTTCAAAAACTTTAATTGCTTATAACTAAGGGAAATTACATTTTTTCAAAAAACCCTTTGGACCATTTAATGTACTTATAATGATGTTTTCAGTTTCCATAATTATTGTTAATTAAATTCGATGAGATTTTCAAACTTTTACACTTCAGCAATTTTAACTCCTTAGTAAATTGCTTCCTTATAGATGAAGTATTTTACGTTAAATATTTAACCCACAAATATTGCAAAACTGTTTTGTTACACGCAAAATGAAAATCTAAAAATTATTTACCTTTTAAAAATTGCATTGTTGGAAAAAGAAACTTAAATGACGATCTGACGATATATTCTTGTATAATAGCGTGTCATGATAGTGACGCATGCGCACTAGGTCAATATGACAAATACACATACGCAGTTGAATTTTATTTTTAAAAAATTAGTGAAATCATGGTTTTTATTTTTTTGTTTATCACTACTGTTAGAAATACATTGCTTTTTGAGAAAAGTAATTAAAATTTTTTTCTAAAATTTTTAAAAACAGCTTATGCCAGACGCGTACGCAAGGGGGATTAAACCCCCAACGCCCAAAAAAAAAATCTATTAAAAAAAGATTATTTGACGTTCAAGTTTTTTTTAAATCTCTTCTTAAATTTCAAAAATCCGACTACAATTTTAAACCCCTCCCCCCTCTCACAGAAATTTTTTCTGCGTACGCCCATGTGCTTACCCATTTATTTTAATTTTTCTGATGATGCAAGTTTCAGACTGCCGGACGGCAAACGTTGCTTATCGTAAGTTGTTTGAAAAAAAATTTACGTAATTTTTCCAGCTCAATTTTTTGATATGTTGTTGCTCGTGTCATTCTGAATAAATGTGTAAAGGAGCTGACTAATTTGTCATTGATAACCCACTATCAGACTTTTATAGTTGTTATTTTTAAGTCATTTGTTACGATCATTTTTTCCATTTTTTTGTTTAAATTTATCTTTTAATATTTTATTATATAAATTTTATGAAACTCATAATTAATTGTCCAGACTGTTATTTTTATGACGAAATAATTGCTGAGTTTATAATACATCACTAGTGGATTGTTAGCAATAAATAATAAACGACTTGTTAGTATAAAGAAAGAAAATAATTTAATTATATAATAAAATATTACGTAAGATTTTGTATATATCGTGGTTCAAGGCGAATTTTCAAACATAGAAAAATCTTACGTAATAATGGACTGTAATCCCCCCCCCCCCCTCCCAACCACGAAGTAAGTTTATGTAGAGATTTTTGAAACTTTCCCTCTTCCTAGAGACCCTTACGCAATTAATGAATGGCCCCTTAACCTCTGGATCCGTTCTTGACATTATTATAGAAATTATAATTTTTTTTTTAATTATTAAAATAATTTACAGTGGTAAATGTATTTTACAATAATTCGATTTCATTCAAGTAATCATTCTCATCATCGTCTGTAAAATTAATTACAAATGATACAAAACTTATATAATAAAGTATGAAAAGACTAGTTACAATAAGCAACATATGCCGTCCGGCAGACTGAGTTTATATTTGATTTTATAAACTATCTTTTTGCATTTCTTGTCTGTTGCCATTTTCTACATAAAATTTTTCTACAGACTTTTTACGTGCCTTAATAAAAAAAACAATCATTCTTTCTGTCATTATGTTGCAACCTAGACTGCATGTTCCGATCTTGACTTCAAATTCCCATAACTTCTGAACTACAATTTTAAATTAATAACAGAAGATATGTGTTCTTAAAAGTTTAACAAATCTTTCTTTTTAATTTCTAATTCTCGATTTCTATATTAAAAATTAAAATGTTATATTTTATGTATCAAACATCCATATTAGTGGAAAATAAAGGATTTCATAACCAAGAACTTAAAATCAAACGGATTTCTCTCAATGATCAATTGTAGCCAATTAAAATATAAATTTTCCTGAACAGTAGGACTTCAAGTTTTTATTAAATTAATTTGGACGAGCTAATTTTATTAATTTCAAATTTTATCATTCCGTCCGCCCGTCCGTCCGTCGAATAACACTGAATAATTTGCCAAGGAATTTATAATTTAATGATCTAAACATTTCAATGTTCGATTATAAAAAATAGTTTAATATTTTTTAAACATGCTTTCGTTTAAAAATCCTTTTTCAGATCATCTTTACGTACAATAAAATGGCATAAGGAGCATTTCTTCGACGTTTGAATTTCAGGAGTTACGACGTTTATATTTATCCGACAACATTTATTTATGTATTTGTGTGTACCTCCTTTTTAAATAAAAATAGTTTGTTGAGAAAAAAGTTGGTTTTAGTTAAACAATTCCCAGAATATTGTTTCAGATTTTTTACTAAGGAGGCTGATGATCGGAAACCAGAACCTCAAATTCAGAAATAAGCTGTCAAACAAAAATTATGAAATATTTTCTGTTTTTTCTTTTAGTTCAGACAAAACTCGCAATTTGTAATAACTTCTTATACAAATTATTTTATTTGTTAAAATTATAAAATTTATTTTATAAATTATTCAATTAAGTAAATTAATTTTTCTTGTGTTAAAAGTATCACGGATAATTTTTATTGTAAATAAAAATAGTAAACAAATAAATTATCGTATAAATACATTATCGTATAAATGCATAAAAGAAATTGAATTCCAGAAAATTTAATAGATTATGAGTACATCTTATCAATTAATTAATTGTTATCTGAGAATAATAAATTAATATTAATATTGTTCATTTTAATAAATGTTATCTATATACATGTTACAAATATATTAAAATATAATAAAATGGATTACTGTTTAAGAAATGAAAAAAATATCGATTACTTAAAAGTATTAAATTTGAAATTTCATATTTTTCTTAACAAATATAAATCAACTCGTGTATATCAAAAATAGACTACTTTTGTGATAAATTGATAACCATAAAAAATGTCTTGAAACGGGGGACTGGACCTACTATCTGCTTAGAGATATCTTAAAATATATCTATTTTTATATCAAAACTATGAGAATCAGAAGAATAATATGAGAGCAGAAAGTCGCAGACTCTTTCTAGCTTTCAAACTGTTCAGATAACATTTAGTTGTGGTGTTTTTGAAATTTAGTGAGTATTTTTATAGTTTATATTCTATTTGTTTAAATAAGGCAGGCTATAGTTCTCAAAAAAATAATTTTAAAAAAGCTGTGAAAAACTTATTTATTTAAAAAGATACCGATAATTGCTTTAATTAGGGTAAATTCTTGAGAACTGGAACACCTTTTTTAAAGCCACCGCACCGCACGATCTTAGAAATAAAGCATGAAATTTAAATTCTTGTAAAATACTTTAATATTAAGCTTTGTATAATAGCAGGTAAAGCGGTTTTTATTTTTTTCATTTTTTCTAAATTTAAAATCAATTTATAAAATAGCGACAATTCCGGGAGAGATTAAATCGTCTGGGTAAGGTGTAACAAGGTGTTCCTCATTTTTAAAAAACCATGTAAGAGAAAATTGAGTACTTCTACTCACAGAGAAAAATGTATATTTAATCACTATATCAATATATCATTATACTTTAATCAAGTTTTAGGTAATTAAAAAGCACATTGAATGAGCTGTTTGTGAACCTTTTAGTGCAATTTTATCAAAAGTTATTAACATTTTAAAACTAGTAAATTTTGAGAATCGTGTTTTTAATAATTTTACTTCTATATTATCTTGCTAAAACATGAGTTAAACAAAAAATTTATAAATTAATAAATTTAATAATTTGTCATGAGAAAATTTGCTTAAAAATGAAAATTTACCATAAGCCACCCTGGGTGACTAAAAGATATTCCGAAAAAAGAATAATAACAATTATTAAAATATTGTTTAAACAAATAAATAATAATAAGTGTCAATTTTTTTGTGAATTTGTGTATGTTAAATAAAAAACAAGTTTTAGGCCATTAATTACACATTATTTCTTTCAATTTTACAAAAACTACGTTTCGGCAGCTGCCACTACCCTTATCAAATTTATTATTATTTTTTTTTTCTTTATAAAATGCTAAAAATAAAAATAAAATTTTTTAGATTAAATTTATACAAGTGTATATGTGCAACTCTGCCACCTTAAATCAAAATCCAGAAAAAGCCGTACTTACATTTTTAAAATTATAAATCTTTTTAATATAACAGCTTTCATAATTTTCAAAATGTAAGTACGGCTTTTCCTGGATTTTAATTTAAGATGTCAGAGTTGCACATATATACACTTGTATAAATTTAATCTAAAAATTTTTTTTTTTATTTTTAGCATTTTATAAAGAAAAAAAAATTATAATAAACTTGATAAGGATAGTGGCAGCTGCCGAAACGTCGTTTTTGTAAATTTGAAAAAAATAATGTGGAGTTAATGGCCTAAAACTTGTTTTTTATTCAAATAAATATTATTTACCAACTTTTTACACAAAGCCATTACAAATGTGCAGTTTTTTCATAATTTTGAAATTAACCTACAAATATGCAGTTTTTTCTTAATTGTGCAATTTATCGATCTTTATCTAGTTACGGAAAAACAATAAAAATTAAATTATTATTGAAACATTTTTTAAACAAATTATTATTGTTAACTGGCAATTTTGTTCACATTAAACCTACAAATATGCAATTATTTTCCTAGTTTTGCAATTAATCTATATGTAATTATATTATCTAATTATATTATCTTTATATGTGACCTGGACTGTGAAAATGGGGCTTTAGGTGTCAAAAAATCGTAAAACAAGATTTTCACACCACGTGTCTCAAAATCTATCAGAATCTGTCAAAAAAGTGAAAACCGATTTTTTGACATCAAGCCTCCTTTTTACTGCCCAGGTCACATATAATCTTTATATAATTACGGACAAAGAATACAAATTAAATTATTATTTAAACAATTTTTAAAGAAATTATTATTGTTAACTACTATCTAAATTTGAATTAGTTAAAAATAACTAATTATTAGTGAAATCGTGACTGAGTTTTTGTTTCTCCAATTAGTTAAAAATGACTAATTAATAGTAAAAATATAACTAAAATATAGTTAAAATTTGACTAATTGAATTAGTAAACAGAATTTTACTAAAATATTAGTAATTTGGACATAACCTAAAAATGAATTTGGCTTATAATTAGTTATTTTTTACTAAATGTTTAGAAGAAATATAACTATTTCAATTAGTGACTGAGATTTTGCTTTCAAATTAGTTATTTTTAGCTAATTCAGATTTAGAGAGTAGGAATTTTGTTCACATTGAATCTACAAATATGCAGTTTTTTTCCTAATTGTGCAATTATCGATCTTTATCTAATTAAGGAAAAACAATACAAATTAAATTATTATTTAAATAATTTTGCAACAAATTCTTATTGTTAACTACCAAGTTTTTTTTACATTGAACCTACTAAAAAACAGTTTCTTGCCATTAAGAGGAGCAACGGTGAAATTTCAAAATTTCATAAATCGCGTTGTTCAGAGCTACTAAATCTTTTTCTAGCAACATTTTGGATTTAAAATTATTTTACAGTGATAAAATTGAAAAAAAAACAAAATTTCGTCGGGTTTTAGAATTTTTAATTTTATTTTGAATCAAAAGTTTTTTAAATCCATACGACTCAATTAATCCAGTAAGTTTAATTATTGAATAATTAAAACTTAAAAATCTTTGATTTTAGTAGGAGTACAATATAACATTTTTATAGGTTTTATTTTGAGTCAAAATAATACGGACCCAAAAATTGTCAATAGAAAATAGTAAAAACTGTGGAAGAAGATAGATTTTTAAGAATTTCCATTTTTTCGAAAATAAAAATTTGAAACATGTCTAAATTTTGATTTTTATATTTTTGACATTGTAAGATAATTCCATAATTGAGCTAGAAAAAAATTTGCATAGGCGTCACAAATTTGGATGAGTCAAAACTGCACCTGTGCCTCCCCTTAATCGATATTTAAATAATTACGGATAACGAATAAAAATAAAATTATTACTAAACAGCTTTTTGAACTGATTGTTTTTTTTTATCTACTAAATTTGTTCACCTTTGAACCTACAGATAAGCAATTTTTCACTAATTTTTCAATTCTCTGATTTCAGTCTGAAGTTCGAAAAAGACCTACTAGAACATTAGTTCAAAATATTTTTGTATTACGCTTTTGATATATTTATAATTTGTTTAAAAAATGGTTAAATAATAATTTAATTTGTATTATTTTTCAGTAATTATATAAAGAACGATAAATTGTGATATTAGGAAAAAATTGCATATTTGTAGGTTTAATGTAAATGAATTTGCCAGTTAACAATAATAATTTGTTTAAAAAATGTTTCATCAGTAATTTAATTTTTATTATTGACCCGTAATCGCATAAAGATAAGTTAATTGCAAAATTAGGAAAATATATTTGTATATTTGTAGTTACTTTTTGTAAAAAGTTGCTAAATAATATTTTTTTGTTTAAACAATGTTTTAATAATTGATATTATTCATTGAACGGAATATCTTATTTAATTTATTAATTTAGTATCAACAAAAATAAAAAAAATTTACAATTTTGTTTACTTTCCTACTCTTTTAGTTTATTTGAAAATGTTACAATTTTGAAACAATTAATTGTTTAAACAAATGAAGAATTTATCATAACATTAGTAAAATACATTATTTGTTGATAAACAACAATAATAGTGAAATAACCTTTATGAATTTAAGTTTCTTCTTGCAATATACAAATAAAAAACTTTTTGGTCACCCAAGGTGTCTTATAGTAGTCCTCGTCATACGAAAATCTTCGGTAGCGCGAATGTTAAGGAATAAATGTTTCTAGAAACTAACAACAAAAAAACCAAACATCCAAACACTTATTCAGAATTTTCAATTACATTTTACTTTCAAAATTAAAATTGGTGTAGGTTTAAATTTAAATTACCGATCACAAGCTTAAAATTCATTTAAAAATGTTTACTTTTAAATACCGAGTTAAATACCACTTTTACTTATCCTTATGGCCTCAAAGATATTTTTACAGCCTGAATAACCAGTGATAATTATTTATTAAACACCTACAAATGCTAATATTTAATAACAGAACATGATAATTCTTTAAAAACCACTCTTGCTTGATACTATCATCCCTTATCACTTTCACTTACTTTTGAGACCTTAAAGATTTTTTGCAGCCTGAATAATAGATGAAAATTATTTATTAGACTCCTAAAGATGGTAACATAAAATAACCTAACATATGATCAACTCTTATATTGATATTTTCATCCCTTATCACTTTCCCTTAATTTTCTGACCGATTTTTTGCAACCTGAATAACATTAGAAATTATATATTGGATGTTGATAAAATATAATATCCAAACATAATCAACCCTTAAAACCCACCATCGATTGATATTTTTTTAAAGGATTATCATGTTCTGTTATTAAATGTTATCATTTGTATGTATTGAATAAATAATTTTCACCGGTTACCTATACTGTTACAAAAAATAAAAAAAAATACTTTTAATCGGACGTAGCATCCAAGTCAGAAAAGTTCTGTAGAATCTTTATGTAATGATTCCATAGAATTTCTACATGAATTCTGTAGAATATTCTATAGAACAGTCTGTAGAAAAAAATTGTTTGGCATTTGAAAATATATGTGAAGTTTGTAATATAAATTAATATCATCTGTTTTTAATTTAACTAGAAACAAACACGCGCTATTCGTGCGATTATTCATTGCCAATTACTATATCAAATAATTTTTTAAAGCCTATTTTTATCCTATTAATATTTAGAACAACTAAAATTATAGCCATTATTTGCACTGATGAAAAAAATTATTTTTTTAAAATTCGAAAATAGGATTTCTTTTTCTTTTTGGGACTGCCTTACATGATTCCGTGATCGCATATTTTATTTATATACACCAGAAAATTCAAAATGGAGACTTTTGATAAGATAGTATCAAAAAACCACAAATTATTTTTTATAATCATAATATTTAACCAAAGCCATTATTTATGCATGAAATAAATTGGTACAAAGTGGCATAAACTGTTTGAAGATTAAAAATATACAGTTTGGTGAAATTTAAAAAAAGATTAGAAAATTTAGTACATATTGAAGAAATCTGATCACAGAATTTTGTAGAGCGATTCGATGAATAAAAAGACATTGTATTCCCAAAATTTAGAAAATAACGCTTGAATGCGTTCAACTTAGAATCAAATAAAATTTTCATCAAATTATAAATTTGCTTATGTAAAAATTAGAATTTATTGAAATTTGTAAAAATTAAAATTTGTCTAAATGGAAATTTGTTATTTGAATTACCTAGTTTCAATTTAGAAAAAAAATTTTAAGAAATTTAAATTAAGTTAATTAAAACTCGATTACAATATTGAAAATTGAAGTTTGAATCAATTTAAATTTTTATTAAGTAAAATTGTAATCAATAATATAATAATATAATATATATATATATATATAAAATATATATATAAAATATGTAAATTTAGATCGTGTAAAAGTTGAATAAAAGAAATTTAGGATTGTTTACGATTTGTGACATTAAATGTTTTGCTCTGTAATAACTAATGGTTATCATAAAGATTAATTGAAATTTCGTTATACTAAAGTTCTTAATAATTACAATTTTTATGGAATAATTATATGACATTTATCAAAATTATTATGAATTAGATTGTAAGTCAATTGGATTTTTAACCAATTAAATTAAAATTAGAATCATAACTATAAATTCTCTTAATAATTATAATTATAATTTCATTAATTTTTCATGTCATATATAAGCGACAAATTTAAGCTAACATAAGTAAGTTCTCTAATTATATATTTTTCTTGATGTTTTAAATTTTTAATTAGACTTCATTAATAATTAAAAAATATTTTTATATGTGTACGTTCACATGAAAAGGGTCCACTTTGGCACTATTGGACTTATCTATATGACCATTTTCTTTATTAAATTTCGAACATTTTGAGAGGTCTGGACCTCTTTAGATGAAAAATTTACAAAGTTATAAGCATTCAAAGTTAAAAGTGTTAAAATCCTAGTTTTGAGAAAAACGAATTTAAAGTTTAACATAACCATTAGCGCCTATGCATTTTAAAAATTAAAAATAAGATTTTTTTGTGTTTTAAAATACGATAAAGTTATTGTAAATGCATGATTCGACGTGGGGCATTACATAGTTTGTTTTTTAACAATAAAAAAAAATTCTAAAATCTGAATCACCTAATATAAATGCGTTTATCATATTATAATCAATAATTATAATTAATAATTAATTAATAGTTAATAGGTTATGAGTAACAATAAAAATAAAATGTCTATAAATGCTGCTTTTGAAATCTACGAATTAATGAAAACGCATCCATTAATTAAAATTTCTTAAATAAAAAAGTATTTATTAAATTTAGTAAAACTTTTAATATTTTTGTTAAATTTTACTGTTATATTTTGGTATTTGGTATAGTAGTTCTTACATTTTTTTAAAACTATTAATAAAGAAATTATTGAAAAATTGATTTAATTAATTAAAAAAGTGAGTGGTAGAATCTTAATTTTATTTGTTTAAATGAGTCCTTTGATTAAGGAGGATAGTTTGAATGAGCTAGTCCAGTTAAAACCTTCTTTTTTCCAAAATGCCAAATATGAAATAAAAAGTTTTATGTAAAACTAAATTTTTTAGTTTTAAACAATATTCCTTGTGTTCCGACATTAAAAAATGTAAGTAAAAAAATTTTAAAGAAAAATAGTAATTTTTTGAAAAACGTAGTGCAGAGCATTTAGAAATCTGTCAAACTAACCATGATTTCAATGACAGCTACAGAATTTTCGATTTTAAGTTTATGACTATTATTTGAAAGATATTTTGCTCAGTAGCAGTTATTAAAACTTTAACTAAATAAATTTATATTTTATTAGAAGTTTTTTGTGTTACTTCCCTTTTTACGCCAAAAAATTCGTTTTAAAATTTGTCGTTTTATTCAAATATTCGCGGTATTCAACTTTTTTAGTCTCTTGTTTTGTGTTTTCAAAATAAAAAATTTTTTTTTTGAAATATTTTAATTTTAGGATAAATAATACTCAACAACTAAACGGTAAATCTTTTGGTCTTTCAAGAGTAATATGATCCTTGAATATTGAATTATTTTTGTTTTAATTTTGAATTAAAACCTAATTGTACATCAAAAGTTATTAAATGATATATTTCAAGTTACTAATTTTTTTCGCGTCGGCCATTAGAAAAATGCAAAATATTAAGAAAAATTGTGAATTTTGGATGACAAAATATCAGAAACTATACGGTAAAATTATCTCAAATTTAACAATAATGTGCATTAATATTTTAATTATTTTTGTTGAAAATTTCAAACTCGTACCGACGATTACTGATTTTCAACTAACCTCCTTAAATTGTCTGCAATATAGTTTCAAAAATTCCTAGAGATCTTTTTTTTTAAAACATTGATTATAGTTAGTGAAAAATTAAGCTTACTTTTAATAAAAGAAAGTTTCTTTAACTAACTTTATTGATAAATACAAAATAACTAAACAAATGATAATTATAACTATTAGTAATTATAAATTATATTTCTTTAAATGAATCTTTTGGTTAAATCCTCTGGAACACAAATTCAAAAATTCCTTGAGCTTTATTTTTGTAATAAAACAAACATTGATTTTAGTTAGTGGAAAGTTAAGCCCACTTTTAATAAAAGAAAGTTTCTTTAACTAACTTTATTGATAAATACTAAACAACTAAACCAATGATAATTATAACAATTAGTAATTATAAATTATCTATATTTAATATTATTCTCTCTACAATAAAAATGCATTATAACCTTGATTTAATGTTAGTATGTTTATCTATAAGGCAGACTTGTTAAAAATAAATAATAATCTTATTTTCTTTTCAAACTATAATAAAAACATAAAAATACACTTTCAAAAAGAGAAAAATAAAACTGTAAATAGAGACATCATATAAAAAATCATCAAGATCATTTTTAAAACACATACAATATGCCATAACTTTGGTTGTTTTTATAAATTTCTTTTATATTTATCAAATACTTATCAAAAATAATAATAAATTATATCCTAAACTTATTATTGTTCCACGGATTTCCAATATTTCTAACTAAAATAACATAATAACCTAATCTGAAATCTTCTTTTAATTATTTTTTTTATTTCAATTCATTTTAAGGAAAAACAATGTTTATTTAAAATCTTCTCTTCCTTCATGATCACAATTCACAAATTTAATAATATTTTATTTATTTACTTTGAAAGAAAAATAATTTTAAAGATTTTTAAAGATAAATAAAAATTAATATTTACATATTGACATTTTTGCTAATGATGATTATTTTTGTTTTGTATTGATTGATATAAAAAAGAAACTTCAAGTAATAGAACAGACAATCAGGTTTTCAACAACAATGAAAGCGAGATATTCGATACTTTTCGTTACATCACTTTTTTAAATAGGATTATAAACTTCACATGTATTTTCAGATGTCAAACGATTTTTTTCTACAGAATGTTCTATAGAACATTTTATAGACGTCCGATTTCAAAATTTTTTCTTTAATTTAAGGCTGAAAAACAAGGCTTTCTAGACCTAATAGAGGTTTTATATTTCAAGTAAAATTTACGGTAGGAAAGGAGTAAAAAATGTTCGAAAATTATCAATTTTTTTATTTTTTTGAAATTTGGTAATGATTTACGGACCAATTTTATTTAGAATGTTTTTTCTGTAATGAATTATTTAAAGTGTATTTAATTCTGCGTCGAATAAGCTTTTTTGTTATTAAACTAGGAAAAAAAGGGGAACGCCAAATTTTATTATTTCTTAAAATAATGTTTCATTTAAGTATAATTATGTGAAATGAAAGAAATATATAACATTATAATAAAAAAAGAAAATTAATGATAAGAAGACATTGGAATAAATTTAAATTGATGTAATCCTTGATTCATCGTGTACATAAATTAGCGAATTTTGATTAATTGAAAATTAATAAAATAGAGATAAAGAATAAAATGAAGAATATGAAGAATAATTATAAAAAATTATGATATACCTAATACCATTTAGAATGTTAAAGAAATAGAATATAGGTCTTGTAAGTGTAGACATTATTTTAATGTTGATTATTTTATATTTTAAGACGTCTATATATATATAATATAATAATATAATATAATTGATACGAGGTACAGTAAACTTCCATTATATGTTAAAGCGTCTATCCACAAGGTACATGAATATTATTTTGCATTATAATTTTATGTAACGTAAAATTAACATGTTTATCTGGAATCTCAGCTGAAATATACCGATCAACACTCTCTGCTCCTTATATTTTAGAACTTTCTTCCAATATAACCAATAAATGAATGTGTGGTAAACCGAGCTTTTGAAATTCAATAACATAAACATAAGACTTTACTTGTCCAAATAGTTTATCATCTACTATAGTTTCGATTAATTTTTTTACTTTTAAATGAAAGACTCTTGCTACAATGTCAGGTCTATCAGAAGCTGACTGATTTGGTAATAAATTTTCTTCAATTTCTTTCTATTTTAAACTAAATGTCATTGTAAACCAGATAAATCTGGTCTAACATGAAAAGCTACAATGGCCATTGCGTCTTGATACTGCGCTCTAACATGTTACGAGGTAATCCTATAAATGTTGAAGGCAATATCAACATGTTGCCAACATGTACTTTATTTTCAATTTATTGATTATGTAAATGATAAATTAATCCTTTGTAAGTTTTACTTCTTAATTTTGTTTAATTACTTAAAGGTATGATCTCATGAAAAATAATCAATTGATACTTGAAATGGAAAAATGAAATTATAAATTTTCTAAATTTAGAGTGATAGGCGATAGGCACGATATTTTTCGATTTCGAACCATTGCACTGAGAAAAATGGATATTCAAACTTACTATCCTGGATATTAAAAAATAATTATTTTAATATCTAGATATTAAGTTTTAATATTTAAATACTATGTTTTATTATATGGATGTTAAATTTGAATATCCATTAACTCCATTTTTCTCAGTGTGTGTACCAGTCGAATATAAAGAGAGAAAATTCTCTTTCTTTCTCTCCCTCTTACCTAGAGTTTTAATCAGATTAACTTGAAACTTGGGGAAAATATTCTTTACATGTTATACTATTAAATAAAAAAATGTTTTAAAGATTGATTTTTTGAAGCTTTAAGACCCATGTAACCCCTTAAGAAAATTGTGATTCGAGTAAATTTGACAGCAGTGAATTATAATTTTAATTAAAAAATTCTTTTAGTAGCATTGATATGAAATTTGAATATGTAAGTACAAAGTTGAAAATATAAAGATTAAATAGAAATCTTTTTAGTCTTTAAATATTCTATATTATACTATTTATCTGAAAAAAATTATGATCCTCGACAATTGGTGCACCCTCGGTACTTGGTGCACTTACCCTATTCTATCAAAATTGATTTCGCACAAATTGAAATTTGCTCAAAATGACTTTCGGTAAAATTAATTTTTTACCAAATAACGATTCTGACATATTAATATTTTTCTGCAATTGAATATTCTTCCATGTTGATATTCTGTAAAATTAAGATTCTAACAAAAAAAATTCTATCAAATCATTATTCTAACAAATTTGCTTTAGAACATTTTCATGCTTCTCGGTGTTTAATAAATAATTTCCACCAGTTAGGCAGACTGTAAAAAATTATTTGAGGTCATAAAAATAGGTAAAAGTGATAAGGGATGAAAATGTCGGACATATTTATTTCGCCATATTGAATTTAAAAAAATGCCCCTCGGTATTTAAAAGTAAACATTTTTAAATAAATTTCAGCTTATGAACGGGTTTTAATTTTAATTTTGGAGAGATGGGTAGTCCCGTTGACGAAGAATTCTTCATAACATCTATTATATTATAAATATTTAATTTAGCAAATGTTTAAGTTCTCTTAAAAACTACATCTTTAATTTGGTTTCAGATAAATATTCCAGCAACATGAAGGTCGTCTTTGTTTTTGTTACTTTAATTGTATACAATTACGGATTTCTGCATGGTTCTTACAGTCGTCGCTACTACGAAACAAATGCAGTAAATCCAACAGCTTTAAATGCGGAAACTTTATATAAAAACAATCTTACTCCATTTTTTGGAGAATGTGAACAAACAAAAAACCTCGTCTCTTTGAATTTATCATACACAGGCATGCGAAGAATCAATGATGAAATCATAAAGAATGTACGTCTGAGTTGCGTAAATTTTTCGAAAAACAGTATTGAATTTGTATCACCTGTATTTCTTGAATCGCTTCCAAATTTGACTTATTTAAATCTTGCACATAATAAACTCAAATTATCAGATTTACGTCTCTCTGTGAATAAAAAGCAAAATCAGTTAAAAACACTTGTTCTTGACAATAACAGAGCTCATGAGATAAGTCACCTAACTATTCAAGATATGTTGACTAATTTAGAAAATCTTTTTGTGCGACAAAATGATATAAGCGGAATTTCTTCGTTCCATAAGTTTGTAAATTTACAACGTTTGTACTTGTCAGACAATTATATAATAAGCGAAAAATCAATTTTTGACGGTTCCAATTGTACAAATTTGTCTCATCTTCATTTAGAAAGAAATGGAATATCGCAATTTAATGCAACACGATTTCAAAATCTACAATCCTTTGTGCTTAACGACAATAAAATTCAAATTTTGTGTCATAGCTATTGCGCATATTGGGATTCATATTTATTTCTAGGTAAAATGTACAAATTGAAGAACCTTTCTTTGTCTAACAATCTGATTACAGATATTAGCTCGGATGCATTCTCAAACACAATTAATTTAATCAGTTTAGACCTTTCGAACAATTCAGTTCAGTCAATTAGAGGAGATTCTTTACAAAAACTATCTAATCTTCAGATTTTACTATTAAACGACAATAAACTGACAACTTTGCCAAATCTATTCTCTATCAAGATGGTTGAAATTCTGAATTTTAGTAACAATAATCTTAGCAGCATAGCTACTGGTCAATTTTCTAATTTACGATCCTTGAAGAACTTGACACTGCAAAATAATTACATTACGGAGATAGGTGTGAAATCTTTTATGAACCTTTCATCTTTATATGAACTAGATTTGTCTTATAATGCACTAGAACATTTGCCGAAAGAATGGATGTTACCACAAAACGCTATTCGTGTTTTTAACCTAAATTACAATTATTTCACCGAGTTTTATAATTTGTCTCTTCATTATACACCATTTTTGGAAAAAATTTTTCTTAGAGGAAATGGAATAGAGTATTTTGATACAACCTTATTTGTTAATATTTCTAAAAATGCATCTATTTACATTAGTAGTCAATCTAGAAATGAATTAGCCGATCGGAAAAAATTGAAATTAAAATATTTCAGTAAATGAAAGGAAACACTGAGAAAAATGGATATTAGTGGATATTAAAATTTAACATCTAGATATTAAAACTTAGTATTTAGATATTCAAACTTAATATCCAGATATTAAAATTAATATTTTTTAATATCTATGGTAGTAAGTTTTAATATCCATTTCTTTCAGTGAAGGATAAAGTGCCGAATAGATCAATCCGCGGATTTTGATGAATCAACATATACTTACATATTTTTAAAATAGCTGATTACAGAAATGGTAGAGAAAATTGGCGACAAGTGGAGAGTCGGGTAAGTTCGACCTGCGGCTAAATCCGTTTTTTTTAATAACTTTTGAAAAAAATGAAAACTTAGTAAAATTGGCTTATAGTAATAAAATTTAGTAAGATAACGATTGTTTACACAAAATTTTCTGGTAATCGGTTAGTTATTAACAAAAATATTAAATAAATTTTAAAATGGTGCTTCCAAATAATAATTTAAATAATTTTAATTTTTGAAAACTTGTACTTATCTTCAGAATATTTTAATAATTTTTTTTTTTTTATTATAATCTTGAAATACAAGGCTTTATAAAACCAAATAGTTAATAACTAAAACCATCTCGTAAAACTAAAAAAAAAAAAATTATCGTTTTGACTAATCCTTTCGGGTAAATTCGGAAGGATACGTTGAAGATTCAAAAGGTACGCAAAGCCACTAATTTAGTAGAAAAATTCTAATTTTTTCAAACACAGTTAAATGTTTAATAACATTATTTTAAATGTGACAATGTAAAGAATTTTCTTCTAAAAATGTCTCATTGCATAATTTAAAGGTTTTTTTTAATTTATATGATTATTTGTATTTTGTATCTTAATCATCTTAATCAATATCATGCGTAATCGCAATTATAAATCAAGTTTATAATTACTTGTTAGTTATATTGTTTAGTAATTATTGTGATTATTGTGATAATTATTTATAATAAAATAGTACAATAAGTAAATAAATAATTGATTTGTTTACTTCTAACACTGCTACAATTATTATATATTCCTCTTTACTTTTACTTTTTTTCCCAATTAATATTTATCTCTTATGCATACAATATATTAATTTAAATTATTTTCGCTTAATAATTAGTTTTCATTAAAGAAAAAAGTTTTTTAAAATATCAAATGACTAATATAAGCATGTTTGAAAAATTAGTATTTAAAATAAACGCTCACGAAGCGCGCATGCGCGACTACCCCCGTATTTTACGTAACTTATGCAAAGAATCATGGTGGTTAACTTGTTCTCGTATTTCAATCTTTTATCAAGCTTTTGAATCATTTCTTTTAAAACTTACTATTTATTTTCAACTAAAGCTATTTTTATACTTTTATAATGTTATGCTATTTAACTTCACAAATTTTTTCACTCTTAGGTGTGTTATTTATATTTTAAAATATATTTTCTACCACACATGCACGAAAATCTCGTGTTTTCGTTCGCCTTAAGCGGGGCAGAACTCACAGTTTTTAGGTCAGTGAAGGTTACAGGTAAAAAAAACTTCCGAACAGTGAAAAATGATGGTGATGACGATGAGAGTTTTTTTCACTGTTTGGGAGTTTTTTTTTACCTCTAACGTCACTAACCTAAAAACTTAGAGTGCTGACCCGCTAACGCGTACGAAACACGAGATTTTCGTACATATGTGATAGAAAATAGCATATGCACCTCGAGAGGCCGATTTTTTGTCTCGCACAATGTTCTCCGAAATTTTGTGCTCGACAAAAAAACACGGCCTTCCCTCCCTTGATGCATAATATACTATTCTCTTTCCTTGAAACACTGGCTCTGGTGGCAAAGTAGTCGAACATAAGACTAATTTGTTAGCTTTTCCATGACTATTTTAATTATAATTTATTTAATGTTTTCATTAATAAATCCTTCAAATAAATATCTTACTTTATTTTTAAAGATTGATAGTTTAGTGTGATACGGTTGCCATATATTTAAAAACTACCATTAGATAATATTTATTTTGGCTGTGACTAATCGTACAGAAAATCAGTACGAATAGCCAGACCAAGGTAGAGATTTTCTGTACTAATAGACATTTCGATTTTTTTTACTCAAAATTTTTTGTTTAGCCGAACTTACCTGACTCTCCCCTACTCGAATTTTATGGTGAAAACGATAAAAAACTAAAACTAGGTGAAAAGTATGTCTATTTCGTAGACATTTCGCTTCCACGTAACCAAAAAAATTGCTTCCTTATAGACGAAGCAATAAATTAATAATATAAAAGTTAAGAGCATGTGATTCATTGTGACGTCACTGGTATAGGCAAAATTTGTCCGTAACTTTTATCTTAAAATATTGAATATTTCGTCACGAAACTTGTTAGAATTGCTTAAAATATCATTAGGAAGATCCAGTGGCGGTTTCACGTGGAGGCGATTGGGGCGACCGCCCCCCCCCCCCGAGAATCTTATATTTGTATAAGAGAGAGAGAGAGATAGCACTATTCCTAATGATATTTTAAGTAATTCTACCTTGTTTCGTGACAAAATATTGAATGTTCTAAGAGAAAAGTAACAGTAAAATTTTACCTACACTAATGACGTCATACTCCACCACATGCCCTTAATTTCAGAAGTTATAAAAAAATGAAATTTAAATGCAAAAAAAAAATGAAAAAACATGAATTATTTTAAAAAGATTTGATCGAGTATAAACTTTATATAGGTCAATCGATTCGTTTTGATATAAGGAATATGATTCTTGTAGTCATTAAGTTGTATTTTTAGCATGGAAAAAAATCTTGACAAAAAACGATTCTTTTCGATGAAAAAGGGTGCTCAACAAAATTTGATTGGATATTTTAAAAAATTCCTGTGTCCAAAATTTAAATATTTATTAGCTTAATAAGTCATCCTAATTTTATTTAAATCCGTTGAAGCGTTCTTGAGATATCTTGTCGACAAAAAAGCTATATAATCACACATACACATACACACACACAATGGACATTTCCTTAGAAATGAAAATTTACTCGTTTTAGATGAAAATGAATCGATTTAGACTATTTTTGGAAAATTGAAAATCTTAACGATCACAAATCTTCCTCTATGAAAAAGCAAAAATTGGTGGTTTCTTGCGTTTAACTCGTAACAACCGCTAACTTTTTGGAGATATTACAACATTAATATTATTTGGTTAACCAGGGTTGCCTGTGGTAAAGCAAAGATTAAGGTAGTCCCTCAAAAAAAAAATAAAAATAAAAAAAATTTATTGAAATATTATATATTATAATAGATCATTCAACACATACAATGATATTTCTTTAAAGGTAGAAAGCGGTGCTAATTATTAAGGTAGTTCTCTTGGGTCAGTGGTGCTTAACTAAAATGTTGTGATTTTTGCTTCCTCATAGAGAAAGCTTTGTGATAGTCAAGATTTTCAATTTTTCATAAACAGTCTAAATCTTGTCGACAAAAAAGCTATATAATCACACATACACACACACACACAATGGACATTTCCTTAGAAATGAAAATTTACTCATTTTCATCTAAAAAACGTAAATTTTCATTTTTAAGCAAAGTGTATAGATACGTGTGTATGTAACTTTTTTGTCGCCAGGATGTCTCGAAAACGCTTTAACGAAATTCAATAAAATTTGGATGACTTATTTAGCTCATAAATATCTAAATTTGGACACAGGGATTTTTGAAAATACCCAATCAAATTTTTTTGAGCACCTTTTACATCGAAAAAAATCGTTTTTTGCCCAAATTTTTTTCCATGCTAAAAATACAACTTAATGAGTACAAAAATTATATTCCTTATATCAAAACGAATCGATTGACCTATATCAAGTTTAAAATTGATCCAAAATTCGTAAAATAATCCATGTTTTTTCATTTTTGTTTGCATTTAAAACTATTTTTTTATTTATAACTTCTCCAATTTTTATTTTATAATAATAAATCCTTTGGATAAAATTTTGTAGATTAAAAGACGAATTTATTGGTAATTATAAAGTATTAATTTTTCTGGTTTCATGGTCAAAAATGGTCTTTTTGTTGAATGAAATGTCCCGGAATATTTAAAGAATAGTTGCAGCACGGCCATCGGCCGCGTGGTTGCCTTCGCCTGCTGGCAGGTACATAACCCGGGGTTTTTTTTTATTGTTGGCGTAGGGCTGGAGTGCTATTACAAGTGAAATTTTTTTTGAACAAGGTACAGGGGAGTTGGAGTGCCATAAAAAGTAAAACGTATTTTTAAACAATTGTAGGAAAAAAGAGGTTATGTACCATAAGAAGTGTTATTGGTTTTTTAGATTTTTCACAAAAATTATTAACTTTTATTAAAAAAAATAGAATATCTACTATAATCTACTACACTACCCAATTTATTTTCGTGCTTAAATATATTCATTATCGATTAGCTTGAAAATTAATGAAGTTATCAAAAAAATGTATAAGTCCTAAAATGTGTATTTTTATGTGATCTACAACTTTCATTAAAAACATTTTTTTAAATTTTTAATATTTACTAAGGTAAACTGAAAAAACAAAAAATATGTGTAAATGGTTTTTACCATAAAGATGAAGTAGTCGCCAATTTTCTTTATCATTTTCTCAATCAGCGCATCAAAATACGTAAGTCTACTAAATTTTAACAAAATCTAAGAGTTGACCTATGAACCATCCATAAAGAACGTTCAACAATTTTCGAGGTTTTTGATCCCCCTCACCTCCTCCAATCTTGAACTTGGATGCAAATGACGAACCCCTCCCCCTAAATGAAACGTTTAAAAATGCTTTATACCCACCCCCCCCCCCCTCAAAAATCAAAATTTTTTTCGTATATATTAATTCAACCGAATTGTTTTTTTATCATATATATTTATCATTAATAGTAATTAACATGATTATAAAAATATATTTTACAATAAAATTCAAATGATTTTTTAAAATATATATAATATTAATTTTTAGAAATGTTTCTACTGTTAACTTTTCAAACTAAAGTCTCAAAGAAGAAAAAGAATATTAGAATAAGAACATATGAATACGAACATTTTAAATTTGAAGTACCCCCTCCCCCTCGACCCCTTGTTGCGAATGGTTTTTTTTGGAACTCCTCCCCCCCCCTAAAAGTGGGGCGTTCTTTATGAATGATCCCTATTGAGATCTGAACCCAAAGGAAATTACGACTACGAGTGAATTCATATAAGCCACGATGATGATTATTATTAAATTATGATATTATAACATATAAAATCTAATATTGATGTCTCCAAATATTATAAAAGAGAATCAATATATAATAAAATATTTGTAACTCTACAATAAAAATCCAAAATATTAACTAAATTTGTAAACATTTTATACCTGGCTGATTCTCAAAAAAAATGTCGAAAATGGCTTTACCAAGTTAATCAATTTTTTTTTAACTTATTATTGAATTTGTTTTTCTCAGGCCGTAGTTTATGTCTTAATTTGATTAAAATATTATAATGGTCCCCAACTTAAAGCGGGGCTTGGTAGGCTTTCGAATTTTGCTCCAATCAAGTTTTTCAAGGACAAATTTTGAAGTATGTTTAAGAATAATTCCATTCGCTGTTTTTAAATTATAAACTCATGGAGTGACAATGAATACTATCTTATATAAATAAAAAATAAGATAACAAACAATGAGTAAGGAATTTTACGTTTTGAGTGATTCTCTTCGAATTTAGCAGTTGGGACATAGTGAGGGAATGATTTTCAGGGTACTCTCTTGGACATTTGTTGTTTGTTTATCATGTGTTATGTCCGGAAAGGACATTGAAAAGCGACAAATTTTATTATTTTTAACCCCCGATTCATTTACAAAACCAGCAGGCTTTGAACTAAGGGAACGGGGAAGAAAGTCCATTGAACAATATCATATACCACAAAAATTACATTAAATTTATTTGATCAAATACAAATTTAAGCAGTTGCTGAGCGTTGTTAGAATAGTTAAAAGTGGTTGTGGAAGAGGAGAAATCCTTTTGAATTCAAATCCTTGATTAGGGTGAAATCGTCATTCACTGAAACAAGAAATGAATATGTTGACAAGGTAAACACTTGTGCAGGATATAGGGGCAGAAAAATTCAATAACTTACTGCTTGAAAAAGAGTTGTATGCTTCGGATGACTACTGCTATATGTATATAGAGCTGTAGCTGTACCCCAAACGATTGGCTAGTAGATGCTGAGGTATATTAGCTCCTCAAGAGTTCAGCAGTTAGGAAAGAAAGTTGCCAATTCAGTCAGAGCAGTATTAACCGTGGGCCGCCACTGGGCCAGAGATGGTTATCATACCGCAAGCTTTACGTGTAAGTCCTTTTCAAATGTGGGTGAGAGTTTAGATGCAAAGCACAAAATAATCAGGATTCTTGAACAAGCACTTGTTTAGGGGAAAATTTTAGAGAGAGAAAGGATTTACCAAGGGTGGTTTTCAAAATGTAGGAAAAATGGTAAGGATCAAGAGAAGTTACACTCAGACTAGTTTGCTTAGTCAAAGTCACAAATCACTAACAGTTTTTGATCAAATTCACAATTCCGCAGATTATTTACAAGAGTTTACAAGAATGATTTAAGTCGACTGTTGCGAGTTCCACGGAGTCATAATTAAAACAGAGTCAAATCCGCATTTCAATAAAATACTTAAAGAATAAATCTGATTATTTAACTCGACAAACAACGTCTAAAAAAACTTTAATGTTGGCGCGATACAATACTCGCGGATATAAGCCCATCGTGACTCTTACAATATACATTTAGAAACTTCGTTCCGACTCCGGCGATAGTGGTTTAAGAACTGATTTTTGGTTTAGCTTAATTTTTTAAGAAACCTCGGTTCTCTGTATTTTCATCCCTTCCAGAATTTTGCGTGGGTTCCGCGCGAAACGCAAGAAAATCACACATCTTACGCGAAAAATGATGCTGCACTTAAGGGTTGCACATCCACATCCGGTTGTTGAATTAAAAGCTCAAAAGAACAGATATCATTTAGACAGGGGAAAAGTCAATCTCATTCATTTATTTTTAGTTCTCCTCCGTCGTTTATTGCATCTCAAACCATTGCACGTATCAAGACTCGAGTATTGATTTTAAAATTAACTTAAGAATTAAATATGATATTTGTAAAGTTTATAAAGATTTATTAGCAACTAAACAAAATGCGTCACGAGGACGTGACACATAAAAGAAATAAATTTGTTTCATAAATTCGTACATCTAGTGCAGTAGTATTGTTAAAAAAAAAAAACTTTTTATTATTGACGATCCTGATTTACAGAATTCATTAAGGACATCAATTTCAATTCTTTGTGTAGAATCAGCCACCTCCTAACTGCTAATTCAGATACAGAAACTATAATCTTTGGTTCAATTTGAATCAGCGCGCTAGGACGAAATCAAGCGTGATATCACTATTTCGAATTGAAGAGCGTCAATGAATAGTTAACGATGCTGGAAACAAAGGAATCTAGTTGAAGCCGCAAAATGTGATAGAGACATGTAACGTTACGCGTAAATATGCAAATGTCATTTTGGACTACGTAGGTCGTTCGTAACGGGAACTTGAAACATTAATGCCTGGTCTCGCGAATGTTGCCAATATCGCCAGCGGGTAATCTAAAATTATTCATAAACACGCGAAACTGCTCGCGGGGGATGTGACAGATTACAATATTGCTCTTGGTCAGTGCAGAAACTAACACAAAATAGCTCTCAATGTATTCCTTGATATCGTATTACGCGAGCATTACTCGTGTCGTTTAGCAACTCTGTCAATGACTCACTGGTCATTGCCATTAACCGTAATCCTATTATTATTCAAACACGTTTATGTCCAAGTCGAGTCAACCATCTGTTTTATTCACTCGCCAAACTGTTAACTGCCCCTCAAATTGATCATGATTTTTATTCTTTTTCATCAATGTAATTCCCATAAATAACGAGGGGAATGACAAATTAGAAATACAGAGAAATATACAAATTAGAAATCCCCACAGCACCTAAATTTGCCTCAACTTTGCCAACCTTTCCTCAAGTTTTTAAACTTGCAGCAAACTTTCTGAAAGTTGTCGAAACTTGAGAAAAGATTGACAAAGTTGAGGCAAGTTAAGGTGCTGTGGGGGAATTAAATATATTTGAAATTAAGATTTAAATTCACAAAATTAAAATATTATTTTTATAAAACTTTTAAGCTGTCAGATTCATTATCAATTAATCATGTCATTTCAGTTAAAAAAAAAAAATCTTATAGTACCTAAATAGTATTTCTAAATCTAATAAAATTCTGCATCTAATCAATAGATTTATCATCCTTGAAAAAAATTAAAAGCTTTATTTTAACTGCAATAATAAAACGATTAATGTAATATTCTACCCGAACAGCGCCGGATGTTCTAACAATATTTGCAAGATTAAGGCAAGGCATTTTCATCTTGCCTAAACCTTGCCAATATTGCTGAAACATCTGGTGCTGCTTGCGCAATCACAGAAAAATATAATTATCAACGTCAAAACTGAATTGCTTAACTTTTTTTAATAGAATGTGCAAAAGCCATCTTTGGCTAAACGCCATCTTAACCTATTTTAACCATTTATCCGCCAAGTGCCTGGGCTTCCATTTCCCGTTCCTTTTGCCAAATCTGACTTTATCCCCTTTTATCAACCGCCCTCTTACATTTTAAAATTCTCTTTTCTTTCCTTTCACTCTTTACACAATCACTCACCATCCTCTCTTTTTCACTTCTCCATTTATTCCTCTTTTTTTCTTTACCACCATCTTTCCTCAATTTATTAACATACCCATGCACTCCATACTGCTATACCCAATCATGCTTTTATAACCTCTTCTGTCTCTTTTCGCACTTTCCATCTTATTCCGTCCACCCAGACACTATGTCTCCCCATCCTTACTTCACTTCCTTTCCTTCTCTCTGCCCACGCTTTGTCTTCCAAAAACCACCTTATCCTTCTCTCTCTCCATGTTCTATCTTCATCTATCCTCTTCCCACTGTCACGTCAGAAAGTACTCCGACAATCACATATGTTAAAATTTTTATAAATTTTCTTTATCCTTTAATTTTATTTATTTGAACCTGGAATTTTACTTCCAATAGTTCGAGAAATCGTAAATCGTTTAACTTCTTACCCAGTCATAATCGAAATTGTGAGATCCTATTTTAATTGAAATATTTTTTGTTGTTTGATTGGACCAATATGTTAATAAAATTATTATAATTGTTTTGGGAAAGAAATTAGAATTAAAAAGTCAAAACTAATTTTTATTGGGGTTACATCCTTAATACGGGGACCCATAACTACCCTATTTATAAACGGAAAAAGAAAGCCAAGACAAAGAACCAGAATTCAACTGGTCCCATTTGATTCTTGGGATAGGCTGAAAAGAAACACTTGTAAATGATTAATGATAATTATCTAATTGAAAAGAAAAAATTGAATAATAAAACTTCAAGAGAGATACAAAATGACAATTGAATTTAATAAAACATGTCAAAAATTATAAAAAGTCCATAAAACAAATTTTAAGCTTTGTAGTAAAATAATAATAAGATTTATTATTTATATTTTGAATTTAAGAATAAACACAATATTTCAGAACAAATTACCTTAATAATCAGAAAACCTTCTGAGGTACAAAGTTTTAATATGATTTTTTATTTTTGGTAATCATTTTAAGAATGCACAATCTTAAGTGCGAATTAGAAAAATATTTCTTGAGATCGCCGTTTACGATTTAGACATTGCATTTAGGTACTCGTAATAAAAACTTGTATGGTTTAATACTCGTGGATTAAATTAGTGTATCAGAGTATTTTAAGAAATAGAAATTTGAGATAAATTTGACTGCGACTACCCCGGACGGGGTAGTCGCAGATGGATGAGTTAGTTTCTATTACTAACCATCCTAGGCTTCGAAAAGGGCCAGTTTTCATAAGGGGGGTATACGGAGGGAAAATGGTTCCTTGTAAGAATAGAGATGAAAACTTGTAAAATGCAGAAAAGGATGTCACTACCTGTACCTCAGAAACGCTTCCTTTTACAAATATTTCTTATATACTACATTAACAATGATTGTTAATAATTTTAACATAAACAATTCATTTGGTAATAAAATGAAATTGAGGTACATATGAATAAACCTTTACATAATGATAATTCGATATTAATATATAGACATTAAATGATTTGTGATATACAATGTACACACACACACACACACACACACACACGCAATTATTTGTATTTAGGAACATTCCTAAATTGTTAACTTGGTAATTGTTAACTTAAACAATTATTTTTAATAATTAAATAAAAATTTCTAAAACTGAAAGCAGACATAGAATAAACCTGTTTATTCGGATTAACTAAAGAATGTATAAAATTATGTAATTATTTTGTTATTTAAGTAAACATAACCTCAACATTGCTGATAATTATTATCATAAAAAATGAGTTAATATTAATCATTAATTTTGGAAAATTAGGAAGTCTGTGCTTGTAAATATTACAAATAACAATGATAATAATAATAATAATAATAATAGCAATTATAGGTTATGTTTGTTTTACATTATCCATAACTAACATAAATAATAAATTTTGATATAATTAGTGAATATTTCATAAACGATTTCTGAAACAATACAATTAACTTTAAAATGTTTAATATCAACGAAATTGTTTTTTTAATCTATATGCATTTTTAATTATTATTTATTTTTATAAAGAGGAGTTGAAATTTGATTTCAGGAAGGTAGCACATAAAAAACACAAATATTTTTTATGTCATTTGCTTTTTTATTCTTAAGCAACGTTTCGATGATTACTGTTTATCATCTTCATCAGGCTAATAAAAGACAAAAAATACACAATTAAACAAAAAGCACTATTGAAAACTAAAAAACACAATTTTTTGTTAAACAAATTCAAAATTAAAAAATACCTAATCGTCAAATTTAACGTTACATAGTAACTCGTCGAACAGTTTTAAAAGGCATGTCAGATGGTAACAAGCATCTTGTCAAGACTAAATTAAAATTAATAAATAAATTACATTGATACGAAAATAGTGAGAGTCGATGAACTTAAAATGTAAACAATAATATGGACAGAGCGACAAAACAGAAATCATGAGTTTAATTTACTGATTATAGGAAAATAAATTTTATTTAAATATGAAATATCATTTTTTTTATTGAGGGTAAAATTATTATTTTGAATGAATAACATTTCTGAAAAACGACGTTTTTTAAAATCAGATTCACGATCAAGAATGAGAATATTTTCCCAATCGAACTTATGATTTTGTTTAAGTTGGTGTAAACTCACTACTGAAGATTTATTTTTTAGAGTTATGTGTTCGTTAATACGTTCTTTAAGTGCACGTTTAGTTTCACCAACATAACATACTGAACAATCTTTATAACTAAATTTATAAACAATATTCGTTTCGTCCCATTTTTCAGAACGATCTTTGCCAAGTTTTACAATCGATTTTAAATTTTTTTTAACAATAGGTATGGATTGAATATTGTAAGATTTAAAAATATTTGACAATCTAAAAAAGTCAGGAATTAAAACTAAATTAAAAGGGATACAAACTTTCGGAATATGTTTGTATAACTGAGATAAAGGATTGTGAACTGTCTGAGTGTTATTAATCTTAGATTCGATTTTTTTACATTGAGTTTTCAAATGTTTGTTAATAAAATTAATAGGATAATCATTGTCTGTTAAAATTTTTTTTACCTTTTTAAGATTGTCATTGTGAAAGGAATGATGTAAAAACTTTTTTGGCAAAATTCCTATCTTCTTTAGAAATATGTGGAATTTTATTTATGTTAAATCTAAGATTATGTGTGATCTTCTGTCGAATGTCATTTTTAATTTCATTGTTAATTTTTTGAAATTACTTTGGTCCTTGATTTATAACGGACCGTTAAATCATGGCTACAAATCCATACATCAAACATATGGTCCATCAGTCCAGAATCTATTAAACGATTGGACTACTACTCATCGACAGTTGGTAGCATCAATGTCAAGACGACAATTCTTGTTAAGCTGTAGGAGTCACGACATCTTACCACAACATATTTTGAACTACGGTATTCGTTTCAATAATTTAACATTTTACAATAATTCTTATAAAAACCAATTTTCAAAAATTAAGTCTCATTTTCTACGCAAAATTTTAAATAATAAAATAAATGATATTCATGTTAATATTAATTTTCTCACTAAAAAATTAGAAAAATTAAAAATTCATATAAATGGTACATCTTTAAATAATGATATAAAAAATAAATTTTTCGAATTTTCTAAAAAAAAAAGGTTAATTGATCCGTAATAATTTAAAACAAACTTTTTTTTAAAAAATTTAACAACTTACTATTGAAACATAATCATAATGTTAAATACTCTAATAATAATAATAAAAATAAATGGATTGTTAACGTAACCAATGTGAATCTACCACAGGATATTGTCGACGTAGTTGCTTTGGGTTCAAACTTTAGTTTCGAAAAAACGGCATCAAATAATGATGTCGTAAACATTTTAAAAAACGCTGAAATGTCAATTAACAATTTAGATATTAACAATGAAATTAAAAATGACATTCGACAGAAGATCACACATAATCTTAGATTTAACATAAATAAAATTCCACATATTTCTAAAGAAGATAGGAATTTTGCCAAAAAAGTTAAACTGACAAATAATTTTATAAAAAATAATCCTGACATAATGTTTACTAATTCAGATAAAGGTAATACTACTGTTTGCCTTTACAAGTCTATTTATATTCAGAAAATGTCTGACCTATTATCTGATACTTCTACTTATAAACAACTCACTGAGAATCCATTAACTGATCTACAAACTAATACTAAACACTTACTTCATGATTTAAACGACAATAATTTCTTAAAATACAAATTTCACCATAATAACCTAACCTGTACTGATACTGTTTTGGCAAAATGCTATGGACTTCCCAAGGTACATAAGAAGGATGTCCCTTTTCGTCCTATTATTTCTTTGGTCAATAGTCCTACTTATTTTTTAGCTAAACATTTATATAATGATCTTAAAAATAATATTATTAGTCCGAAATCACATATCAATAACAGTTTTGATCTCATAAAAAAGTTGGAAAATATTTCAGTTTCGACTGATTATGTTTTGGTCTCTCTCGATGTCACTTCTCTTTTTACAAATATACCTTTAAAATTAGCAATACAGAGTCTTGAACGCAGAGCAACATTTTTGAATAATTGCCAAATGCCATTAAATAAGATTATTGAGTGCACTACATTTTTGTTTGAAAATACGTTTTTTTCTTTTAATGACTCATATTACCAACAAGTTTATGGCACTCCAATACATTGTAATGGATGATTTGGAAAGTGATAGTCTGCATATTTTAAAAAATCAACACAATTGTGTTCCACTGTTTTATCATAGATATGTTGATGATACCATTTGTTGTATACACAAAGATCATGTCAATTTAATTACCAGTTTTTTTAATTCTTATAATAATAATTTACAGTTTACTTATGAAATACAAAATAATAACCAAATCAACTTCTTAGATGTCACCTTAATTATAAAAAATAATAAAATTAGCCATAATTGGTATCAGAAACCCATTTCTTCTAGCAGACTCATTAATTACTTTTCTAATCATCCTATTCAACAAAAAATAAACATTGTTTACAACCTCGTGGACAGAGCATTGTTACTTTTACATCATTCCTTTTACAATGACAATCTTAAAAAGGTAAAAAAAATTTTAACAGACAATGATTATCCTATTAATTTTATTAACAAACATTTGAAAACTCAATGTAAAAAAATCGAATCTAAGATTAATAACACTCAGACAGTTCACAATCCTTTATCTCAGTTATACAAACATATTCCGAAAGTTTGTATCCCTTTTAATTTAGTTTTAATTCCTGACTTTTTTAGATTGTCAAATATTTTTAAATCTTACAATATTCAATCCATACCTATTGTTAAAAAAAATTTAAAATCGATTGTAAAACTTGGCAAAGATCGTTCTGAAAAATGGGACGAAACGAATATTGTTTATAAATTTAGTTATAAAGATTGTTCAGTATGTTATGTTGGTGAAACTAAACGTGCACTTAAAGAACGTATTAACGAACACATAACTCTAAAAAATAAATCTTCAGTAGTGAGTTTACACCAACTTAAACAAAATCATAAGTTCGATTGGGAAAATATTCTCATTCTTGATCGTGAATCTGATTTTAAAAAACGTCGTTTTTCAGAAATGTTATTCATTAAAAATAATAATTTTACCCTCAATAAAAAAAATGATATTTCATATTTAAATAAAATTTATTTTCCTATAATCAGTAAATTAAACTCATGATTTCTGTTTTGTCGCTCTGTCCATATTATTGTTTACATTTTAAGTTCATCGACTCTCACTATTTTCGTATCAATGTAATTTATTTATTAATTTTAATTTAGTCTTGACAAGATGCTTGTTACCATCTGACATGCCTTTTAAAACTGTTCGACGAGTTACTATGTAACGTTAAATTTGACGATTAGGTATTTTTTAATTTTGAATTTGTTTAACAAAAAATTGTGTTTTTTAGTTTTCAATAGTGCTTTTTGTTTAATTGTGTATTTTTTGTCTTTTATTAGCCTGATGAGGATGATAAACAGTAATCATCGAAACGTTGCTTGGCATTTCGCATGCGTAGTAGTTCATTATTGCTGTTACACATGCGCAGTTTTTTTTTTAAGTCCAACGAAAAATAAAATTTTATTGTTTTCCATGTGGAAAATGTTGTATATGCAATTTACTCTTTAAAATTGTATGTTTTACACAATGTATGTAACTTTTTTGTTAACGTGTTTTTCTATGTCCTTTTACTTGGACATAGTTGAACTGTCATTTATCCTCGAATAAATGCCATTGTGCAGGTGCAGGGTTAACAGAAAGCTGTGCGGATATGTTTTTATTGTTGAATGTTATCGATTTGCTTTTTATTATCTTTCTTGAAATACACTTTTCTGAAATTTTTAAATAATGTCTTTTTAAATTGTTAATCATGGTATTTTTTATGGTCTTTTTGACGCAGATTATATAAATATTAAAACTTCTTTTATCAATAATATACACTACAGGCCAAAATTGTGGGATCACTTACAAAAATTGGATTAAAAATATGACCATTGTAAAATATTGATAACTCTGTCAAATATTACCAAATTAAAATAAAAATCAATAATATTGAATCATATATTCGATTTTAATTAAATATTAAATATAAATTTTAAATATTTAATTCAATATCAAACTTTCATATCAAACTTCTAATAATAAAGAAAAGAAAATTGTACATAAATAATATTTAATTAATAAGAATAAAAAAAAGGAAATTAGATACTAAAATACACCTAATAAATAAATATATAAAAAAAATAAAAAATCTAGCGAGAGTGAGCGAGCGAGAGTTTTTACACTAGTGTATATAAATTCTAAACCCAAATCTAATGTTATTTTTAATATTAAACTTTTCTATAGGTACTTAATTACAATTTTTAATTTTTTAATTGGGCTTAATATTTTTTACTTCTTATATTAATTTTTTATTTAAAAATTTTAAAGTTTTAAAGCAATTATTAGTGTTTCCTGGGCATATTTTTATTATTAAAAATAAATATTATTTAAAAACAATACCGTTTTATAGAAGCTAAATTGAAATAAATTATATTTTTAAATTTTAGAAAGAGTCAATTTTATAATTGAATGATTTAAATGTATCACTCAACTTTAAAAAAAATTTAATAATTATATTTTTCAATGTTTTTAATTTATTTTATATTTTTTTTTAGTTTTAATAAATCTTTTCATTTAGAGATTTTGTTTTTTAATTTCAAAAAGTTTTTTTTTCTGCGTACATTTTTATTGATTTGACAAACTTATTCTAAAACAAAGTGTTTTAGAAAAGCAAAGTCATTAATTCTTTTAATTAAATTTTTTCTTAAATTTATCAAAAGTTTTTACATAAAAACATTTAATTGCTTTAAATTTTTATTTTTTAATTTTAAAAGTAAACTTAGAGATTTTTCTGTTCACATTTTATTTGATTAAATAATTATTTTTAAAGATAGCCGCTGTTTTATAAAAGCTTAATTAAAAAACAAAATTGTTTAGAGTAAATATCATTTTGACACAGAACTTACTTTGGAAATTGTTATTTTGTACAGACACAGGTAAATCACCTGAAATTAAAGGTTTAGACATTAATCAAATAAATAAATACCCAAAATTAAACAAACAATGAACCCATCGCAATTAATTCAAAAAATAAATATTTAATAATTAGAAACTAAAAATCTTTCAAATTTTAGCTCATGTACAAAATAACACATACTTACCAAGGTTTGTATAATATGATAATCATGGTAAGTTTTGTGTCAAAATGATACTTAGTCATTTTTTGAGTTTTTCTTGTTGGTTATTTATTAGCTACCAATAATGGGCCAGTATTTTAAGCCAACTATTATGCCAATGCTATGTATGCATTAGTAATTTATTTAAAATATGTTTTAATAAATATACACACACACACAAATATACATAAATGTATACATATGTATACATTTATAATTAAAAAAAAATTTTATTGGCTTCCAATATTGTCCCAAAGCTTTCAGAATTAGATATTTGTCTTGTCGGCCAGTAATGAAGCATTATTATTGGGTGCCTATGATTGGCATAGTCGTGATCATCCTAAGAGTTGACCAATGGTGGTCCAATAGTATCTGGCATTTGTTTGCTATTACTGACACCTCTAGCTCCCATTATTGGGTTATTACTGAACCAATCGTTTATTTCCCATTAGGTGTATTGATAACTATATAAATCCCGACAAAAAAACCCGCTTTCTAGCCCGCTCCATTTTTGTTATATGGAACTCGGATTGAACCGTATAAACGCTAACACTGACACTTTTGGATTGAAACTGTGTAGCTTCCGTATAGTAAGCTGGTTGAAATTTGTTAATTTTATTTTCCTGCCGGGTGAAATTCGAATAAAACCGGATATAAACTGTTTCTGTATTGACAACAACCTAATTCCGGATAAAAAACACTTTTCAACCGAAGTCACTTTTGTTACACAAATGACCTAACTTTTATGATCTTGGAGCACTCTATCAGACTTTGTGGCACTGATACGATGAGTGGTGGATCTTACACTGATATTTTTCACAACGGACTCCTGATCCCCTTGGGCATACGGAAAGATCGGTTCCTTATCTATACCATATTGGTGTCGAAGGTGATGATACAACACCTTAAGCGCAGCATTGTGTCTTTCTATATATCTGTAACATACATACTTGGCGACAGGTATATGCATCACTAGATTGCAGTAAACCATCCATTATTACTCCATCCTGACGAGCAAACGAAAATCCTTCAGTCTCCGATTTAAAACTAGCATATTTGAGGAGAGCAAATGACAAACCCGCAGTCAATCCCATTTCTTTTATTAGACTGGAGAATTGTCCATGCACAGGTCTGCCAATATGTTCCTGTAACTGAAGCGTATGTTCTTCTTCCTTGACACGCCTGTTAATCACCAGTGGTGTTAGCGATGCTAAGCTGTGCTCCATATCACTGCAGCTCTTTCTGCCGCTCGATATAGAAACGCCCTAGCATTTGCAATTTCATAATGGTGGACAAATTCCATAAGAGGATATGTATTGTTCATGACTGAGCATGCTGCAGACAAAACCATTCTACGATGAAGACACTCTAAATTCAAAAAACCTCTTCCTCCCCCATCTCGTGGAAGGTAAATACGAGGTACGGAAGACCTAGGATGATGACTTCGAAATACTGTCATCATCCTGCGAGTTTCTCTATCTAGTTCCTTCAACTCATTCACATTCCACTTAACTGCTCTAAATGTATAGAGTAGTAAAGGAATGGCTAATGTATTTGTAGCCTTTATCTTATTCTTCCCAGATAATGCGGTTGACCAATTTTTTTTTAGAAAACCACGGTATTTTATATGAAGGTGATCTTTAATCCCACATAAATCTTGACTTTCTGATTGTGGAATTCCAAGATATGTGTAAGTCTCCCCACTACCAAGATGATGAATGGTGTTGCCACCAATGAATTGAATATTCTCAGATTCGCTCGGCATTTCAGCAGTTTCTCGTTTTCCTTTAATCAAATGGATAACAGCACATTTACCTAATCCAAAATCCATTCCTATAGTTCTGAAATACTCGGCCACTGCAAACACCAGAATTTTGAATTCTTCCTTACTGGATCCATGGAGCTTAAGATCGTCCATGTAAAATATATGGTTGATCTTATGGACTCTATTTTTGGGTTTACCACACATGTATACAGAGTGTTTCTCCCGGAGTACTACATACAGAGGCAAGAGGGAAATACAAAAAAGTAAAGGACTGAGAGAGTCTCCTTGCAAGATGCCTCTTTTGAATAAGATGATTTTAGTCAACACCTGTTGTTTGTTGGATGTTATAAATAGCCATATCCTCCACATGAGCATTAGCTCCTTTAAGAATCTTACGATGTTCGGATGTACCTCTAAACATTGAAGGAGCTTGATGATCAGCTCATGACTTGTGGAGTCAAATGTTTTTTGGTAATCAATCCAAGCCATTGACAGATTACGTCTATAAAATATCGAGTCTTGGGTAATACACATATCAAACAATAGGTTCTGCCTACAACCAGCCAGGCCTCTCTTGCATTATTTCTGTTTGCTTATTGCACTCCGAACTGGCTCCATGGATGTCAAAATCCTCTTTTTGAGGATGCCAGTGAATAGCTTGTAGCAAGTATAAAGACAAGCTATTGGTCTATAATTTTTTAGATTAGATAAGTCTCCAGATTTTAGTAATAGTACCGTTTGTCCTTCCACCAACCACTGTGGTATTGGATGTTGACCGTTGAAAAAGGTATAGAATATACGAGCTAAATGTTAGTGAGTTAAAGTGAATTTCTCCCACCAAAGATTATTATTAATCTTATCCGGCCTAAGTGCTGAAAAGGTCTTCGTTTTAGCAACTATATTTCTTACCTCCTCCTTAGTAATTAGTGGGCTTACCTTTGCAGGATGGTCAAGCCCCTGTCCAAGACAGAAGCTACGAAATAGTGTCAATGTTGACTCTTCATCGGTCACTAAATGGGCTTTCCCATAGATGTTACCCAGAAGTTTTCAATCTCTTCACGACGTTGGGGTCTTTCGAAACTTGGCGATTGTGAACTGAACAGGCGGGAAGGATTAGTAGCATAGGTATTATTTTGCTTTATCCATTTAACCCGCCGTTCTAAACGCTCTCTTTTAACTACAAGAGAACGTACCTTTTCAATCCAATGTTGCTTGATGGTCTGCAACTTCGATTTCTTCAGTGTGTAATTACGAATCTAAAGTCTGCTTCAGAAAATTCAAAATAGCGGATCCAATATGGTTAGCGAGAGCATAGTTGTGTGAATGAGTGAGCACAATGAAAGTCGCGAAAGAGGGGATGACGCTCGAGAGAAAACGAGGAGAAGTGGCACTGTTCATAGCGTCAATATTGCATAAAGTTGGCTGTTCTTGTAACAAAAATATTAATAAAGAATGACTTGCACGACTAAAAAACAGATTAGGGATAGTTAAAAACTCAAAAGTTTCATGGCTTAAAACATTTAAAAACCTGACATATGCGAGTACTCATACCTCTAAAAATAAAAGCAATATGAACTAAAGAAACGTCAAGTACTAAAGAAAGCGGGATTTGATCTCGATATAAACAAAATTATTGGGCCTTATGATATATTACCACTCAATTATCACTTACCTAATGGAGCAGCAGTATATGTTGTTTGGAACACAGCTGCGCATTTGTTCTGTTCTTGTAACACTACTGCGAATATATTTAGTGTTTGGAACACTAGTACGCATGTGTTCAGTACTTGAAACACAACTGCGCATGTATTTGATGCCTGGAACATGAGTGCGCATGTTATTGGTACCAGAAACACTACTGCGCATGTTTTTGGTACCCGAATACATTTGTGACCACACTTTAGTCGGTAGCTCGAAATTTTTCGAGCATCCGACAAATTTTTCGAGTTCAAGCTAAGCTCGAACCCGGCTCGACCCGGCTCGAAAAAAATCAACTCGGCTTAGTTCGACATTTCCAGCTTTTTGCTCTGTCTTAGAATATATTAATGATTTTTCAAAATTTAAAATGGCAGACCCAATATGTGGGATAAAAGTTTTTAATTGTTAAAAAAATAATGAAACTTAGTTTACAAGGATTTTTTGGGTCGCTGATTACAAATATGTTAACGATTTTTCATAATTCAACATAGCAAATTCAATAATAGAATTAAGAGAATTCGGATGTAACTTGTTAATTGGGGATTTTCGGGGTCACTGACAACGAATATGGAATCAGATTTAAAGAATTTAAAATAGAGAATCCAATTTGGCGGACGAAATAATAAAATTTTATGAAATTCGGTTAAAACTTGTTACCGGGGGGGGGGGGGGGGGGGGCAATAATTAAAAGTTATTTGAATTTGCCTTAAGGTAGTTCTCCGGCTTCAGGGCCGCACAAATACTATTAAAAAAATAAATAAAAACAAATAAATAAAAAACTAATAAATTAAATCTGAAAACGAAATTTAAAGCAATATGTTAGTCTCGTGACACTTCACATGTGCTTCAAACGAAAGAATTTTGGCAATTTGCGACCGTTGGATTTCCTTTCGCTCGTAAATTCAATGGAAAATCACATTGGTTTCGAATTTCAGATTAGTATAATTAAAAAATGAGCATCGATACCCCTATAAATTTTTTTTTATATTATTTCTTTTATTTGTCCCTATAACATACTAGTTTTTGAAAAAAATTTAGCGAGTAGTTTTCCACATATTAATAATAGTGTGCCACTTTTATACGTTTAGTGTATGATTCCCATGTAAATGTTGAAACTTTGAAGGTAAATATCTCAATTTTTAGCATCGCAAGGGTCCCTGAGATTTTTTCCACACATAAAGCATACAAAAAAGAACATTTATCCAAAGTTTAAGAAAATTCTAACGAAAATCGATTTGCCGAAGAAATACCTTAAGGATTGTTAACCGGGGGTTTTTGGAGTTGCTCATTACGAAACTAAAGTCAGATTTTGAAAATTCAATATATTACTGGGGGGTTTGTGGGGTCCGCCATATTGTATCCGGCACTTTGAATTTTTAAAGTCTGTGTTCAATATTTTTGCTGGTATGGAAAAATGAGGAAGAAAACTGATGATAAAATGTTCTTCAATGTCATTAAGTGTACACGGGATAAAGAAAATAAATCCCATTAGGTAATTTTATGTTTTAACTCACAAGTAATATACTTTTAATGATAATCAAAACTTAGAAAATACATTTCAACAGGATGATCGATAGATATTCAACTACTTTACTTGGCTCACTGACACACTTGCGAATCAAAGTACAAAAATAAAATTTTCGTGTCAATTTATGTAAAACCGGAATTGGCTAAACATTACAGTAATGTATCAATCTTAATCGGACCTTCTATTTCCTTTAGTAGTGAAAACGCTTAAACATTCCGCCCGCTTTGGCGGGACGCCAAAAAAAATTTATTTCCCTAAATTATTTTAAAAATTAAACTGAAAAGGATCTTTTGTTGTTGTTGTTGTTGTATGATTAAATAATTTTACCCATTTATGATTTATTCGTAGTGTTATCATTTTAAACGTATCTATAAACTAAGAATCTGACTTCTTTTTTTAATTTGTTGACTGTTGAAGAGGGTACAATTTTACAATGGGTCTAGTAAACGTAGACTTAGCTGTACTAACAGTTACTACTCTAATTATTCCATCTTTTCCGGGATGGCAGTCGACGATTCGAGCCAGGGACCACTTTGCTGGAGAAAGATTTTGATGTTTTATAATAACTAAATTGTTCATCTTGGAAGCTGATGTTGATTCTGATCATTTGAGTCTTTGCTGCAAAATGTTTAAATAGTCAGATGACCATAGTTTTTAGAGTTGCCCTACCTTTTTTTAAACATAGTCCCATCGAATAAAATAGTGCTCATTCAAATCTAATTTTGATGATTCTGGTAAAGCGGTCGGAGAGTCTCCCATCAAGAAATGGTCGGGAGTAAGACATGTCATATCTTGAGAATCGGAATTAAATGAAATTAAGGGTCTCGAATTCATACATGCCTCAATTTGAGAAAACAATGTGTTTATTTCCTCAAAAGTTAATTTTCCGGATCCCATAATGCGATGGAGATGATGCTTACAACTTTTTATGTTGGCCTCCCAAATGCCTCCCAAATTATTTATGGTACAAGGCTTCTTAACGGCACAATACGGTACAAGTGAAATTTAGCAAAACGAAGCTACATTTAGAAGCATGAGGCGAAGCCGAGGCAAATAAGACGTAGCTGAGTTCTGCTAAATTACACGAGTACTTAAGTGCCGTTTAAAGAAGCCATGTATCATACAAAATTTTTTGTCAACTGGCACCATGAGTACGAGGTTATGGATGATCAGTGACGCTTGAATGTTTTACCTACTGTACGAGGCGGCCGAGCCCACTAAGCAGCACATTGAAGCATCGCTGAGCGTCCATAAACTCGTGCTTATGATGCGAGTATGCCAAAAAATCTTTTAAGTGCAGCAATAAATGCTTCAAATGAGTAATTTGACACAAGTTCTTTGTGGACGCCTCGTGTGGCTAGACAAATAAAATGATAAATGTACGCTTTTGAAATAGGACTGTTGCGTCTGAGATGATGTCGAATTTCGATGAGGCCTGCGTAATCTACTCCGCAATGTGAAAATACTTTAGATGGAGTTACTCTCTCTGATAGTAAGGAACTAATTATTTGGGTCATGTTATTTTTACGAAAATCAGCACTAGTAACGCAATGATGTATGTGCCTACGTATCAACGATCGCACTTTGATGATCTAATATTCTTACAATATAATTCGCGAAGTTATTTGCGCTCCCCCGTGTAGCGCTCGCAAGTGAGATTGCTTAATAATTAATTCGCTAATAGGATGATTTCCTAACAGGAGCGGATGTTTTTCATAGTGCGGTAAGACAAAGTTCTCAAGTCTTTCTTCTACCCGCAGGAGGCCGTTTTATCGCGAAATGGACTTAGTTTTACAACAGTGCTTTTTTGGAGATTTTTTTCTTATTTTTTAATATCTGAATTTTTATTAAGAATAATTTTTCTTAAAATTGTTAACCCACACTAGACGAGAATAAGTTCTATAATCGCAATCGGTTTCATTAAAATTCTCAATTTTTTTAGCGTGTTCTGGTGAGAATGAGTTCAGAGTTTGTAACGTTTTGTTTTTTTAATTTTAAATGTAATAGATAAATGAAACGTAGGCATTTAGCTGTAACTCGGATGAGTTTGGGCCATGAACTATATTTAAGATATAATGGATCTTCTGATTCATTTATAACGATATTATGAATAATTGCGTTGGAATGAGTATATTCAGGAATGGTCGGATTATTTTGAAACATAGATAAATTAGTTGGTCACGAGTCTTGAGGTAAAGATAGCTGTTGTAGTTCTCTCCACCATAATAAGTGAGTTTTTAGTTTGGAGGTGGACATTTCTTCTCTTCGAAATTGTTAGAGCATTAGCTTTTAATTGCGTCACTCTAGATTTAACCTACATTAATGAGACGTGAATTTGGTCATCATTTGTTAGAATCAGATAAATAACTGCTGCATATGCATCTTGTATTTAAGCTAACATGAGCCTATCTTGAAATTGAAACTTTCTTGAGAGTATCGAGATCTTTACAAAAGTCAATCCAAATTTCTTTAAATTCAATAGAAAGAGGGTCGTTCCAATCTAAATTATTTAACCATAATTTTTGCATAATAATTTTTGCACCCGTCATCACAGACGGGTGTGATATAATTTAAAGAACCGACCGTTCGGTAGAATCATTATTGTCGATCAAATTAACTTTTTGGGTCTCATTCTATTTCTAATAGTTTAATGAATTTTGTTTCATCTTTTGGTAAAAATATTTTATTTGAAGTTTTACTTTGATTGATTAATGTTAAATCATTTGTTTAATGTGAAACCACCGCACTTGAAAATCTGAATTAATTGATTTTTCTCTTCTAAAGCTCATTTAGGAGCTACTGATGTGCCATACGTCACGGTGAGGAACAGTTTTTTCTCTAGAAGGTGATCGGGATTTAATCGGAGAATTATTCTCTGAAAATTGGTATCTTGTTTACCGATAAAAATTTGCCTGTACATTTTGGTTACATCGGCTATAAAAACGATACGATGCAAGCGCCATCGCATTATGATAATAGGTAGTTCTTTTGGTAATTTAGGACCAGTAAGGAGATGAGAATTTAAACTTGTTCCATAAAGGGGAAGTTACCGTTCTCAATGCTGAAAAATTCATGAAACGTACCTGGAGAACGAAGGACCTGGTCCTCCAATGGAAATCTAAGGAACAAAATTTTGCTTTCCTGTAGCCAGAATCGCCCTAAGATTTGTCACGGTTCACCGTGGAGTCTCAGGCTCGATAAAATTCTGTACATCTACTACGTAGAATAAGGAATCCTGACTGGAGTAAAGTCACTCCGTGACGAGTTCTTGATCATCGTCGTGGTCATAGACGCAGATTGTCACATGGGCTTCCCTGTGCTACGTCAGTGGAGAACAGACTATGCTAGGTGAACACCCGCGTTTGTTAACTGTTCTCCAAATAAATTCACCGCGCCATGAAATTATGCGTTCAGATTTATTTGTTTTTTACCGGACTGAAACACGTAATTAACGTAAATAATGAATTAATTAATTTATTATCCTACCTGATAATTAATAACAGTTTACCTATCCTCGAATCGACCATACGTGTCTAGATGGCCGATTTTATTGTAACATCATGGTGAATGACGGCGGCAATATTTTTTTGCGGTTCGTCCGTAATTTATATTGTAATGAAGACGGAGTTTATCAAGTAAATCCGCGACCGATTATTCCGGATAATTCTAGATGAATTATATTGTTTGGTTTTATTGTGTAATCTACATTATTTTTTATTGATTTGTTTATAGATTCCGATATTACAGAGTTTACTTGAGTTCTGGCAGGACGAAGTCCTGGACTAAAGGAGAACCAAAAGAACATGATTTTCTATTGTTATTTATCGTCGGCTCTTCAAGCACATTTATTTTTTATTTTATTAAATTTTTTTTATTGATAAATTCTCTTATTTTTTTCCTTTTATTCTTTAATAAATAAATTCATATTATATTATATTATTTTTGTACATTCATTATTTTTGGTTACAATATATATTTTTGTTATTTCTTACTAATAGAAATCCTGTGAGTTTTACTGACTTCACCTATCCCAAAGCGACAGTAGAAATTAAGTAAGAACATTTAGGGTCTAAAATCTAGTTTACCAGCATAAGTGAATATATCTTGAGAACCTTGGCCCCGGCAAGCAAATTCGGAGCATAGCAAGATTTCACTTCGTTACATATGTTTTAAAATAAGACACTAGTAAGACACCTGTTTTTACAGTGATTATAATTTGCATGAGTTAATTGAATATTTTTAATGAAATTTAGAGCTTCACCTTGGACTTTACTTTTCAAATAATATAGTTTTTTAACATGGGAATAATTTCGATTATTTACAACAAGCGATAAAAATAAATCGCAAAAACATGGCCATCAGAATAAGAACACTTGGAAGTTCGATATTTACTAGTTTAATATCATTAGAAACAGGTTGACTTACATTTCAATTTTGAAAATGCTTATATTTATAAATGGTGAGATGATCCATTGCTTGCAGAAACAACGATTCCTCTTTTGCAAATTGTTCTTACGTGTAATACTTGAATTTCATGATGTCATCAGTGGTTGATTTTGATTTGATCTCGTTATGCAGACGTCACAGAATCTCCAGTTGTCCTCTGCTGTGCATCCTTAGATCTACCACGCCAAGCGTTTTATTTTCCGTCTTTATGGTGTCGAAAAGCTCAATAACAGATAACGATTGCTCAAGAATAAGGTCTAAAAGAGTTGCATGATGCTTGCGTATATGTGAACAAAGATTTAAAATCCACTTCAGCTTGGATACAGTTTGAATTGCCTGGGCTTCTTTATAAATGTGTGTATGTGACTCCTGTTGATTTTAGTACATGTGTACTTGATAAAAAAAAGAGTGTAGAACAAGAGATGCTAATGACGTAATGCTTCCTTATTAGATTTTTGTGATTTTCTACTTAATGGCGGAAACTCGGTAGCGTCTCTCAAAAATGGCGAGATTTAATAATTGTGTATATTTTTTTCACTTTCACGCTTATTTTAATAAAAAAAAACACGTTTAGTTCACAGCCTTTCTTGATCACTCACTGTTTGTTTATCCGGCTCGAAGGTTATATTGCGTCCGCCATTTTGAATTTTGAAAAATCATTTTTATAAAATATGTTTCTACGTGTACAGTAGTATTTCAAAATAAGGCTATAATTTTTTTGATTTTGGGCCTTAATGGGTGTTAATGGAAATTTTTGTTATTTCAGATTGGTAAAATTATAAAAAATTTTATAAAATAAAGTTAAAGTTACAATATTTAATTAAATTATTTTAATTCGCTTGCAAAACAAAAAATCGAAACTGAAAGCTATCGATAGTGAAGTTTAATATGTACTGACCAATGGGAGACTCGGAAGAGGAGTTACACTTCTGAAATTAACCATAACGTCGATGTTCTTTTTAGAATAGGATTGAACGAAAATAGACAATTTATGTACTTTAAGAAACAGTTACTCTCGTACGATTTTAATATTATTTATTTTAAAGCTTTTAAATTTCATCACAAAATAAAAAATAGACTGCTTTATATTAAAAAATGTCAAATATAAAAGAAAATAAAAGACAAATTATATTAAGCCTCTGGGTCTTTATCTGCCATTTTGTAACAATCAGGTGTTTTATTTAGGGCATGCGCGGACATAGATCGCGCGTAAATTGTAAAATAAAATAACTTTAATCAAGAAATATAAAATAAATTAAATATTTCCTTTGTGATGAACCAGTAAATAAATAAAATGCATTCATAAAACAACTGAGGTGAGATCACATATCAAATAAAAATTAATTAAAACAGAGTTTATGACAAGAATAAATACATAACAGAAATGAAATAAAACAATATTACAAGTTAAATCACAATAAAATGAATTTACTTAATTAAAAAATAATTGAGTTAAAGTAAATAAAGGTACGATAAAATAAAAAAATTCAACCGTGATATCGAATGTAAAGAATAAACTACAAAGAGTATAGAAAACGTTTGAAAACAAAAAATACATTATATGAATAGAAACAAAAATATAATACAAATATAAAACAAAAAAGATAACGTTAAAATGCAGTGATAAATTTGACATCTGACGCAATGCTTTGACTCATCAAATTGTTTTTGACCTGAAACAGATGATTCCGCTTTTTTTGAAATAAATCGTGGTGCTGTAACTGATTTAAAAGAATTATCTAAAGAAAATATTCTCTAATTTATCACAAATGCCGAGGCACTTTATAAACCAAAACAAAGAACTTCCAGGAAAAAATGGGATGGATTTAAAAAGGTGGATAATGGTGCAACCAAGTTGGCGGAACAACGAAATCGTTGGGCGGTGAATGAAGCTTGGTTTGTAATAGGGGAGGTCGAATACTAGGCACTTTATACACAATATCTTCACCCTGGGTTCGTCTTACTGCCTCTCTTCATATCTTTCTCGCAGTTGAAATCTTTTCAGGAAGATTCATGTTTTCAGAAATTCGCGAATTCAGCCAAAATATTCTGTCGGGACGTGATAAAATTAATGACCCCACCGAAAACGAGCGAGAGGACTGAATTCTCGTATTTCGCGTTCTCGCATCACGTAAGAGCATTTGCCCTCCGTGTTTTTTTTTTTTTTTTTAGAAATGAGGTCGTTCAGGCGAAACTCGTCAACCGCCTTGAAAACGCAAGCACGAATGGCAGAAACTATTTTCTTTTCCAGTCCCAAGAATGACACTCGATTAATATCAATCTTGTTACCATTATGTTATCTCACCGCAACAAAACAAATTTTTCTTTTTTTTTCAAATAGGAATTTTTCATATTACTTTCTTTTTATACAAATCGAAAAAACCGTTTTTGCTTTTGATTAGAAATCATAAAAATTCTCAATACAATAATAAATGTTGAAAATTATGTCCATTTCGTGAACATTTGAAAAGAAAAGCTAAAAAACAATTTTTTAATTTTGATTTGATACAAGTTCAAAAATAACCTGTTTAAAAAATAAATTTATTCCATACAAACTTAACAACTTTTTAACTCGAAAGATCAACAAAGAATTATCATATCAATTTTTTTTATTTAATCCGGAGATTGAGCACTTTTACACTAATTTTGGAGATCATGAGATCAATGCCGGATTTCTAACCTTAAATTAGCAAACAATAAAGAATTGCAAGGTCACTAACTTTAGTTTCAAGAAACTCATCTCTTTTTCTCAATAACTAAGCGAACTTTTGTCATATTTGGATTTATTTTTGGTTAATTAAATATAAAATTTTAATAAATATAACGACACGTCAAACAGTCTAGAGTATTGTATTTCTGGAAAGGTTACCAGCCAATCAGATAGCTTCTTTAGGAACTCTACATTCCGTTTGTCGGACAAATGCACATTCTGGGATTTTTGTCAATTGAGTTTGGGTCAAAATGTTGGCTTCCCAAATTTGTTATACTTTAAGCGTGAATTAAAAGAAATTTTGAATCAATGCATGTTCAAATTAATTGAAGTTCAAACAAATTAAAAATGCTATAAATTTAAAAATTGACAAAACTTTAAAGAGGTGAAGAATGATTTAAAATGTAAAACAAACAACATCTAGTGACAATTTTTAAGTGTGGACAGAATGAATGAATGAAACTCGTAAATTATTATATATATGATTGTTAATAATGCAACTAATAAGATAATTAACAGACTAATAAATTTGTCATTCGGAAAAAATTTTTACCAGATTAAATAAAATACCTTTCTCTACGAATTATGAAGAGCGTCTTTTGCTAATAAAAATAAAATTATCCACTCAAGTGGAAGTATAAATGGTGTAATTACTTGGAAGATACTTTGAATCAAATTTCAGCTCACTTCTTCACAAAGACGAGCGTAAGCGTAAAGTGTAACGAATAACGGTGAAAGAAAACCGCCTTCTTGTAAAATGTATTTTACATCTTTTACATCTTATATTCTCACAGAGTGAAAAGCGAGAAAATGGTTCGAAAGCGAGAAAGGGAAACAGTTGTGAAAGACTGCACAAGTTGCGGATGGTTCACTCTCGGGAAAATTGAACTTTGCTTTCGTTAGACTAAGTAGACTTGTAAGAAGTATTACAAAAAAAAATCCTACAGCACGGAATCAAATTAGAAGAAGTAAACTATTCAAATAACAAACTTGGACCAACAGCGCTGACAAAAGCCTCGGGAGAAAAAGATAAATTAAGCTCCGTAAACAATGAATAATAAACAAAGTCGCTTAATTCATGCCAGGCAACTACATTGTTCCGCGTTTTGTCATTTATTCTCGAAAAATTAAGGAACTGTGTTTGAATTGTGGAATTTTTTATTCACACAAAATCAACAGACAGGGAACATTTTTTTATTCTAAGAAAATGTTGAGTTTTCCAAATTGAAATTGTGACGTTGTAAAATTTGTTTAAATAATTTTACATTTCACAAGTTAATTTATTTCAGAATACCTAATTCAAATTTATAATTTTTAATTTCCAATTATAAACATTATTTTCCTATTTAAGAATTTCCTTAATTTATGTTTAATTAAATTCCCTCCCGGTTAATTCTTTTGATCTGAAAGGTTGCGCTCAAAATTCCAAGACTGGTTTTTAGAAATTTATAATTTATTATTCAAGACTAATTTGTATTTATTTTTCTTATTTTATTTAATTCTGTGACGAGTCGGCAAAATTTGGAAGAATCTTTGAATTTTGGAAAAAAAAACTACAGAATTTAAATTACTGTTCCCGTGAAAATTTGAATTTTTTGCCAATTTAACATTATTTGAAGAAATTTAATTTCCTGATGAATTTTTAAATTTATCTGTTTATTTATTTTATAGAAAATCTGGATTTACGAAGAATTTAGAGGATGTCGAAACTTAACTTTGAATTTTACATTTCTGTACAATTTAAATTTCTCGCTTAATTTTATAACCTACATATTTAAGTTAGAAAATTTAGAAGATTTGAATTTTGCATATTTTGATGTCAGTCAATGGGAAAGAAGCATTTAGATTATATTTAATTTTATTAGGAGTTCTGATTGTGCTTTGTTCAAATTTAGTAATTTTAGTTATTGAAGTTTTTACGGTTTTTTTTAATGAATCCATGGAAAAATAATCAGCGATGCCATTTTATCTTTTTAGGTAGCTTTGGAGAGTTCAGACGTTTTTCTTAAAAATAAATTGATTCGGACAATAATTTGGTTACTTTCTGGAATCTGAACATTAAAAAAATAAGTGAATTTAAAATGGAATTGCAGAATATTAACGTGGGAAAATTCCAATCTCTGATTTTATAAATTAATTTAATTTTAGATTTCTTTGATCGGTAGGATATCAGTTTGTCTTCTTCAGAGGCAGAATTTAATTTTAATAACTATTTTTATAATTTGAATTAATATATTTAGTTTTATTAATATAATTGTTAAAAATTTATTCAAAATTACAAATTTTTTATTTCATTTCTTATTCCTGTCGTTCTGAAACTTATACCTTTCCTTTTTTAGAATCAAAATTAATATTTCATCTGATTTTTTCTAGATTTTAAATTTATTTTTCAACCTGTCAAGAAATTATGTAAATTTTAATTTATTGAAATTAGTTGAAGTTTAATTTAGATTTCACTTTTCGATTAATTTAATTTATTAATATCCTATCTGGGAATTCATTACGACTTACAATTTAGTTTATTTAAACTTAATTATTTTTGAAATTAGTTATGTCTAGTCTTTTAACCAAAAAACTTGGTTTTTTATAATGTCGCCAATTGTCAGTTTAATTAATTTTTGATTTTGTAAACTTTTTTGAAAACTAACTTCAAAGTTTGTATTATTTTACGTTGTTTTTTAAATAATTTAGAGTCCTTTTTCTTAGTAAAGTGTTACTGTTGTGGAACAAGTATTTTATTTTGCTTTTTATTTATATTGAAAATAAATTAATCTTGTCAAATAACGCCGAATCACCTACTGTGCTATTACTCAGATTCGGGGCTAATCTAGTCAAAGTAAATTATTTTTACTAAAGAGTATTTTTAATTTTGGTTTATTTCGAAAATTTAATTTTTCTAAATTAAAATTTGATTTTCTGGATTATTTCTTTTGTTCTTTGAGCTTTTCCAATCGTTTTTGACTGTCAATCGACTTCTTTTATAAATACAACTTCTAATTATTTTTGGTTGTCAATTTTTCTCTTAACTTTTTCCTTTGAATTTTATTTGTATTTTTGTTATAGATTGATCCAATAAAGATCTGGCGCCATCATGTTAATCTGAATAATTTTTTATCTTCCGGTTTGTGAGTTTAAATTAATTTTGTATGTTTTTTTGACTCTGAATTTAGTTTACCTAACCTAAGTAAAGTTAAATTTATATTCGATTTTTTTTTAGAGTTACAATTTGGCGCTTCATTTTCGCTTATTAATATTCTCGTATATTGTTTAGAATTCATTGTTTTTATATAATTTTATAATTTTATTTTCTTATTCCTTCAATTTATTCTTCTAATTAGTTTACTTGTATTTAAGCTTATTATTCTGGGAATTGAAGAAATATTGTGTAAATAAGAGACCTCTGTCTGTTGATTTTGGTAAATGACCTTTCAAGTATAAATTGTCAGTTAGACTCGAACCGGCGCGTCGCTTGATAAAGGGAAATTATATCTAAATCATTTACTTTATAGTAATAAATGAACTGTGGAAACTTACCTCTTATTTTCAATTAAACAAAAATACAGTCCACAACTTGTTCCTTTATTTTACGATTTTAATTCAAAGTGAACTATATAATCGTTTGTGATGATAAAAAACATATATATATATATTAGGGTGATTTTTTTCGACTAATTTTTTTTTTAGTTCTCACTCGAAATTTAGTTGGAAATGTCGTAAGAAAAATTGCATTAAACTTACAGCCATTAATATTAAATTGAAGTTCTTGTCCAAAGCATTAAAAGATTTTCCATGTAAAATGCACGTAAGTCGACGTACTTTTTTTTCAAATTTCTATAACTTTAGCATATTTTATGCTATTCCATTGATCTTGGTCTTGATTAACTCAGAGTTGAACACTCTACAAAAGTGTCCATTGGCGCAAAAGTGTAAGTTATACATATGTGAGTTGATGCGGGTCGCTAAAGATGATTTTTTCACAAAATTCTCGTATTTTTGCTGTTATCTCTAAAAAAAATTAATTTAACCAAAAAAAGTAAATAACAAATTTGTTGGAAACTTAATTGTCTACAAAAAAGGTCTTATGAACCTAATCGCTAAGATTAATATTTCTTGAAATATTTGACTTAACTTATAAGCAGAATACATTTTTTGCGGTTTATCGAATTAAACGTTTGAAATTATTAATATTTCTACTCATAAGTTAAAGTCAAATATCTCAAGAAATATTAATCTAAGCTATTGGGTTCATAGGACTATTTTTGTAGACAATTAAGTTTCCAACAAATTTGTTATTTACTTTTTTTGGTCAAATTAATGTTTTTAGAGATAACAGCAAAAATATGAGAATTTTGTGAAAAAACCATTTTTAGCGACCCATATCAACTCACATGTTCAACTTACACTTTCGCGCTAAGGGACACTTTTGTAGAGTGTTCAATTCTGAGGTAATCAAGACCAAGACCAATAGACTAGCATAAAATTCGCTAAAACTATAGAGATTTGAAAAAAATACGTCGAATTAAGTGTATTTTACATGGAAAATATTTTTATGCTTTGGGCGAGTACTAAAATTAATATTAAGGCAATTTTTCTTACGACATTTCCAACCAAATTTCGAGTGAGGACTAAAAAAAAAAATTAGTCAAAAAAAAATCACCCTTACATATATACATTATTTTTTAAGGTTGCAAAATAATCACTCATTCTTATTGTATCTACTTCCTTAGGACTATACAAATTTATTTTCACATTATTATCTCAGGTGCTTTTTTTTTTTATTACTACCTTTTTTTAGTAGTCATTTCTTCTTCAGTATATATTTTTTTTCAGTTTCTTTTCTTTATTTAATTTCTTGCTTAGAATTCAAAAATTCCAACAGTAGAAACACAAGTAACAATGTGATTGTCACTTCTATTATATCCGAAGCGTGCTTTTAATTTGAAAATCATCACGAAGAGAAATCTACATTTTGCATATAGAGAGAATTCACACATATAGTGCAATTAGTTGAGAACTGGAGTTAGTTGGTTAGTTAGTATTTACTAGTTGTGGATGGAGATACATTCCAAACAAAGTATGCCGACCCCACCTTTAGAGCGAACCTAGAATAGTATAATAGTAGTGGCCTCTTGTCTACTGTGCGCCAAGACCCGCATATTCAGTCCCCTCGTGTCTGCCCTCTTATGAATGTGTTTGTCTGAGAACCAGTGCAATTGCCCTTGTCTCTCTGTTTGCTTCTGCCTTTCAGGCACACATCTCAACATTTTATCACCCTTGTAAATTCAAAAATAACAAAATTTGTCTGATTCGCTTATATCTATTAATTTTCTACACCTTTATTACTGATCCTAATTTTTGCAAAATTTTAAAAAAATTGTTTTTTTATTTCTTACAATCTACCTACTCATCTAATCCTTTCGACTTTCCCAAAACTTTAGTAATTCAAATTTTATTTTACTAAAATTATAGCCATTATTTAAATCTGATAAAATTCACTTATTATTCAAAGTGAGTCGGTACCTTCAAAAATTGAAACTGACATAAAACAGTACATGATAATAATATTGGAGGAAAACAGCATATATTTATTCAGGATTGTCGCAGTGTAAAACTCAGTTTTGCATGAGTGGTCATCGAAATTGGAAAATGTTCCTCCTGACGAAATATGGTATTACATACAATACACCTATCAAATGAAACTACGTGCTTTGTCACAAAATGAGTCATGTCTCTCGAAACCTTCTACAATATATAAAGAGCCATGCAGCACTGAATAAATACTAATGAATATAAACGGATATCATCAAATAAAGGTAAAATCCAAATTGAGCTTTTTCATAATTAGGATACATTTTACTTTTTACTCCAGGATACTTAAAAAAAATGGATAAATATTTTTTTAACAAATGAAAAAGTTAATTCTTCGCCTTCTATGTATCTCGAAATTTAACAAGAAAAATATTAATATTTTTATATTCTGATATTTATCAGAACAATTTATTTTTATGAGTGTCAGTGTTTGCCTTTTAGGGATGAAAAATTACAATTCTATCCCTTTTCCGGGTGATAAACTAGATTTCCATCAAGTTTTACTTTGAGATAAATGGTATCACACTGGGCACCAAGCCACTGATGATTGTCCCCTTTGGCATCCCGGGAGGATCTATTAGACGCCTAGTTTAGTGGTTACTAACCGAGCTGACCTCGTCTTCCCTCGGGATGGACTTGAGAAGTCAAGGGAGTCCCAGTTAGATCTGCTGATGCAACGAATGTTCGCCATAGGCGATAAAAAATGTTGATGTTATACTACAAATCGAAGTCTTGTGTCACGCCTTCATTCAGACCCCACAAAATATCTGAATTTTTTACAAAAAGTACTCTTTGTCGAGAACCTTCGAAAGCTATTTCAAATAGCAAATTTACGATACTCGGGAATTATAATTTAAATTTAAAATACACTTTAAAAAGAAATGTCGCTTTTTTCATCCTGCAGCAAAAAAATTGTTTCCAAAAAATACGAGAGAAATAATAGAAGGAATTTTTTTACTCCAAATTACTCTACTGGTAGAAAAGTGAATGAAGATCTCAAATTAAAGGGTAAAAAGGTTGAAAGTCAGTGCTTGAAGAGAGACGTCCTAATTTTCACGTCTCAAGGGGCATAAAACAAGCAGTGGAACGACTGAAGATGTCGAAGAGGCGACTGGCTATTTAACTCGAGGAGCAACAGTAAAAAAAGGCGGGACTAGAGTATCTGAAGGAGTAAAGTAGGGAAGTTCCATTCCCCCGATGCAATCGTCGAAAGCGAAAATTGCTCTCGTGGCAATCCATCTCTTCTCTTCGTGTCGAGACAAACTGGCGCTTCCGTTAATGCGAGCTCTTAGAATTAATTATCTTCAGTAATGGCTAACTATCCGAATACTATAACTCGATCCCTGCTTGCCTGTCACAAGCGATGTTTGCTGAGAAATATTAACCCCTTTTTCAAGACTAAAAAGTTTTTAAATTCTCACAGCTAGACTGATCTGGCTTTTGTGGCATGAAGTAGTTCATGATTTTATCAAAGTGGCGCTCTACTTATCTATTGAGTATGACTTTAAGTTTAAGGTATATGCTTGTATAACAACGGTGATCGGGATTGAGAATTCGATGTTCAAAATCCTTCACAAAAATCTAAAATATTTTAGAATTTTGTCTGAAATATAAATAACCGGAATCTTATCTAAAATCTAAAATTTTTCAATATACAAATGTAAATTGTTCTCGAAATTCTAACAGAATCTAAGAGGTTCTGAAATTTATCCAAGAATCTCTAAACAGTTTAAAATTTAAAAGATGTAAAAGTAAATCTAAAATCTTCATGAATTCATAACAAAGTATTTTTAGGTAATTTATTAACTTCAAAACTTAGCCTTATTAGAATACAAAATATTAATATGAACGGAAGATATGACATTTTTCGAAAAAATAAAAAAATTGAAAATTTTGAAATTATTTATTTTTTGATGGACTGCTGATAAAGTTTCTTGAATTGAGTACTACATATTATTTCATCATATTTTATAATTATTTTCAAAAAAATTTTATTCTATAACTGTGATATATATACATATAAGTAATTAAGTAGGTATAAAATTGTTTTCTGGATCAAAAAAATCTAAAATAAATTGTAAATATAACCAATTAATATCAAGCTTACGCCAATAACATTTAAGCGACCGAACCGATTTAAATAATGTTTTGTGGTATATATTAGGCATTGTCTCAAGTTAAGTTCAGAAGCTAAAAAGTTTAAAAAAAATTTTTAAAACGGAATATATGACAATTTTTCCAAAAAAGTGAAAATCCTACATTTTTATTGATTACTGACTTTTGTTAAATGGTTTCTAATATTTTTCTATTAATTTTTTTACTCTCTAAAACTGAATCAGTGAAATTTTCACTGATTTAAAATCAGTGAACAACTTTTCGTTGCTGAATCAGTGAAATTCACTGAAGATCAGTCATTTTCACTGATTCAGCAAAGAGAAGTTGTTCACTGATTCCAAATCAGTGAAAATTTCACTGATTCAGTTTTAGAGAGTATGTTCCTTACAAAATATATTGCTATAAATTTTAGCAAATACATAAGCAATATTAATTTTTGGTGACACAATGCAAAATGTCAATTTTTGAATGTGAATTTTATGGGGTAAAAAAATCTGGAAATCTAATAAATTGAATTTAACTTGGTATAGGGGTGTATCATAGGTCGGCAATTCAAATTTTATCACAAAGAAATGTCACCTTTAAAAGGTCCAAAATAAAACATGTGGTTTTGTACACTTCTGTTCAGACAATCTTTTAGAATTTAAGCAAATTTGCGGATAAAAATATAGCTGATCACTTTTGGGATCAAAATAAAAATTGGGCATTATAGGGCCTAAAATAAAAAAATTATTTCTGCATTGTGTGTACAAAATATAAATAAATGTTAAAAAACGAAAGTCAAAGACACAGGCATAAGTTTGGGAAAATCACCGATGTGGGGGGAGGGGGTCCAATAACATAGTTTAATTTCTTCTGCTCTTCTACAATTCAGATATTACGAAATTTTCGTTATATCCCCATATACAACGGTTTACTGCTTTTTTGTAAAATTTAATAAAAGATATTATAATATAAAAATTTTTGGAAGAAAATTATGTTGTTTAGAATAGTTCATTTCAAATACTTTTTACACGAAAATAAATTGTCAAAAAATACTTTCTGGCATCATTTTATTATAAAATATCAAATGTTCTGGTATTTACTTTGGAATTGTAAAAATTCAACAGAAAATCTAAACTGTTCTGGAAATTGTTAAAGAATCCAAAATTTTCTGTAATTTAGTCAAGAATCCAGGTTCTGAATTTTTAGAAATCTCAAAGCAATTGTTTTGATTATGATTTTATTGTTAATTTTTTTTTTTGAGTTGCTCTCAGCATGAAAAGTTGTACAATTATAGAAAAAACTTTAAATTACTAGCTTTACTTGATAAAAAAGTTGTTCAGTAACAACAATAATTGCTTGTTTAACTAATTGTTATAAATTTTGAATAGTTTTTTTTTCAAATATTTCCAACATGTCAGTAAAACCAAAACAAAAAACTTCCAATGTGCACATCGCAGAATCCCACTCACAAATATCCCCACCTCCACTACTTTATCAATACCCCTTTCAGTGTACGAAATCCAGAAATTAAAATAACCTTTTATTTCGTTGCTTCAAAAATGCATAGTTTTCACTACTTGGAAATAAACTATGCTCAAATAATCACTTACTTGTGGACAGATTACTGAAAAACAGAATAAGCAAATTATTATAAATAATACTTAATGTAATAATATAAATGCATAATGTAAGTTGCACGTTTTATAAATTTTCAAAAAATGTTGAAAATCAATTTGCATTTAAAATATTAAAATGAAATAAACTTACAAAATAATCCAACAATACTGCTAATATTACTTCTTCCTCGGGTTGAATTTCAGAATATTGTAAGCACAAAAGGACACGTTTCATGACAATACTCAATTCTGCAAAAAGTCGCAGAATATAGGGAAAAATTCCATTCGAAATGGATACGGAATCCCCTCATGCGATTGAACATCACGAAATAATATATTCCTGAATGCAGTATCGATTCGATTTCCAATCATCCAGAGAGTAAATCGCTAAATACACAAAGAAATGATAAACATTGTCTGTTTTGTTGCGATGGGAGTGATATTTGAAATGGAGCTGAAGATGCAAAAAAGGGGCACACTTAGTTGAAGTTTGCATCGCGGCCAATTAGAGAAAAGGCACAGAAAGAGTAGTCACCAAGTGATGCCAACCAATGGAGAAGGATTCCCCTCACAATAAAAGTATCTCGACTCGCACACAAGCTGCTTTCTACTTTCTATTCTCATTTCCAACTAAGAGTGGCAGTGCAGCCAAGAGAAAAGTCAGACTGGGTGTTAATTACATCAGTGTGTGCTGGCACATTGCCAACCTCTCCTCTACTGCGAATGCGAGTCCAGTTTCTGAAGGGAGAAGGATGTCCAAACGAAAAATATAGAAGAAAGAGAAAGAAAGAGTGGTTGATAAAGAGAATAGATAGTGAATAGGAGACAGAAAGAAAAAGAAAATAAGAGAGGTAGAGGGATGATAGGAAGAAAGTAAGGGAATAAAAGAAGAGAGAGAGAGAGAGAAAGAAAGAAAGAAGATAAAAAGGAAGAAAGAAGAAAATGGAAAATAAAAAGGAAGCGAGAGAATAAGGAGGAAAACGAATAAGCAAGAGAGAGTGCAAGAAAAAAGGAGGGAGAGAGAGACCTAACTAGAGAGGAAAGAGAGATAATAAAAAATAAAGAAAGATTGTAAGAGAAAAAAGATAATAATAAAGGAAGGGAGAAAGAGAGAGAGAGAGAGAGAGAGAGAGAGATTGAATCGATGAGAGTTTCGGTTTGCTATATAAAGTTGGCATGTTGCCATATTAACCTGCCTTTGCGTTAACTTCATACCAAATTTTCCAAATTGGAAACGATGTGTGTCTTAAATTTACATGCGTATATATTCTCATATGAGAATTCAGGATTAGAGTGAACTCAAATTCTGATTTCTTAAGAATAATAATTTTTTTCATCTTTCATGAAACTTTAATGGCTCCGATGTATGCTTTAGAATTAATTGATTGTGCATTTCCAAATATTCCCTGAATATGGCGTACGTCTTAAAGAAATCCTCTCATATACGTTACAGTTTATAATTGAATTAAAATATAAGAAAAATTAATTTACTGCTTAAATAGCCTGCACTCAAAGACTTTAGACATTAGATATTATAGTTAATCTACTAATTTTTACTATAAAAGCTATTAATCTGGTATAATCGTGCAAGAAAAATTTTCTCAGCGAATATAGTAACGTTTTAATCTAGGATAGGACTATTTACATTCTTTTTCGTAAATTTAAATCCAGGATAGACATATTTACATGTTTTTAGAAAATTTTCCTGTCATGCTGTTACATCCGAGCGAAGGCGAGGTTATTTAAAATAATATTTAAATAAGAAAGGAATAGCAACAATCTGATCAGCTAACAAGAGGCTAGCTTTTATATTTATTTTTATTAGGGAACGTTTTCACTAACAGATCTATGGGATCTGAGTCAATAAATAATCAAATATTTCTTACATGATGTTTATTATAGTAATTCATATTATGTGACAGGATTACAGAAAATACTCAATTTAATCTGATAATATAAGATTGTCAAAACATGAGAAAATCAATCATAATAACTCCTAATATTCATAGTTTTATAATAGACAAATAATAAGTGCTTTTACTGAATGCCAGTATTGAACAAGTGTTCGGCCGATACTGAGCCAGTATTGAAGAGAGTGATTCAAATGAACAAGACAATGTATATGTTTTCTTATGTTATCTAAATTGATATTAAACTGTTTAAAGTTCAAATAAAAGAGGCCAATACTGGACCAGTATTAGCCAGTATTGGCTAGATCGAATTATGAATATTTTATACTATAAGCATTCAATATAAGTAAAATGTTATTCTAGTTATAATTCGTGCATAATCGTAATGCGCAGTCATTCATTCGGTCCAATCGTCATACGTAAATCAATATTCTTTTATAATTTTATGTTATTAAACAATATTCAAGTCAGTTATTAGATGCGAGATACTTACATAAGATTGTTGGGTTTTTTGGAGACAATAGGAATAGCGTAGGATCGTTGTGATAACCAAGATGTCACTCAATCGATGCCGTATCGTTGATATAAACTATAATGATGTACACTTCACCAAACGCTTTTCTTTAAAGTTATATCTCGTTGGATCACAAATTAACGAGCACGATGCTCCCTATAAAGTCTACGATATCACTTGTGATTTTCCTAGCAATACGTGATACAAGATGCTGCTTTTAATTTCGATTCCGACGGATCACTTTACAATTAGTTCTTCACCAAGACACTTCCTTAAAAGTGCTCGACTCGGACTAATACGGCGGGGCCAATACTGCTTTAACCGGCTCACGGCAACGGCGATTATAACGCGTATGCCAATTTGTAGGCTTGGGTGTAGAAAGCAGTTCTTTCTACCGGTCTACAAATTGGGCAACACAACAGTTACATACTGTTGTTACCGCAAGTCTTACGGTGAAAACAGTATATGACGCCCGACGGGTCACTCGACGATATCGCGCTTTCAAAGCTACCGGAGTATCAGACAAATTATTCTAAGTGTCGCTTGTATTTAAAGAAAATAGCTACCCTTTCCTAGGAACAAGCGTGTCAATGATTTGAATGGTAGGAGGTAAAAAGAATATGATTTTTACCCTTTCCTAGGAACAGGCGTGTCTTTAATTCAATTGGTAGAAGATAAAATTGATGAAGCTTCAAAAAGTGCACGTGCGCTCGCACTCGCGAATGACATCGATATTCTTTTGTCTCATATTTCTTTCTGCTTTCCAGAAATGCGGTATTTAATATAGTTTAAACAACTAGCCAAACTCTCATAGACTCTTCTAGACTTTGTTTTGCTTATTTAAGGAAGAATGCACGTGTGATCTTTTACAAAAGTCACGTACATTCCTCACGGTCGTAGGAACGGATAGTATCAAGTTACTAATCGTTTCTAGACGATATTATGAGACTATGAACCTTTACATAAAGCGGTAAAATCAACTAGTTTGTCAGCAACTTGCATTTTTAGACTAGAATATTCTTGAGGCTAAACAATGGATTGATATCATTTGCATTTGCTAATATTGTAATTTCATCTATCTTTGCAGCTGTTAAAACATATTAAACTAATTTGCAAAATTAGTGAATATAATGTGAAATTATATACTGCTGAGTAATTTATCTCGCAGCTGCTAAGATGTTTTCAGAAATATAAGATTTATAATGACATTAGAAAATAACAATTTGGTTACTGGGATGTAACACATGCTTTGAAAATTTACTATTTTCGCTAGGAAAAATTTTCGTTTTACACGATTGTCCCAGATTGCAAACCTGATAGTAAGAGACATAAAAGAGACATAAAAAATTTAAAAATTGTTTTGCAATGTATTTTTGGACCACTCTATTCAGGATCGAAGATTGCTGAAAGGAAACCACAGAGAGTATGCATCTGATGGATCACCGAAGACGGCTGCTTCCTCTTAAGTGATATAGCTCCGTGTGAATGGTAAGAAAGTTAGTAGCACAGGTCTGTCTATAGTCAGCCAAACTCTATTCCCTAAGCGGCGCTGTTAACTCGATTTCATCTTATACAATGTAATGTTTATTTTAGTATTTTAAGAGACATTTTCGTTACTAATGTGTATCAATACAATCTATAATAATAATCCGCAAGATTCATTCATTTTTGTCTGTCCGCACCTGAAGTTTGGCACTTAGATATTTTTTTGTTTTAAATCAGTTAGGTTTGAAAAAATATAATCTTCAAATTAAAATTAGAGTATACTTTCTGATCAGAATTCATTTAACTGCATTGACAGAAAATAAATTAATTAAAATATAGTTTACCCTAAAATATTGAACTGAAATTTCCATACACTAAAATTTTTAGTAAATTACAATCTAATTCTATTAATATAAATTAACTTTGAAATGTTCTTGTGATTAAATTAATTGATATTTAAATCATTGGAAATTAAAATCATTAAAATTTTGAAATAATTATTTTTAATGAAAATCTAACTTAGTAATTAAGAATCAATATATATTTATAATACTTATATGCCTATTTCTTGAAGTCGGCAGCGATTTTAATTTGCATAGAATGAAAGTTATATTTATCTAAAATATTAAGTTTATTTGAATAACAAATTTCATTAAATTATTAATCCTTTTTGTACTTGCAAAAATTTTAGTTGTAAATGACCAGAAACAATCCAATCTTTATGTTGCTATAATTTTAAACAGTTTTGAATATACAACTATTCTCTTTAAATTTTAAAATTATTCTTAACTGACAATTAATTATTCTACTTCAATTTTATGATTATTTATTAATTTATTATATTAAAACATTAAAAGTATTTATTAATCTCGATTATTCTCACCATTGTTCGATTTTTTTTCAATTGTTAATTATTATTTTTAATAGTTAATTATTTTCGTCATATTGTAATTTTATTTTTTAATTATCAAGTATTTTCTTGATATTTTCATTTAATTATTTAATTTTTAATTTATTTCTTCAATTTTTAATTATTTTCTTTAATTCTTAAATATTTTCTTTAATTTTTAATTATTTTTTTCGATTTTCCATTAATTCCACAATATGCAATAATTCTCGGACTTTTTCAATTATTTTTTTCACTCATCAAAATTGTTTTAAAATTCCAATTCAATTGTTATTATTATTATTATTGCCTTTTTTCTATTATTATTTCACAAATTAAAATTAAATTCTTTAATTTTTAATTGCTTTCTTTAAGTTTTAATTATTTTTTTCAAATTTAACTATTTTTTTCGATTTTTATTACAGTTGTTAAATGTGCAATTATTTCCAACAATTATTCCTTCAATTTTCTTAATTTTTCAATTTACAATTATTTTCTTTAAATTTAATATTTCTTGTTTAGTTTTTTCAATTATTTTTATCAGATATTAATCTAGACATTTAAAATTTTTTTTTTAATTGACAGTTATTTTCGTCATTTTTCAACTATTTCTTTCAATTATTAATTGTTTTCCTCAATTTTTTCAATGTTCAGTTATTATCTTAAAATTTTATAATTATTCTTTGATTTTTTAAATTATTTTGTTCGGTTGTGTATTAATCTAGATATTTTTATAATTTTGTCTTCAATTGTCGAATATTTTTGTAATTTTGTAATTTTCGTTCCAATTATCCAGTATTTTTTCAAATTTTAATTTAATTCTTAAATTTTCAATTTATTTCCTCAAATTTTTATTATTTTTTTCAATTTCAATTATTTTTTTCGATTTCCAATGCAGTTGTTTAGTTTGTAATTATTTCGAACAGTTTTTCCAGTTATATTTCTATAATATTTCAACTATTGTGTTTTAATTTAATAGTAATTGTTTAATTTTTTAAACTATTCATTTCAATTGTATAATTATGTAGTCATTTTTTGAATTTTTTTTAAACTGTCAATTATTTTTGTCATTTTTCATATATATTCTTCAATTTAGTAATTTCCAGTATTTGAATTTGCAAAAACTTATAGTTTTAAATGAAAAACAACAATGAAAAATTTGTCGCGCGCTTGGGCGCGCGTTAATGTTGGCTAGTAATTATAATAATTCTCACTACTTATTTGTCATAGTTCGTGAAATCAGCAAAGAATAAAATATATTAAATACAAAAATTTGTGATCGGTGGTTTATTGATTAGCTGTACCCAGTTTAATAAAAGTTACACATATAGACATAAAGATGAGTTCAGAAGAGTGAAATTATTATTATTATCAATTAGCTAATAATCAGTAACACTCGATATTTTTCACCAAAATAATTTAATTATTTTAACTTTGTTACATCTAATTTTAAATAGTTTATTTTGTGAAACTGTATTCTGCTTTAAAAACTAAAAAATTTATTTGAGTTGAAATCACTTCAATTACAAGTAGGGGAGAGTGGCCATCAATGTACCAGTTTTTTCAATGAACCATTTCAATTTTCTCAGAAACAATTAAATAAACATTCTCCTAATTTTAAATATAAATGAAGTTTACGTAAACACACTACGTCCATAAATTTGAGACATGTGGATTTATTCTTTATAGAGAAAACTGAAAAAAACTGTTTTTGATGCTCTGAAGAAAAAATTTACCTAAAATGCAAACACGTTTTTTAATTAAAATAAGGCAATTTAAAAATAAATGAACTTACGATTTATTTTGTATCGGGCCTAAACTACAATATTCTAATGAGATAAAGATTTTGAAATATTGGATTAAGTTATAAAAAACCATTTTTGTTGCAAATGTCATGTTGATTCAGTGTACCGGGGAACAATGAACCACCTGGAATTTCAGTGTATTTTCGATTTCCAGAGTGGTATGCCTGATTATAAAATTAGGCATGCGTACAGCATGTGACAGCGATTGTTATCAATACTCTTCTCAACATAGCAAAACTAAAATGCCATTTTAGCTCGTTAACTTAAATTTGAGGTATATTTATGTTATACATTATCAATTAAAAAGTGTTAAGTAATAATTTTTTATAGTATTTGATAGAAAATAAGTTTTTTCACAAAGTGAAAATTGCAATATTATTATTGTTGAACATTGTTAGTGTTTTTATAGAGGTTGTTCATTGTGTACCCAGGTTGTTGAAAATGAAAATAGCGTGTTAGTTTAGAAAAATCCAAAATTGTATTGTTTAATCAAAATAAATCGGGTATAATATGTGTGCATTACCTAGAGAAGTGTTGTAGTTTTATATTGATGCAAAGAAGTACTTGAAATTAGTGAAATTGAATAAATACTATGACCTTGAAAAAAACCTGGTACATTGATGGACATTCTCCCCTATCCGGAAAATCGAATGAATGGAATATTAATGAGAATGTTTTATTTTTAATGCGTCTAAATTTAACGAAGTGCAAATCCAGATTATATATAATCTATGCATATAAGGTAACGGTACCCGTTATGAAACACTTTTTAAGACGTCTAAAGTTTGATGTTAAATTTCTCGTAATGAAGAGTGCCAATGCTGACAAATGAAGTATAGTTAAAATGAGTGTTTTTTCTGAATTAGATATTAAGTCCTAAAATGGTTATTTATTATGAACAGAATATAATATAAATAAAAATGTTGAACGAAACACATGTACCTATTATGAAACGTTGGTTGACAACATGTACCACCGTTTCATTTTTGACGTCCCTATTATGAAACAGGGTTTTTAAATCAATAAATAATTTCAATTCTCTTAACTTTTCGGAATAATTGAAATATTAGTTATAAATAATGATGTTCGAAAAAGAAATTTTATTTCAGAAGATAATTATTTAACTAATTTTTCTAATGAAACAATAATGTAGAAGTTCTGAAAATATTTGAGGTTATGTTTGCAGTAGTGTTTCATGAGTGTTTCTTAATAGGGACACACTGAGAAAATAAGTTGACTAAATACAACCAATTTATGATTAATTTTGGCAGAGAGAGGTTGTTGATATAGCACCTGCAAAGCACTTAATTGATTTTAGCAGAGCATATGCTCCGGTATCCTAGAAGTTTGATTGTCATCGCCGGTGTTTTGTTTGTTTTGTCCCGAGGAACCCTAACCTAGAAATAAAGCTGCTTGGCTAGAGGCTTATTTTCTCAGTGCATGTGAAATAAATGTGTACATCAATATGAAACGCTTCTTTAAAAAAAACTTGGTTACTTAATTAAATGTTTAAATACTCTTAAACAATTATAATTGAATTAATAACTGTATATATGAATAACCATGCTCATTTGTTACATAATTTATTAAAATAAATAAAATTTGATTATTATTAGGGTTATTTTATTTACTTTTAAAACTGTTTCATAATAGGGACATGATTAAGAAAATGTTCCATAATGGGTACCGTTACCTTATCTATACGTAAGACAAGTGAAACTGTGTTCATATAAACAACTTATTATAGTATTATAGTGTTTTATTAGTGCTTCTTCGGGTGCTTCTTTGAAACTTAATTAAATAAATTTATATTAATTAATATTGGGAATGGTAAAGCAAGGTTCTACGATAATGACAGTTTATCAATACATCTAATATTATTAAAGCGAGTTAGAATAAACCTTATGAATTTTCAACTATACCAATCCAATAATGAAACCATAATTGTGGTCAGATATATTTTCCGTTCCGTTAATTCGCTTCCACAATCTATTTTCACTTTGATAATAATGGCTCTATTAATTATTTATCCAATTCATTCAATTGTAAAGAGATTATTGCGTAATTGATAAAATATTATTATTAGAGTATATTTTAAGTATTAAAGATGCAATAAATGTAAGAAATTACATTTTAATTACTGAATGTATGTAATATGACTCTTTTGTATTATTAATTTTATTTAACTTTAAAAATTTTATTTAAAATGTAATTTTTATTAATAGATAACAAAAATAAGTAGAGTTTATAATTGCTGATCATTTATTAAGTTACTTATATCTACAATTTAAATATATTCAATTTGTCAAACTTTCTAAATTTTTAAATGTTTAAATATTATGATTTAGATAATTATTTTAACCCTCCGTCTGACACTTATTCTGTACCCTTCGGATCGACACATGGGTCTGGCTGGACCCTTGTACAATTATATTCATTTGTATGCAAATATATTTTCTATAAATGTAAACTTCTTAAAATTTTACTAGTTTCATTCACTAACTGACTTCTTGCTTGTTTAATTAATCAAATTTAACAGAAAAGCTACGATTTTAAGTGATATTTTAATTACTGATTCACTGATTGGATAAGCGAAAAATTAACCAAATTCCAATTTATTCAGATTTAGAAAGTGATGAATGTATTCAAACTCATCTTTTTAGCAAGCAAGTATATATTTTTGATTCCATACCTTTCTCAGTGGTTTTTACATAAACTGAACTATTGACAAGTAAACATAACTTGTTTGGTGACACAAAATTGCCCATGAAGATTGTCATATTGTATAAACACAAGTAAATGTTATTTCGAACAACAGCTAAAATGAAAGATTTTAACATTAATCAATTGAATTAATAAATGCAATAAATAATAAACACTTTAATTAATTCATAAAAATCAAATATTTAATAATTAGAACCATAACATATTTTAATTTTATCAGTTGTACAAAATGACGTTTACCTATTTTTATATAAGAATCTTCAAAAAACTGTTATGTCAAAATGATACTGACTCAATTTGTAACATCGAAAAGTATGCAAATGATTTTAAACATAATATATATACTGATCAAAAAGCAATTAATTTACTGATTTACAGCAAAATTCACTAATAGGGGAGAGTGGGGCAAAACCGCTAAGCGGGGCAAAGACGTTTTTCAAAATATCTCCCTTATTTCTTAACCTTTTTAACTTGTGTTTAAAGTTTATCATAATTATAATGGGAGCTATTGTTTTTAAAAAAAAATCTTAAAAATATAAAATGTATTAAGAAATATACCAAAAAAATCGTTTTTACAAGTATGAGATGAAAATTTTGCTGATCAAAAATAGTAAATTTTTAATCTAAATGTCAGTTTTTTAAATTTAAAATTTTCACGTTCTAATAGAGTATACATTTATCTACATAATCTCTGTTTAATCCAGGTTTAATTTTCAATCTAAATATATAAAATTTTGAATTGAAAAAAGGTATTTCGTTTGGGGCAAACACGCTTGAAAAATATTTCATAAAAAACAATTGAATATTAAATACTGCATTATCATGTAATCTTTAATGTTGCAAACTTCATGTTAATCAACTGTCAACCTGCAATTTTCCATTAAAGGAAATAAGTATTTTTGTTTATCAAATTTATTGTTATTATTATTATCATTATTATTTATTAAAAATTACTACTAATTTGATAAAAAATTATAAATTTTGAATCTTAAATAAGCATTATTATTTAATCATATTTTCGCGTGGTTATTTAAATAACAACCTATTTTTGTACAGTCGATAAAGTAGATTTTGAAACAAAATAAAAAACAATTAAATTGAAAATATGAGGTTAAAAATACAAGTCGTCATTATTTTCAATAAAATGGATTAAATCTCTTTAAAAATCTGTAAAATATTTGTTTTATACTCATTGCAACAATAATTGTTATTTAGTATATATTTTAGTTCATTTATTATATTTGGAATAATAATATTAGCAAAAACGTCTTTACCCCAACAGTTGGGGCAAAGCCGCTAATTTGAATTTTTTTAAAAACAATTAATTAATGTAATTATTATTATGATAAATATGTAATAACCACTATTAAAATCTGTTACTGGTTAGTTTTAGCATTGTAACAAATAAAAATTACTCCAATTGAATGTGTAGTTAAAAATTAATGAGTCAATAATTCAGTTTTTGAGAGTACAGGTGTGTCAACGTTTGGCTTAAAACTTCAATGCTTTTTTTTTAATAATTACAGGAATTATTTTATCGACTTTGTTAATTTAATTTGTTATTTCAAAACTCACTGTTCTGTTTAGTCTATTTTACACTTTGTTACGTGCGGCCTAAATTTTTAAATTTCTTATTAAATTATTTATTCTATTTTAAAAGTTAGATATCGTATACACATTATAGACAGTGTGTATGTGTGTATATATGTGTATGTTCATACATACATTGTTTTAGACAAATTAAAATTAAGAAAATAATATGCAGAAGAATGTTTAATTGGTCTTGCATTGCATAAAATTGATAAAATGTCAAACCGAGTTAAAAGCTCTGGTTTCATACACAAAAGAAAATGAGGACAAGAGAGAATCGAAGAAGATTCTTAGGTCTTGTACTCTGCTTCTTGCAGAATTCCATTTATATAATCAATTTTATATCAATATTTTTATATCTATGAACATTACAATTTAAAGACCAAACTTAAAATAATATCACTTTTTTTATACCTTAAATAAATAGTTAATTCTAATTATTATATTACTGTTAGTAGAACAGATCTACAAAATTCGAGATCGATGCACTTCCTGACTCGGCGTCAACCAGCGCACGTATTATAAACAAAGAATTAAGAGTTCAACTTACGGAAGAGAAATGAAAAGGAGAGCAAAAAGATAAAATATTTGCTAAATTCCTTATTACTGAAATATAATCAAACCTCTTTGAATTGAGATTTGAGTTATTAACAATAAGCTTTAACGAAATTAAACAAATTAAATGAATGAATACTTGAATGCATGAATGAATAAATAAATAAGTACAGAAATACAAAATTAAAAGGGGACATTATCGTGCTAACGATAATAGTAGAGATAGTGATGATTTTTTTTTTTTTTTTTTTTTTACAAAACAAGTTTAGGAGAGGAAAAAATGCATTTACGCACTTGTTCGTGTGGGACTCGACCACGTGCTGTGGCAATACCGCACTAAAACAACCTCTCCCAATTCTTGCTTTACTTATTCTTATCAACTTTTGCTCCTTCCGTCCTGGAAGGTAAGCAAAAGTTTCTTTTTTTTACTCTGTACAGTTTCACCATTGTGTTCTTTGGGTCTTCATGTCCATTGCCGCCGATGTTCTTATGCGGCCGACATGAAATTGTTGGATGCATTTTTAGAGCTACCTTTAAAGATGTTTTTTTTACAAGGAACAGTGCTGTCGGACCACAAAAAGAGAATTCAAAAGAACTGCTTTTTGCATTCTACCTGCTAACAAATTGGCTTGACGTTCGCAGGTTGGGATCTTCTTCAGTTGGCTCACAAATGAAGCCTTCATCCCTCCTAAGCAGCCGAGAATTAAAACAATCAAATGGACTCTATATCCTGGATGCATTTTACTCAATTCGAATAAGAGCTCTTGATATTTGATCCGTTTCTCATCCTCCTTTTTAATGATGTTTCTGTCGGCAGGAGCAGAAAACTCAACTACATAAATGATCTTACTTTTATGATCTTGGAGGACCATATCAGGCTTGGTGGCACTGATATGATGAGTGGTGGGGAAAGAAAAATTCCAGTAGATCTTGCACTGGTCATTTTCCACAACGGATTCTTGATCCATTTGGGCATACGGCAGAATGGGCTCCTTATCTATACCGTACTGGTGACGAAGGTGGTAATACAAAACCTTCAGTGCAGCATTGTGTCTTTCTATATATCTGTTACATGCATAAATCGGACAGGCACTTAATATATGACTAAGTGTCTCCAGGTATTGTTTGCATGCACGACAGTTGGAATCGTCAACAGGTATATGCATCACACGGCTGCGGTACACCAAAGTATTAATCACTCCATCCTGACAAGCGAACAAAAATCCCTCTGTCTCCGATTTTAATCCAGCCGATTTAAGGAATGCAAAAGACAAACCTACAGACAATCCCATTTCTCTGACGATATTATAAAATTGTCCGTGAACAGGCTTACTAACATGTTTTTCTAAAAGAAGTACATGTTCTGCATTCTTTACATGTTTTTTTAGCATCAAAGGTGGTAATGACGCTATTCCATGTTCGGTATTATTTGTATCAAATCGAAGATTAAGTTCCTTTGCCGCTCTATTTGCCGCTTGATATAAAAATGCCCCATTATTTGCAACTTCATGATGATGGACAAATTGCATTAAAGGATCCGTACTATTCATCACTGAGCATGCCGCAGCCAGTACAATACGGCGATGAAGACATTCTAAACTTAGTAACCCTCTTCCTCCCTGATCTCGTGGAAGGTATATTCGAGTTACGGAAGACCTTGGATGATGGCATCGATGTATTGTCATCATCTTGCGCGTTTGTCTATCCAGTATCTTCAGCTCATCCACATTCCATTTAACAGCCCCAAATGTGTAGAGTATTAAAGGAATGGCTAATACATTTGTGGCCTGTATCTTATTCTTCCCTGATAATTCGCATGACCAAATTTTTCTGAGAAGACCTCGATATTTAATTTGGAGTTGATCTTTAAGCCCACGCACGTCTTGAGTTTCCGATTGTGGAATTCCAAGATATGCGTAAGTTTCTCCTTCACCAAGATGATGAATGGTGTTGCCACCAATAAGCTGAAGATCGTCTAAATCGCCTGATGTTTCAGATGTTTCCAGTCTTCCTCTATTCATATGGACAACAACACATTTATCAAGTCCAAAGCTCATTCCAATTGCACTGGAATACTTGGCCACTGCAAACACTAGAATTTTTAATGCTTCCTTACTGGAGCCATAGAGCTTAAGATCGTCCATGTAAAACAGGTGGTTAATCTTGTGAACTCTATGTCTTGGTTTGCCACACAAGTATCCAGAGTGTTTTTCACGAAGCACAACAGACAGAGGCAAGAGGGAGATACAAAACAATAGAGGACTAAGAGAGTCGCCTTGGAAAACTCCTCTTTTGTAGATGATGACGTCAGTCATCACCTGTTGCTTGTTTGATGTTAATACAAACCTTGTTCTCCATAAAAGCATAAGCTCTCTCAAGCATCTCACTATGTCTGGATGTACCGCAAGACATTCAAGAAGCTTAATAATAAGCTCATGACTGGTGGAATCAAACGCCTTACGGTAGTCAATCCAAGCCATGGACAAGTTTCGTCGATAAAATATCGAGTCTTGGGTGACACACCTATCAATCAGTAGGTTCTCCCTACAACCTGCCAGACCTCTCTTGCATCCTCGTTGTTCGCCTATTGTACTCCATACTGGTTGAATAGATGACAAAATTCTTTCCTTAAGGATACCAGTAAATAGCTTGTAGCAGGTGTTAAGACAAGCTATTGGTCTGTAATTCTTTGGACAAGTCAAATCTCCACATTTTGGCAATAGTACCGTACGTCCATCCACCAACCAGTGTGGTACGGGATGTTCTCCGTTGAGAGAAGTTGAGAATATGCGGGCCAGGTGTTGGTGTGTTGAAGTAAACTTCTTCCACCACATGTTGTTAATTTTATCCGTCCCAGGCGCTGAAAAGTTTTTAGTTTTAGCAATTACATTTCTCACTTCCTCCTTAGTAATTGATGGGCATTCCTCCGCATGATGGTCAAGCCCTTGTCTAAGACAAAAGCTACGGAAAAGAGGCAAAGAAGCGTCTTCTTCATTCAACGAATATGAGGTTTCATAGATGTTTTTCCAGAAGTTTTCGATCTCTTCGCGACATGGTGGTCTGTCAACGACCGGCGATGTTATACCGAATAGGCGGGAAGGATTAGTTTCGAAAACATTATTTTGTTTTATCCACTTAACCCGACGTTCTAAACGTTCTCTTATGACTACAAGAGAACGTATCTTCTCAGTCCAATGCTGCTTGATGGTCTGCAGCTTAGATTTATTCAAAGTATGATGCAATCTTTTCAGAGATCGGGATATTTCTAACACTCTAGGTGTAAATCTCCGATTCGTCTCCAGATAAGCAATCACACTCTGAAGGAAACTGCTTTTTCATAGACTGCACAGTTCAATGTCCAGAGATCTACATCCTCTGGAAGTAATGAAAGTTCTCTATTCGCTTCAGCCATTTTGTCCATTTTAATGGAAACCTTAAGATGGATTTTGGTTTCCCTTGCTGTTATGTTTACATACTCAACTGTCTGCAAAGGTGTTGTTGTGAGAACTGATGGTATGTTCTCAGAGGGTTCTTCTTGAAGAACTTTATGGCCTTTCCTTCGCAAAAAGGATACCTGATCTCGTAAGTACTGAGGTTTCATTTGTGCGTATTGGGGATGCATATTGCTCCATCGCTCATGAAGCCTCAACATGTAACCTCTTCGGTCCGGAGAGCTCTGTCGCCAACAGTCTAAGATGTCCCTTCGAAGTTGGTCCGTCCATTTTAAACTTGTACGAGTTTGTCCCTGGTCGAAGCCTGGTCGTTGCCTGGGTTCTATCCTATTGCCACTCCCAACTGAACCCTGGTCTCCATCCGAGAGAGACCCATTGTGGGTGGCGCTGCGCGTTACTGTGGTCGTAACCGCAAAAAACTCTGTGTGAGTGGTTAGCCCAACACAAAGTCGACAATTATATCGGGTGCCCACCCCTATCTGACGTTGGTCCGCCCCGGGTATTTGAATTGCCCGGTTCCACCCATATCTGGGAGGATTTCCCCTATCCGCCACCTGGGGAGGCGCTCGATTGAGATGTCAGAAACCCCATCTTAGATGCCACTCAAACACTTGGTCAAGTGGACCAAATATTTCCTTGGTGTTCGGAAGAGGGCATCTTACCTGACCTAACCGGTCAGGCAATTCTGTGATATTCGGTAACGGACGTTACCATTTACCACAGAGATATCGAGTTATTATTATTATTATTATTATTATTTTTTTTTTTTTTTTTTTTTTACAAAACAAGTTTAGGAGAGGAAAAAATGCATTTACGCACTTGTTCGTGTGGGACTCGACCACGTGCTGTGGTAATACCTCACTAAAACAACCTCTCCCATTCTTGCTTTACATATTCTAATCCACTATTGCTCCATCCGTCCTGGAGGGTAAGCAAAAGCGTGATTCATTTACTAGAGTTGTTATTTTCGTTTCTTACACTGTTGTTCTCACCCATTGCCGCCGATATTCTTAAGCGGTGGTCAAGAACGTTGTTGGATGCTTTTTTAGAGCTACCGAATAGGATCTTATAATGAACATGAATAAATGCTGCCGAACCAGATTTAGAGAGTTCAGAAGAACAGCCTTCTGCATGCGAACCGCCAACGCATTAGCCTTGTGCTCGCAGCTAGGAATTTTTTGTAATTGGCTCACAAATGAAGCTCGCATCCCTCCTAAACAACCGAGTACAAGAACAATTAATCTGACCCTGTAGCCTGGATATATTTTACTCAATTCCAACAGAAGGTCTTGATACTTTGTCCGCTTCTCATCCTCCTTTTGAGTGATATTGCTCTCAGCAGGTGCCGAAAACTCTATCACACAAATGACCTTACTTTTATGATCCTGGAGCACTATATCAGGTTTATTGGCGCTGATACGATGAGTGGTGGAAAAAGAAAAATTCCAGTAGATCTTACACTGATCATTTTCCACAACGGACTCCTGATCCCCCTGGGCATACGGCAAGATGGGTTCTTTATCTATACCATATTGGTGTCGAAGGTGATAATACAACACCTTAAGCGCAGCATTGTGTCTTTCTACATATCTGTAACATGCATACTTCGGGCACGCACTTAGAATGTGACTAAGTGTCTCCGGGTATTGCCTGCACGCTCGACAGTTGGTATTGTCGACAGATATATGCATCACTCGACTGCGATACACCAAAGTATTTATCACTCCATCTTGGCAAGCAAATAAAAATCCTTCAGTCTCCGATTTCAAACCAGCAGACTTGAGGAAAGCAAATGACAAAACCCCAGACAGTCCCAACTCTTTTATGAGACTGAAAAACCGTCCATGCACAGGCTTGTCAATATGCTCCTGTAACAGAAGCGCATGTTCTGCTTCCTTAACACGTTTTTTAAGCATTAATGGTGTTAAAGATGCTAAACCGTGTTCCATATCCCTGGTTTCAAATGGAAGACTAAGTTCACTTGCAGCTCTTTCTGCCGCTCGATATAAAAACGCCCCAACATTTGCAATTTCATGATGGTGAACAAATTGCATAAGAGGATCTCTACTGTTTATGACTGAGCATGCTGCAGATAAAACAATTCTACGATGAAGACACTCTAAATTTAAAAGACCTCTTCCTCCCCGATCGCGTGGAAGGTAAATGCGAGGTACGGAAGACCTAGGATGATGACTTCGATGTATAGTCATCATCTTGCGAGTTTCTCTATCTAGTTCCTTCAACTCATTCACATTCCACTTAACTGCTCCAAATGTATAGAGTAGTAAAGGAATGGCTAATGTGTTTGTGGCTTGTATCTTATTCTTCCCAGATAGTTCAGAAGCCCAAATTTTTCTGAGAAGACCATGGTATTTCATATGGAGATGATCTTTAAGCCCACACAAATATTGACTTTCCGATGGAGGAATTCCAAGATATGTGTAAGTTTCCCCAACACCAAGGTGATGAATGGTATTGCCACCAATGAGCTGAATATTCTCAGAGTCGCTCGACATTTCAGCTGTTTCTTGTCTCCCTTTAATTAAATGGATAACAGCACATTTATCTAATCCAAAATCCATACCAATAGCTCTGGAGTACTCGGCTACTGTAAACACCAGAATTTTTAATTCGTCCTTGCTGGATCCATATAGCTTAAGATCGTCCATATAAAACAGATGGTTGATCTTATGGACTCTATTTCTGGGTTTTCCACACATGTATCCAGAGTATTTTTCTCGGAGTAATACAGACAGAGGCAAGAGGGAGATGCAAAAAAGTAGAGGACTTAGGGAGTCTCCTTGGAAAACTCCTCTTCCAAACGAGATGATGTTAGTCATCACTTGCTGTTTGTTGGATGTTATAACAAACCTTGTCCTCCACATGAGCATTAGCTCCTTTAAGCATCTCACAATGTTCGGATGTACCTCTAAGCATTCAAGGAGCTTGATGATCAGCTCATGACTTGTAGAGTCAAATGCCTTTCGGTAATCAATCCAAGCCATTGACAGGTTACGTCGATAAAATATCGCGTCTTGGGTAATACACCTATCAATCAATAGGTTCTCCCTACAACCTGCCAGACCTCTCTTGCACCCTCGCTGTTCGCTTATTGCACTCCAAACTGGCTCGATGGATGTCAAAATTCTCTCTTTGAGGATGCCAGTGAATAGCTTGTAGCAGGTGTTAAGACAAGCTATGGGTCTATAATTTTTTGGAATAGACAAATCACCAGATTTTGGTAAGAGTACCGTTCGTCCTTCCACCAACCACTGTGGTATTGGATGTTGACCGTTGAGAAAGGTAGAGAATATTTGAGCCAAATGTTGGTGAGTTGAAGAGAACTTCTTCCACCAAAAGTTATTAATCTTATCTGGCCCGGGTGCTGAAAAGTTCTTCGTTTTAGCAACTATGTTTCTCACCTCCTCCTTAGTAATTGGTGGACTTACCTCTGCTGGATGGTCAAGCCCCTGTCTAAAACAGAAGCTACGAAAGAGTGTTAAGGATGACTCTTCATCGTTCACTGAATGGGCTTTCCCATATATGTTACTCCAGAAGTTTTCAATCTCTTCACGACATGGGGGTCTTTCGACAGTTGGCGATAGTGGACTGAACAGGCGAGAAGGATTAGTAGCATAGGTATTATTTTGCTTTATCCATTTAACCCGCCGTTCTAAACGCTCTCTTATAACAACAAGAGAACGTATCTTCTCAATCCAATGTTGCTTGATGGTCTGCAACTTCGATTTCTTCAGAGTGTGATGCAATCTTTTTAGAGTCTGGGCTATTTCCAAAACCCTGGATGTAAATTTTCTTTTCGATTCAAGATATACAATCACACTCTGCAATTGAGAAGCATGCCTTCGAGCCACCCCAATCTTAAACTGTACTTGTCTGATTCGTTTAAAGGTCCTATCGACGCGGTCTGAAACAGATTTTCTGTTACTTTCACGAAGCAGGACCTTTGCTTTTCGTACACAGCACAATTTAATGTCCAGAGATCTACATCCTCTGGGAGTAATGAGAGCTCGTTATTCCCTTCAGCGATTTTGTCCATTTTAATGGAAACCTTTAGATGTACTTTGGTTTCCCTAGACCTCATGTTCCCTTCCTCGGTCGTTGGTGTAGGTGTTACTGTCGGAACCTTAAGGTTCTCGGAGGGTTCTTCTTCTTCCTGCTGAAGAAAAGCTTCATGTCCCTTTTTTCGCAGAAAGGATACTTGGTCTCTTAAATACTGAGGTGTCATTTGAGCGTATTGGGGGTACATATTGACCCATCGCTCATGCAACCTTAGCATGTATCCTCTTCTGCAAGGACTACTGTTTTGCCAACATAGCATGATGTCCTTCCGAAGTTGGTCCGTCCATTTAAAACGTACTCTAGCTTGTCCCGGGTCAATGCCTGGTCGTTGCCTGGGTTCTGTCCTATTGCCACTCCCAACTGAACCCTGATCTCCATCCGAGAGAGACCTATTGTGGGTAACACTGCGCGTTACAGTCGTCGTAACCGCAAATACTCTGTGTGAGAGGTTATCCCAACACAGAGTGGACAATTATATCGGGTGCCCACCCCTATCTGACTTTTGGTCCGCCCCGGGTATTCTAATTTCCTCGGTACCTCCCATATCTGAGAGGCCTTCCCCTATCCGCCACCTGGGGAGGCGCCCGATTGGGGTATCAGAAACCCCATCTCAAATGACATTCAAGTACCCGACCCAGTCGGCTAAGAAACTCTGTGATATCCCGTAAAGGGTACCACAAGTCCCTCACCAACCCGATCAAATAACTACACGATGTTCTGTAATGGTCATCTTAGTACTGAGCCAAGTCGGACCAGTATCTTTGAGCTGCTTGGTAACGGATAAACCAAGCAACCCATTTCGGGCGAGTTATTATTATTATTATTATTATTATTGTTATTATTATTATTATCGTTATTAATATTTATTATTATATTTGGCATCGAAATATTAAAATTTTTCGTTACTTGAAATATTATTAAAACAAAGGGACTATGCAATGATCTCATTCAACCTCAATAGTAAGCTCCACCCCTTATACTCTTCTTCTTTGTTAGAGATGACCTGAGCTTAGTTCATCCCCACCTCATCGATCTATGTAATACATCGATGATTTGGATATGAATAAGGAAAAACCAACACCAAATCACTGGTCATCTCTATATAAGGAAATCAGTTTTCCCCCAGAATCCGACCTCTGCGACATTTAACTTCCAACCTGCGAAGAGTGAAGTTTAACTTTTTGCCAAGTCCCATCGGTTAACGCCTTTTTATTTTATTTGTTGAACTGGTACTAGACTGAAAACTTCATTAAGTAAAATCGATTGTCCGGAATACTCAAAAATTAATAATCGGGCATCGATGTAAAGCTTTAGTCGAAACGCGAAATTTAATTGTAAATTTTTTAAATAAACGAAACGATTATACTTGCGTTAACTCCCAACCAACAAACATTTTCAACTTGATAATTGTGAACATCGAACTGTTAAACCGAAAAATCGGTAAGAATTATTATTTGTAACTCTCTTTCTTTGTACACTATTTTACTGTCGATTAAAAATAAAATAACTTTATTCTCTTCCATACATAATACTATTCCTCTCTTATTTTTCTTTCCTTTTCCTAAATATTCATATTATAAATAATATAATATATATATTTATTTAAATTTTTATTAAACAATGCAATGACAGCTCCCGTAGAGCTGAAGCAATAACAGACCTACCTTAAAAATAAATTAAGCACAAGTCTTACCAACTTGTGCGAAAAAGCTCAAACTCCGAAGAGAATTAAAAACTTCTTTTTTTTAAATCTCGACCACGCAACGTTACGGAAACGTCACAACTTCTTTCAAAGTGGGAATACACATACGAATATCTTCTTGTAGGTGTGCAAATACTTACTGCAAGGGTTTAAGTAACCAAAAAGTACAAAGAAAAAGTAAAAAGGTCATTTGCATGATTAAATTGCATTAACTTCTGAACGTTTTCAAGCACAGTGCACAGGGGTTTAGCCAGACCCATGTGTCGCACAGTGGGAAAAAAATGACGCTGCTGGACAAAAGTCTGCCGACAACTCAAATCTTAACGGATTTTAATTTTTTTGTTGTTGAAATTCTCAGGAAGAATTGCGCTATAAGGCTTGACTGCCACTTTTTTGATATTTTGTAACATAACCTCAAAAACTTGTTTATATATATTTAGTAAGCTCGAATACCAACACAAATGTCGACAATTATTCATGTAATACACTAACTGAAAGGTTTTGAGTCACTTAATAAGAATCTTGCACCAAAGTTGCAAAATTCAAAATGGCGTATCCAAGATGGCGCCCGAAACATAGAAAAATTTCTTTTACGCCTCCTAAGTAGTGAAATTAATTACAAACAAATGGCACTAGTTTATAAGGGTTTTTGAGATCGCTGATCACGAATTTGATGTCAAATTGGCATTTTGACAGTTGACAGCTGTCAAATAAAGTGTCAACTTTGTCAAAAAGCAATTAATTTTGGAAAAAGTAATAGTATAAGGGTTTTTGGGGTCGCTGTTTCCGAATATGGTGTCAGATTGACATTTTGACAGTTAACAGCTGTCAAATAAAGTGTCAACTTTGTCAAAAAGCAATTTATTTTGATAAAAGAGACAGTATAAGGGTTTTTTGGGTTGCTGGTTACGAATATGATATCAAATTGACATTTTGACAGTTGACAGCTGTCAAATAAAGTGTCAACTTTGTTAAAAAGCAATTTATTTTGGTTAAAATGACAGTAGAAGGGTTTTTGGGGTGGCTGATTACGAATATGATGTCTAATTGACATTTTGACGGTTGGCAGCTGTCAAATCAACTGTCAAATTTGCCAAAAACAAATCAATTTTTCTAAAAAGGACTGAAAAATGGTTTTTAGCATCTTCTGAAATCAAATACAATGTCAAATCGACACTATGACAAATGACAGCTATCATATTAACTGTCAACGTTGCTGAAAAGTGAAATGTTTTTATAAAAATGTCAGTGATAAGATTGTCGTGTTCGGTGATGTCACATTGTCAATGTGACGCACAGTAGAGAATACAAAATGGTGGACGAAATTTAAGAAATGTACTTTTTCCCATTATCCAATCCAAGACCATCGGAGTGTTTTTTATTTATGAATGTTTGCACTACATATATTGATCGTTACTTATTGAAAATTATGTAACGTAACCTTAAAACAATGTTTCAATCAAATTGAAGTGCATTTTTCACTGATTAATTTAATGTATAAACCCTGTAAAAATATCCTATAACACGAACCGAGAAAACGTAAAGCACATCGGTGTCTGCAATCTATTACTTCGATTTTAACAGATAGCAGTCCTAAGTGGTATCTGTTAACTAAGATAATGAAATCTGTTGGATTAAAAATAGGGTTTTAATGGAAAAGACACTCTTTAACTGGAATAAAAACTATTGTATATCAATCAGATGGCGTTAGAAAATGGTAAAAAACAAAAATTACAAAATAAATGAAATTTTCACGATTCACACTTTTAGGTTATGCAGTCAATAATTTATGAAGTATTTCGATTAAATATAAATTATTGCGGACATTATATGCTATTACAAAATAAAAGAAATAATAGAATATTCTAAACACAGCTAAATGAAAACTGACAATGTTAAATAACAAATGTAATTATCTAATGTTGAAAATTCTGATCATCCATTCTCAAATTATACAGACATTTTGGATTGACTAGGATAAAATTGACACTTTTGTTTGTTCTTTATGTTTAAAAAATCATTCAGTAACGCATGGTAAGTATTATAAAATATTCATTATTTCCATTTATGGTTTACGACATTTTCGTCATTATGTTTGTTCTTACCGACTAGAAAATCCTTTAATCATGCTTAAAGAATATAAAAAACTTTTTGTTTCTTCCATTTCTCGTTCATGATATTTTCGTTGTTCTGCGTTATGTACGTTCTTTATGAATAAAAAGTCATTGATTGCACTTTGTGAGTATTAAAAAATATTCATTATTTACATTTATCCATTATGACATTTTCATCCCTTATGTTCGTTCTTCTGCGTTTTGTTCGTTCTTCCTGAATAAAAAAACATTTAGTCACGTTTGGTGAGTATTAAAAATATTCATTATTTCCATTTATGGTTTATGACATTTGCATTCTTTATGTACGTTTTTCTGCATTATTTTCGTTGTTTCTGACTAAAAAATCATTTGGTCACGTTTGGTGAGTAACAAAAACTATGCTTATTTCTTCTATTTCTTGTTCATGATATTTTCGTTCTTCTGCGTTATGTTCGTCTTTTATGAATAAAAAATCATTTATTGCGCTTCGTGAGTATTAAAAATATTCATTATTTCCGTTTATCGTTTATGACATTTTCATCCCTTATGTTCGTTCTTCCTGAATAAAAAATCATTTAGTCAAGTTTGGTGAGTATTAAAAACTGTTTATTTCTTCTATTTCTTGTTCATGAAATTTTGTTCTTTATGTTCGTTCTTATGCGTTATGTTCGTTCTTCTTCGTCATGTTCGTTCTTTATGATTAAAAAATTATTTTGTCACGGTTGGTGAGTATTATAAACTTGGTGAGTATTATTTCTATTTATCGTTTTTGACATTAACGTTATTCATGTTTTTTATTTGCTTACCTAATATTTTATAAAATATCTGTCTGCAAAAGCAGTTGCTTTTCAAAGATTTAAATATCAGCAAGTTTTTAATAATAATAGCTATTATAATTATTTACCATTTTAATTGACTTTAATTCTTGTTAAATCTTAGGTAGAGAAATTTAAAAATTATTTTCTGCTGATAATTATTTTAATTATGTCTTACACAGTAAATTACTTAAATTTGTGTAATATTTTATGGAACTAACGCTTGCAAGGAAAAAAAATAAGATAGATAAACTGATTGATGGTATAAAAAAGTCAGATAATAATCTGTCAGAAAATCAATTGCTTGGAATAAGGGAAAAATTACTTTCTTCATTTCTGCCTCAGTATAATAAAAAATGGGAGACTGTAAAGCGAACAAAAAAAAAGTTTATTGAAACATATCCAACATTCTTACAAACAGAATTTTTAGTTGAATTTGAAACACCTTCGAATAATTTAAAACAAAAAGAAAATACATCACAAGTCTTAAAGCAAGCTGAAGAACCTCAAGAAGCAAATAATAAAATTTCCAGAAAAGCTCGAATCAACAACAGCCGAATGAATAATAGAAAATCCACTAATGAGGATATCATGCACCACCTTCTTGTTGGTTCAGATCCCCTTATTAGTTCCATGAGGTTAAAAGAAAAAAAAAACTGCGAAACCGTTATCTGATCAGGCTCAACAACTTCTTTTATAAACAGTTTTACTTTAGCGTATAATGGGAAATAGTACATTTCTTAATTTTCGTCCACCATTTTGTATTCTCTACTGTGCGTCACATTGACAATGTGACATTACCGAACACAACAACCTTGTCACTGACATTTTTATAAAAACATTTCACTTTTCAGCAAAGTTGACAGTTAATATGATAGCTGTCATTTGTCATAGTGTCGATTTGACATTGTATTTGATTTCAGAGACGCCAAAAACAATTTTCCAATCCTTTTTAAAAAAAATTGATTTGTTTTTGGAAAATTTGACAGCTGCCAACCGTCAAAATGTCAATTAGACATCATATTCGTAATCAGCGACCCCAAAGACCCTTTTACTGTCACTTTAACAAAAATAAATTGCTTTTTAACAAAGTTGACACTTTATTTGACAGCTGACAACTGTCAAAATGTCAATCTGACACCATATTCGGAATCAGCGACCCCAAAAACTCTTATACTATTACTTTTATCAAAATTAATTGCTTTTTGACAAAGTTGACACTTTATTTGACAGCTGTCAACTGTCAAAATGCCAATTTGACATCAAATTCGTGATCAGCGATCTCAAAAACCTTTATAAACTAGTGCCATTTGTTTGTAATTAATTTCACTACTTAGGAGGCGTAAAAGAAATTTTTCTATGTTTCGGGCGCCATCTTGGATACGCCATTTTGAATTTTGCAACTTTGGTGCAAGATTCTTATTAAGTGACTCAAAACCTTTCAGTTAGTGTATTTCATGAATAATTTTCGACATTTGTGTTGGTATTCGAGCTTACTAAATATATATAAACAAGTTTTTGAGGTTATGTTACAAAATATCAAAAAAGTGGCAGTCAAGCCTTATAGCGCAATTCTTCCTGAGAATTTAAAAAAAAAAAAAATTAAAATCCGTTAAGATTTGAGTTGTCGGCAGACTTTTGTCCAGCAGCGTCATTTTTTTCCCACTGTGTGTCGGTCCGAAGGTGTATTTTTAAAATCCTTGAAATAATCCTGTGTAAGTATTTTTTTCTCCTTTTTATTTTTCATAAATTGAAAGCCAATTAAATTTTAGCAAGCTACCTGAAATCGCAAGTCCCTAACTGAATTAGAAATATGTTTAACGTAGTTGTTTCAAAAATCGAAATCATAGAGAATGTAATAAAACTTTCAGCAAAAAAGTTTAATGTTCAATACGTATTTCTATAAAATATAAAATTAATTTACGGCTTATCTTCTGAGATATGATTATTTAAAAATCACTATTTTTACACAGGTATAGGTTAAAATACATGTTTTTAGGGACAATTTTTTTAATATCCAATAGATAAATCATACGCATCAAATTGAAAAACTAGATTTCAATAATTAAAAGTTTGTAGGTTACATAAATTTAAATTTAAACTTATTTCACCGCAAGATAAGAAAGTAAAATTAAATAAATAATTAAATTTTTTAAGTTTTACTTTTGTTTTATTGAAAGTTTATACATATGGCAACATCGCTTTTTTAATGATTCAGAAATTATTTTAAAATTTTCATTCTTAACCTCTTTGTTTGACATTTGTAAACATGTAATGTTTACTATTAGTACAAAACAATTGAATGTAATTTTTAAGTTAATCTCTTTAAAAAAGCAACGTTGCCACTATAAACTATATGAAAATTACATCGGTAATCAAATTAGGTTTATTTTTCACAATTATTTTTATTTAATTAGTTTTTCATGTTGAAAGTTTATCATTCAAGTTTAAAAGATGTTTTTAATATTTATTGACTAAATCTAATGTAGTTATGATTATCTTTTTATCCAAAATATTAATTCGACTATCAACGTTGGCTTATAACTACGTTAATTAACTATTAAAAACAAAAAGGGTCTGGATGGACCCAGGTGTCAGACGGAGGGTTAAAGAGAAACAATTAAAAGCTTGATTTATAAACTAGTTTATAGTTTCATATACATCTAAAATTATTCCATAAGCAAGGTACATATTTGGAGCTTCAATGCATTAATTATTCTAAAGCTTCCTCCGCAAACCGCAAACCCTTTCAGATATTCAAACCTAATGTTTGAAATGAGTTCAAAACTTTAACAATCATATTAGTTAATCAATTAGCTACAATTATATTTACAGAAATACCATTTTAAAAAACTATTAAATTTCAATTTAATCAGAAAACATTTGATATATTAGTTATTACTAGAAAATCATAATTTACAGTTTTAACGTTTTTAACGTTTACCTGAATTCTATTAACAAGAATTTTAACTTCCAGAAAAAAATATTTTCCCATAAAAACAATTTTAACTTCCATAAAATCCCTTCAATTTGTTACTCACGGAAGTAATTTTTTTAATCACAATTCTTTCAATTTTTTATTAAGATAATGGATTCCCGACACAAAAGTGTCTTAAATATAATATTTTGTCGGGAAAATTTACACACCGGACGCTTTGTTATCACATATTCATTTTCAATTTCTGGAAATTTAACTTTTTATTCCTCCAGCACTTACCTCTACGAATACAGCTCTTTTATGAATTTTTGAACCAAAAAAACGTTAAACCGTCGTATATCATCTTTAACGACCGGAAGTTCGGAGAAGTGAAATCATAAGTCGTAGACGCGTGTACCGTACGAAGCTCCTAATGGATCCTGCACGAATTAAGAGTAAGCCGAAAATTAACTCGAACTTATTTCATTAGCACGGCAAAGAAATAAAAGTTCGTGGCTAATTGCATATTCATGAAAATATGCTACTGGACCAGAACACTTTGTCGTTAAAAATGCAAAAAGCATTAGCATTTTCGGTAAGCGATCGACGAAAGAAACCGAATTTTAAATTCTTTTTAATCATTGGTAATTATAGTTAAAACACGATATTAGCTTGGAAACCAACAGAATTTCAAAATACTCTGAAAATACCCGTACATTGACTTTCATCAAGTTTAAAACTTCTGATAAATTTTATCTCTAAATAATTAATAGTCAAGTCATTACGATTTTCAAAATAGCTTTTGGAATTAATTATTTAAGATACACGAAATGGGAAACTTTATCATAAAACAAATTTTAGGGATTGAGCTTGAAAGTTTAAGTAACTAGTTTAAAAATAAAATAAAATGCTTGAATGCTATATAAAATTTAAATCAGATGAAGGTTGGAAAAAATGTTTTTTGTGTTGTTTTTATTTATTTATATATACCTTACTTTCCACTTTATACACAATACTTCTTTTTATTTCATACATCTTACTTTACAATTCCTACGTTCAATATCCGTTGAGGTGTTTAACAGCATCCATTACAAAATACGTCGAAAATACTTAGCTTATTTCTTAAATAACCATTACAGAACATTGTATAGGCATTTGATCGAGTTGGTCACAGACTCGTTTGTCCCGTTACGGAACCTTATATTATTTCTAACAACATAGTGACTTGGTTTGAAAGATCTTGATTGATGACGTCGACATTTACAGTCCACTTAACAGCTCCAAACTTTAGCAACTACAATTGTCTCCTCCTCCTGAAGTACTAGTAGAATCCCTCCTTTAAAATAATCAATACCTGTTGGGGCGCTTTATTGCATCCGTTTTCAAATTGGTCGAAAATACTAGGCCAGCTTGGTTTGTTATTTAGAAAACCATTACAGAACATCGGGAAGGTACTATATACAGTAGGTCAGAGACTTGATTGTCCCGTTAGAAAACCTTTTAAAATTTCTAAGCCAACTTGAATTGGAAGATCTTAAATGATGACATAGAGAGTCTTAGGTCCTGCAAGTATCTAGTACTTTTAACTAATTCATACTCCACTTAACAGTTACCAAACTTTAGCAACTGGAATTCTTACCTCCTCCTTAATGACTATTGGGGATCCCTCCTTTCAATGATCAATATTGGTTAAAACGCTCGATTGAATCCGATACCAAATATGTAGGTCGAACATACTCGACCCGCTTGGCTCATTACTTACAAACTTAGATGACCATTACAGAACCATGGGAAGGTACTTGACAGAGTAGGTCGGCTACTTGGTTGTCCCGTCAGGAAAACTTATAAAATTTTCAAGCCCGCTTAAATTTAAAGATCTTGGATGACATGGAGAGTCTTAAGCCTTGCAAGTATATCTATCTAGTACCTTTAGCTAATTCATACTCCACTTAACAGTTACCAAACTTCAGCAACTGCAATACTCACTTCCTTCTAAATGACTAGTGGGGATCCCTCCTCTAAACGTTCAATGCTGGTTAAGACGCTTGACTGCATCCGTTATAAAATTAGTCAAACATACTAGGCCAGCTTGGCTCATTACTTAGATGACCATTACAGAACACAGGGAAGATACTTCATACAGTAGGTCGGAAACTTCGTTGTCTCGTTAGGAAACCATACAAGTATCTTTTTGAAGTACCTTTAAATAATTCATACTCCACTTAACAGCTTCAAAGTTTTAGTAAATACAATTCTTAGCTTTTGCTGAGTGAATAGTGGGGAACCAGAAGATCATTATCCATTTGTTACCAAATAGATCAAAAAAAAAAAAAATTAGCCAAGAGCTCGTTACTTACATATCCAAAACAGAATACCAGGAAGATACTTGATCTACTTCGTCAGGGAATTGATTGTCCTGACACGGGACTCTAAACTTTCTGAGCCTACTTGGTTTGGCAGATCTTGATTGATGACATGGACTATCACAGTCCACTAACAGCTCCGAAATTTGAGCGTCTAAAATTTTCACCTCCTCGTCACTAACTAGTGAAATCCTTCGTCTACATTATCAATACCCTTTGGGGTGTTTGACAGCATTCATGACCAAATAAGTCTAGAATACTTGTCTAACTTGGCTCATTATTTAGATGACCATTACAGAACATCGAGAAGGTACTTGATCGAGTTGGTCTGAGACTTGGTTGCCTAGTTATAGGATGTCGCAGAATTTCTAAGCCGACTTGGTCAATTACTTCAACTAAATTTGAGGTAGGGCTTTTGACGCCTCCATCGATCGCCTACCCAGGTGGTGAATAGAGGAAGGAATCAGATATGAGAGGCACTAAGAAAATGAAAATACCTAGGGTGAACTAAAGCCAGATAGGTGTGAGCACCTGATATAATTGTTTACTGTGTACTGGAATAACTATCCACATCGACTGTTTGCGGTTACAACGACTGTAGTGCACTGTACCACCTACAATATGTCTTCCTCAGATGGAGATCAGGGTTCAGTTGCGAGTGACAATATAACAGAACTCAGGAAATTAATAAGCTTCTTCCCAAATAGCCAATTTTTTGCATTTACTAAAAATCTATCAGACAAAAAGCATTGATCGACAAAAATAAGTGTTTAAAATAATAAAATAATGTGGGATTCATATTTTCGTATCGTTTTATAATAAAAGTTCATTTCAGATACAAGAAAATTAAAATGTCAATATTTAAGTAAAAAGAGCAGGGTAATGGTGTGATGACTATCTCGATTAATAATGTCTGTTGTGATTTTTTATGTTTGTAAAACCAGTATCCTTATATTTTAGGATTCGGTGATTACGAATAAAATACTAAAAATTCAATTATTTAAGGTCTTATTTTTTTTAGCAAGTTGAATATAGACGATTTCATTAATTTTCGCGAATGGCGTCATACGTTTATTCAGTTATTATCCTTGATTTTCGGTTTATTTTTTTTAAAAAACTTATTTTTGTCAACAAATATGTCGTCTCAGGATAATCCGCTGGGGGACATTTTTATGAGGGGGTGACTTGCACCCACGTGAAAATTCAAATCAAAAAATTTAAAACTTATTTTTGTCAATCGGGGTGAAGGGGAAGCGGGAGGATTTCTATGTGGGGGTAGGTAATGCTGGACGATATATTTGCTGACAAAATAAGTTTTTTAATTTTCTGATTTTAATTTTCACGTGTGTGCAAGTCCCCCTACGCACATAAAAATGACCCCTGGTGGGTTATCCTGCGACGACCTATTTGTTGTAAAAAATAAGTTTTTTATTTTTTTAATTTAATTTTCACGTAAGTGCAAGTCACCCCCCGCATAAAAATGACCCCCAGCGGATCATCCTGAAACGGGACATTTGTTGACAAAAATAAGTTTTCAATTTTTTAATTTTAATTTTCACGTGAGTCCAAGTTACCCTTCCCCCCGCATACAAATGACCCCCGTTGGGTCATCCTGACACGATATATTTGTTACAAAAATATGTTTTTTAAAGAAAATAAACCAAAATTCAAGGATAATAACTGAATAAACGTATGACGCCATTCGCGAAAATGATTGAAAATCGTCAATATTCAATTTGCTAAAAAACAGTAAAAAAACTTAAAAAATTGAATTTTTAGTATTATATTCGTGATCACCTAATCGTAAAATATAAGAATAATATGTTTACGTACATAAAAAACCACAACAGACATTATTAATCGAGAAATAGTATATATTTTTAATTTTATAAACTTTTAAAATTCTATTAACTCCAAAATAGTGATAATTTCAAAATATAAAGAATGATCATAATAATCTCATAGGCAAACTGATATTTCACAAAAAATTTTGAAAATCGAACTTGCGTTTTCGTTTAGGTTTCGTTTTCAAAATTACGTGATAGGTACCAAGGTGCTTTTAATTGAAATATTGTGTTAACATGAATAAATCTCTTGTAAAGTCATTTATATTATATTTGCAAGTATAATTTAATTGAATCAATTAGATAAAAAATTTATCACAGAAAAGTATTTAATTAAACGAAATGAAATAATCAGTTTAAATGTTAAAAGAAATATGAAGATCGGAATTTAAAAATAAAGAAAGTCATGAATAAAAAAAGAGAAGAATAGTAAATGTATAAATCAAATGTTGAGATAGAAGGTCATTGCAGAAGAATGGATTAAAATTTGTTTTTAATCAGAAATGCATAATAAGATCGATATGCATCGGTCCGTAAACTTGCAATTCATCTAACCCGTATTCCAAATTCCGATATATGAATTTGGAGTAGTGGAATTTGGGATCTCATAATATAAAATGACAAAATACGAAACCTCGGAATATAAAATAGTATAATTAGAAATACCGAAAAATGAGAAAATAGCATTTCTTCATACTTCAGCTCATTGGATTTTGTTAATAAAACCATTATTTTCAAGCCAATTAAGTTAATTAAATTAAAATTAAAATCACAAATCACACACCTAGCAATTCAATCCTTTTACTTTGTGGAACAAAATAAAATGCCATAATAAAGTTTAAAAAGGCAAAGATGAAAAATTAACGTGTAAAATAATACACCCCTTCGTTTCATTGTTTGTTAAGAGAAAGCAGACAATGGTAATTAAGTTACCCATAACAAAGAATTCCCAAGTACAAAGGCATAATTGTATTGTTAGCAGTGACGTGCATGTAGTCGTTGGGACGAGATTTAAAAAATTAAATGTCAGCATTGCTCTCATAAAATTCGCGGAATTTACTTCAATTGCCATTGGACCTTGTTATTTCACAAACAAAAGTAAAAAATTAAAAGGAAGAAACAGAAGAAAAATTAGGTTCGCATAATATGCATCGTATAAGCTTTCAGTAGTAGTCAGTAATTAGCGCGAACGAGCAGTGAGTTTCACAACCGCAGCCGTCGTTTCACACCTGGCGCGATATAATAACGAAAGGGTGAGAAGTACCGAGGCGAGTATTTAAACGCGGATCTAAGCCAATTTCAAGTGATAATCTCTAATTACCTACGAAATGATTCTCCAACTTTCTCGGCTAAAAACCCCTTCGCCGTCGTTCATCATTCTCCCCTATTACGTCCGTGACTTGCAACATACTTTTACACTGAAAACCAATCACACAAGACTAAATACCTGGCCAATCGATTTATAACTTCCAGGCAAGAAAAGAAATTGAATTTCTTTTTTAATCCTTCTGCGAACTTTTAGATAATAATTGAGAAATTAATTTTAAAATCTCCAATAAATTTATTTCTATAAAATTAAATTTACTATACACGTTACTAAAAGTTTAATAACTCTTTAATAACAGTTATTTTAATTATCAAATAAAGTAGTAAATAATAACGTGACAGTTAAAATTAACAAACAAAGGGATTTTATTTTAAAAACTTTGCAACAATTTGGAGACATTAATTGTCAGATCAGTGCAGTTCGTTATTCAAGCTCTGTTTGGTGGCTAATGTGTTCTGTACACTCAGGTACAAATTTCCCAACAGACGTCGAATCCCATTCGTCTTTCCCCTCCTCAACCGAATTGTCACGAAGCCACGAAAATCCCGGAGATCCGCCCATTTGATGTAAACGAGTCCGAATAGTCGCTCCGGAGAATCTTTCACGTTCATTTGACAAGTTCTTGAATTTTCTTCACGGACCCTCCCACGCTCGGACAACGGTCTCTGAAATTTTACGGTCCTGTATAAATCTTTATGAGGATCCGAAATGTGAAAAGTAGAAAAAGGGGACTAGAACTTGGACATTGCTCTTAAAGTAAGTTCTCTGTGTCAGGACTTGTAGAAAATAAGAGATTTTCTAACATTTAATTTTAGCCACGTTGATTTCCGAATCTTCTATTTTCAAAAAATGACATAAATACAATTATTAAGAAAGAAAGAAATAATTAAAAAATAATTATTACATGTATAGAAACTCTAATTAAAGAAAGTACACATTTTGAAAATGGTATTTTAAGTTTGAGACACTAATTTCAGATTAATTTACAGATTTGGCAGTCGATTCAAGTGCGAGAGTAAGGAATCTAAGAAACGTCTACCTATCTCAACGAGCATCATTTAAACCGTTCAAGTTTAGTTATTGATCCTTTTTGTTCAATATGCAATCTACAGTCTTACGAATTTAAGAAAGTAGTGTTTAAAAGGAAAAATTATTTTTTAGTTATTGGTCCTTTTGGTTTAATCTTAAAAATAACGTGCCACTTTTTTTTAAAAATTCATTTAAAATTAAATTTAAAAAATCGATATGTGTAGTTGAAAGTTCATCACGAACACGAGATTTGAAAAAAAAAATTCTCATATAAAATTAGTGATAAGAATCAAACTTTTGATCAATTTGAAACTTATTATAGTCTAAGTTTTTAAGTGTATTTTTAAATTCTACGTTTCCGGAACTAATATTCATTACGAGAAAAGATACAGGTCAGCTTTTAATAATGCAAGCAGCTAGATTTCCAGGTTTTTTGAATCATATTGAATTAATTGCTTTGTACTTGCGAGGCACGAAATTTAAATCTCGTTAAAATAAATTATCATTTCTAATTCTAACGACTAATTCTCATTAAATTCTAATTATAATTTAGTTCCAATATAAATTATTATAATTTTAATTATCTACTGAAAATCGAACTGCACATGACTTGGACAAATTAAATACTCTATATAGAAGAAAATTTGCCTAAGAATTTTATTAATTCAAGAACAAGAGCCAGATCACCTAAAATGGTATTCAAGAGGGAATAAAACTGCAGAAGTGAAAGATCTAGAAATAAAGACCGGAAAACTTTTGAATAGAACGCGTACGCTATGTAGTACGATTCAAATTATTAGTACCATTCTCAACCTCTTTCTCAGGTTCAGTTTTTTGTCAAGTCTGAGGCATTTGTGGTGACGGAATCAGGGGAATAAAGAGCATTTCGCGGCTCATAGTGCACGATGCGGCCGAGCGCGCACGTTCGCTCATTAACCTCCAAGCTCATTCGGTCCGTTCTGGCATTAGAAGCTTGATCGATGCTTAACCTAACCAAACCAGATGAATCCTCCACGGATTTCGTGCTAAACCTTCCCTCTCATCGACGATACGATTAGTGCTCAAGAGGTACATCCGCCGATCGAACTCAACGCTCACGCGTCCGACACCTCTTCAATAAATTAAGGATAGCTCATGAAAGTTTGTTATGTCCCAAAGTTGCTTTACCGTATAATGATTATTTTTATCAAAATATCAAACATGTTAAAAAAAATTTAATAATTCCACGATTCCGTTAGTTACAAAAAATATAATACTATCAAAAAATTACGTGAAGATGTCACAAGGAAAGCAGAATGTACAAATGTTGTTTACAAAATTTAATGTCAAGATTGTCCAGTATCCTACATGGACTTAATTATTCCTGGCTCAATATATTGATTAATAATTCCTATTTTCGATTTTTCGATTATTGAAATGCCCATAAAAACCCAGGAATTTGACAGGAATTTACCAAGACTTCTTAAAAACTCCCAAGGGGTTCCCAGGAGCTCCTAGGAATTACTAGGAATGCTTAAGGATTTCCTCAGAATTTTCAAGAGATGCCCATTAGTTTTCCAGAAATGATCAGGGATTTTTTACGAATTTCCCAGGAATTTACAAGAGTTACAAAAAATTTCGAAGGGATTTCTAAAACTTTCCCAGCAATGCCCAGGGACTTCTTACGAATTTCGCAGGGATTTTTCAGGAATTCCAAGAGATTCCCAGAAGTTTCCCACGAACTTCGCGGGTATTTACCAGTAATTTACAAGGGATTTCTAGAAGTATTCCATGAAATTCACAAGGGTTTTCCAGGAATTGTCATGAATGACTGTAAGGGTAGAGGGTGGTTTTTGAAACTATAAAAATAAAATCAAAAATCCAATTATAAACTTCAATTCAACTTAGTATAAACTAATGTGAAATGATTATAATGTGCCCTATACTAACAAAAATTGATTGTAGATAATATTAATTCAATCTAATAATCAAAAAAAGTAGGGGATCGTCTTTATATCACGTTATTTATTCAACGTGCCTGCAGAGGGCCGTATTTTGTTATGGTTGGAATATAAGTTAATCAAGAAGAAAAAAAAAAACAATTGTATTTGTGAATTCTACATTAACAGTTTATTGGAATGAATAAATGCTTACACTGTAAATAACAAAAACGATTACGACAATCTAAATAGTACTTTTATAGTACTTAACAATTTTTCTCATTTAAATAAAATGTATATTTCACTGTATGAATGTATATGTGGTGTGTTTAGTTTTGATGTACTCACCAATAAATCTAAATTCCTTTTAACGAGATTTCTCCACTCGTAACCATTTATTTATCATATACGTATATTTGTATATATCACTTTATAATGTTAATTGTAAATTAGAACTTCTTCTATTTCTTTTTATTATTTCACTTATTTTTCTCAAATCTTTACTGGTCCAGAATTTTTAAATGTAAACTTCTTAAATTCTTTATATTTAGTACCGATATATAAATGCCTTTTTATAAATTATTGCACTTTCAAATCTAATTAAAATAAACGCAACTGAGCGTTAACTTGTTTTACTCAAAAGAATTATTATTTGCACGTCTTCTAAGTGACGGCTATCTGCAAATATACAAAATAATCGACCTCCGTCTCCTCTTGAGACTCGGCCGAAAAGACCTCGATTTCACCCTGTTCATTCGTTTTATTAACTCATGTTTTGGGTCATCGTAATTTTGCTGATGAACCTTTTCATCATTCTTGATGAAATTAGTTCACTGTGATTTTGAAATATCGACATTGATATAATTCTTGTTGTAAAATCGAGAGCACCTCACCTTGCGTTTTTGATTTGTAATATAATGTTTTGATCTTCAAAGTGTAATTCTTTTCTTTATCATGTTTGCTTCTAATTTGAATAATAAGAAGAAATAGAAGTTTGTTAATAACTTCGTCCATTCGACTTTTTCTATTATTAATAAGGGAGTTTTAGATTTATTTTGGTGTCTATGATTTGGGTTGATTCACATTTTTCACTTAGTTGACAATTTTAATCATTCTCGCTCTCGCAATACAATTTTTATGCAACTCAGGCAATAATATTTCAAAGAAATAATTTGAATAACCTGAAAAGATCTTTGAATTAACAAATAAATTATTGTTTTCTTTAAATTTAATATAATCAAAGAATATTTAAAACATTATTATGAGCAAAAAGTTTAAAAAATAAAGTCACTGATGTCGATCGTGACAATGACCAGTGATTTCCCACGAAATTCTTAAGAGTTCCCAATCTTCAAAGTATATTCAAGAATTTCCAAAGAATGCCCCGAGCTTCCCAGGAATGCTCAGAAATCTCAGGGGTATACCAAGAAATTCGCAGGAATTTCCCAGAAATTTCCAAAAGATTCCCAGGAATGCCCAGGGATTTTTGAATAATATCTCAAGAATGCCTTCAGATTTCTCAGGAATTTTAAAAGAATTATAAGAATTTCCAAGAGATTCCCAGGAGTTTCTCAAGAGTGTCCAGGGATTTTCCAGAAACTCCCAAGAATGATCAGGATTTTTTCAAGAATTTCCCACGGATTTCACAAGAGTTTAAAAAAATGTCCAAGAGATTCCCAGGACTTTACCAGCAATGCCCAGGGATTTCACATGAATTTCGTAGGGATTTCCTAGGAATTCCAGTGACTGCCCAAGGATTTCCCACGGATTTCTTAAGAGTTCATAGGATTTTCCAAGAAATTTCGAGTAATTTCCAAGGGATTCACATGAATGCCCAGGGATTTACCACAAGTTCCTTAAGACTTCCCAGGAATTTTCAAGGGGAACCCAGGAATGTCCGAAGGATGCCCGGAGTTTTCCAGGAATCTCCAAAAGATTCTCACGAGTTCCCAGAAATGCCCAGAGATTTTTCAACAATATCTCAGGAATAACTACGGATATCTCAGGAATTTCACAAGAATTCAAAGGAATTTCCCAGAGATTCGCAGGAGTTTATCAGGAGTGCCCGGAGATTTCCCAGGAATAATCAGGGATTTTTCACGAATTTCCCAGGGATGTCCAGGGATTTCCCACGAATTTCTCAAGAGTTCCCAGCAATGCCTAGAGATTTTCACGCATTTCCCAGGAATGACCAGGTATTTCCAACAGATTTTCCAGGAATACACACGAATGACCAGGGGTTTCCTTGCAATTTCCAGGAATGCTCTCGGATTTTTCACGAATTTCTTAGGTATTCCCGGGCATTTCTCCAGAATTCCCTGAAATTCCCAGAGCTTTCCCTGGAATTTCCCAGGAATAGTGCGCAAATATATATTTGGTGCGCAAAATGATGTCAGCGGTTGGCAAATTGTTGACACCGATTAGCAGAATATTTTTATTCAAATCTTTGGCATCTAGGTTACATTTAGTTATAATATTTAAAGTATAATTTAAAATAGGGTCATCCATAAACCACGTAGCTCTTTAAAGAGTAGGGGGGGGGGTCAAGCTAGAGGCTACTCTAAGAGGAAAAAATAGAACTAATGTATGGAGTAGTGTGCTACATATGGGGGGGGGGGGTGTAAAATTTCCTAAAAAGTTGGCTACTTGGTTTATGGAAGACCCCTATCTCATAAAGCGAGAAGTTATTAATTTTTGCATTTTTCTTAATACCATTATACTTTAATCAAACCAATTTACTTTAATTCCCGGTCAATAAAAGATAAATTCAAATAACCAGCCAAATGAATTTACTCTTAGGGTACGTTTATTGCAATAGTTTCAACAAGTACTTTGAAGCAGCGAATGCATTTTATACGTCAAACGTTTTTAATATTCTGAAAAAAATTCAATTACATGAGACATAAATTGTAAAAGTTCTTCGACTTTTACATGAAATTCATTTGATAGATTCTTACCGTTACGTTTGATTTCAATCATAAAATAAACAAAATTTTATTTAAATGGAAATTTATGAAGCATTTTCATTTTGAAAATTAAATAACAAAGTTAAAACGTTAATTTTTTAATTGCGTAAAAAACTAAAAGTATTCCATGAATTTGATAAACGTTGGAACGGGTTTTAAATCAACTTTTTTAATAATCACTTTTCACAATTTACTTTCTACATACAAATTTTAAAATGAAATTTAATATTTTTTTTATTTTATTATAAATTTACGATTCATGTACCACTTTGTTCCACGAGAGAATAAATTAAAGTTTAGTGTTTTAAAATTAAAAGCGCTACTTTAAAGTTGAAAATTATTCATTTAAATATTGTAAAGTTGGTGAAAACTAAAATTTTCAAATATTCCAGAAGAACTCGCATGAAATACACACTGAGTTTCTAACTAAAATTTATAGTTGTAAATGTTTCATATGGAAGCGTTTGTCATTAAACACACGTACGAAGTGTTATCGTACTTGCTCGACAGATTATATGTAATTTATGTGTAATCTATTGATCCACTTCGAGAATATGGAAGTAACTGCTATATACATACGATGACTTCCTACAACGAAAATCTGTTATAAATCTAAAATATTGTCAATATCGGCAATAAATTGACAAACCTACATAAATATTCCCGACTCCAAGCAAAATAAATCACCAATTATTTCTCTGTTTTATTAAATTAATTTAAACTTAATGAAATTCAAACATAAATCGGTTTTAATTATTTCATTATTAAAACCCCTATTTATTGGAATTGCTTTTCTTTAACAGTAAAATTAAACTTTTGAAATAAAAAATACTCAAATCATCCAGTGATTATACACAGTTTACGAATTAACGTTTGATTTTTGTATTTTTAATCAAGTTTTTGAGGTTAGGATTCCGAGACAACCAGATGAAAGCTGAAACCGACCCTCTCCATGCCAACTGAGTAGAACAAACAAATGTAAAACTTATAGCCTGTCGGTATGAGGATTTTTTGTTTAATGTCAGTTTATGTGTATTCTAAACTCTTACTAAACTAAACTGAGCGCAAAAGGCGCAAAATAAGTATTGTCCTGAAAAACTAGTAAAATAGTTAAAGTTGTGAGATAAAATTAATAGATAATAATAATTAGATAAAAGATTTTTCTTCCTTCCAGTTATATTTAATGTAAGATTTGTTTGATCTTGGGAAGGTCAGTGAAATAAAAATTAAGCAATTTTTATCTTTGCGCTACGTTTCGTTGGCCGGGTTTGCCAACCTCATCAGGCTAAAAATTTTTTAGTTGGTCACGAGTTTGATTGGGAGAATGTTAAGATTTTGGATTATGAATCTAATTGGAAAAAACGCACTATTTCTGAAATGATTCATATAAATTCTATTCAACACACAATAAATATTAAAGAAGACTGTTTAACTTTGAATAAAATATTTTTACCTTTACTCAGACAATTAAACTCTTGATTAGATTTTTTCAGTGCCTCGACCGAGATTGTAATGTTTGTTTTTATTTAGAGTTCACTGACTTTTCTCAAATACTTAACCTCGACCGACCATAGAAGCAAAACAGTGCTATTTCCTATTTCAGTTTTGACTTGGCCGTCGATGGCTCAAGACACAATTTTAAATTATGATATGTATTATTTATTTATTTATTTTTATGTTTGTAATGTTAACAATTTTTATGTTTGTAATGTTAACAATTTAAAAAAATATGACGCATTAAAAAAGTTACTATGGTCTAATATATATTAAAAAATGAGGTAAATGTGAACTTTATTTTTAATCTATTATTTATATTATATTTATAATATATTATATATATTTATTTTCTACTAAAAATTAGTGAAGGCTTTTACTATTTAATAGTAACCGACTTTTCTGTAATTCTTTACTAGAAAATCACTTATTCATATTTAGAGAGTACCTAAATTTAATTTACTAATTAATGTAATTTGAATTTTTTTAATTTTTTAAACAAATTTATTAAAGTTTATTTAAATTTTATGCAATTAAATTTGGGTAAATAAAAAAAATTAATGAAATTTTAATGTCCATTAAAAAAGAATTTTAAATAAAAATTTAAACTTGTAATTTATGTAATTTAATTTCGGAAATTTGAAAACAGAACTTGCATTATATATTTTAGTTAACTTTAAATAACTTCTAGTTATTTAAAAAGTGTTAAATCATGTTAATTATCTTTTAATAAATAGTAATAAAGTATAAACATATAATCAAATTTTTATATAAAGAAGAAGATATTTACTTATATTAAATTAGAAAGTAAGAATAAATTTTTTGTAATACAAAGTTGTTAGAAATAAAAAGTTTAAAGTTAAATTATTAGATTATAATTATGTCTTAAAGGTATGCTTTTATAATAATTTACAAGTAATATAATTGAATGTTTCATTGATTCAATAAAATTTAAATAAATGTCATTGATTGATTATCAATAATTTTATTAATTTTTTTGCAATAAAAATTTTGTTTAAACAGAATTAACCAAATTGAATCATTATATTATAATTCTCTTTATAAAGAAAATTTGGTTATGTTATAATTTATTACTGCCTGTATACTATCAGATTATTAACATTTCTTAAATAATTTGAATAATATAAGTTCCATGTTAAAATTCTTTTCTAATTTTAGATAAATTTAATATTTTAATTTTCTTTAATAGAAATTTATAAAAGTTTTTTTAATAATTACAAATGTTTGTTGTTTTACCAAATGATTTACAGAAATGAAATTTCACCTATACAATTTAAAAGGCAAAATTTTTATTGAAAATTCTGTTCGGATGAACATTAAAATTTGATTAATTTTTTTATTTAACAAAATTTAATTGCATCATTTAAATATTTATTTAATTAAATAATTTTGGAACAATAAAAATGAAATTAGTGTCATACGTATTATAATACACTAACTTAGATTATAACTAACTCAGATTTAGAGAGTAAATCATGATTAGAAATGTTATTTATTTATTTCTGTTGTATAATTCTTTTCCTTAAGGGCATGTGACGGAGAATGAGATCACTGGTATAGACAAAATTTGTCCGTAAACTTTCTCTTAAAATATCATTAAGAAGGTCTCTCTGACCCAATGAAAAAGGTTATGTCACGTCGACAACAGCGTTAAAAAGACAACAAAAAGCGCAGAAAAGGCTTAAATTTGAAAACGAAAAAAAAATAAAAAAAGTGTGAAAAACAGTAAGAAGAGATTAACAATTATTTTTCTTTTCCAATAGTCGTGTGCGTAGTCCAAAATTTCGTGTGTTAATCTCCTCTTATTGCTTTTTACACTTTTTTTATTTTTTTCGTTTTTAAATTTAAGCCTTATCCGCGCTTTTTGTCGTCTTTTTGGCGCTGTATTTGACGTTACATAACCTTTCTCATTACCTGTGTTGACAATGTCCAGGCCACTTCATTTTCCTCGTTTTAGAGAGAAATTTTTGTTATTGTTTTTTAAAAAAATGTTTTTATAAAATGTTATTATTAATATATTAAGAATTAATTTGGGGTAGTTCTCCTTTAATAACTTGGTACGTTACACAAAATTTTGTAAATTTCTTTTATACTTATTTTTAAACAGTTGTTTTGTACTTATTATATTTTACTATTTTAGTTCTGAAGATTGGTCGGTACCGACCCGAAACGTAGATATATTGTCATAATTAATTTTTAAATAAAGAATTTTTGACCGAAAAGCCATTCTTGCTTCAAATTTAATATATTATACGGTCACACATGAAGAATAACAGTATTATTGTGTAGATCTCCCTTTCTCCCGCTTAGAATCTACTGTTCCTTCGTTTCGTGTAGTATGAATGAAAGTAATGGATTTGGAAATTAATCTTTTAAAATATCTCTTTTGTACATTCTAATATTTATCTGAATAAACGCTTGAGTTGTGTATTTTCAATAAAAAGTGACTTAGTAACAATTGTGGTCTAATTTTAAATAATTGTGGGGTTGAAGTTACAGAGTGAAAAACAATTTGCACGCACACGTCAATCTAAAGACTGATTCACCATATGGTTATATTGTTTCAAAGCTGTTGCAGGTCTTATGTGTGTGTGTGTGTGTGTGTGTGAAGTTTCTCACTGGAATCACGCGACCCTCCCATCAATCGCACGATTGGCCAACAGTAACCTTACTAAAATCAAGTCTAGATTTTGTCTCATTTCAGCGCACAACTTGAGTTCACTACCTGTTTCGATAAGAGACACTATAAATGCTAAAAGTAAATCACCAGTGACTAATTTTAATAAAATTATTTATATTTACATATTTCTCCCTAACAAATTATCTTACTCTCTTAACCCTCTTAAATATCATTCTTTATTTTTTATATTGTAAAACATCTTCTGTTGAGTGAACGTGGTCAACCTCTCGCATTGGTTGTTTAATTTTTTGTAAACTTTTCTATAAACCTAGATATCTGTGTCACTTGTCTGCATAAATGAACGTAATGTAATTGGATTAAACTTAAGTGGAGAAAGTTGTTAATTTTACTTTCCAAAAGTCAAATGAAATTATTTTCGTGAATTAATTTTGTCAGAAAATTAGAAATTTCTATATTTTGTTAACTCTTCTTTATTTCGTCAATTTATTACTTTCGTCCTGGGTCAAGCAATTCGTTTTTATTTCGTCGAAGAAGTATTTTAGTGAATCAATTACGTTCTTGCTATTCCCTTAATTAATTATTATTTTTTCAACTTTTTATTTTCTTAATTGTTTGTATTGGTTATCGATATACTTTAATATTTATCTACTAATTCACTTTATACTGTAGTTTTATCAATCAAATAGTTGAATTAAATTTTCTTAATGAATAAAGCTATTAGCTCTAGTATGAAAATGATAAAGTATAAAATTAATCTCAACTTAAATTAATATCTCAGTTGATTTTTTAATAAAATACATCGTTCCAAATAAAATGAAAATAAATTAAATTTTTTCTTATTAATTTACTCTAGTTTTAAATTTATTTCAAAACCTATATTTTATTAAATCAAGAATAGAGGCGAAAGGTTTGATTTAAAATTAAATCACTTAAAGCAAGCGACTATTAAAAAAATAATATTTTCCTTCAATAAACGTTTGACCTTTGTTCACGGTTTTCAGATAAGTATTAAATATCTATATAGACAAAATCGTTTTCTTACTGTCATTATTCAACTGATCGAGTTGAAATAAGATTTAGAATTTTTGCATGCCTCCTTCAATTTTTCTTGATCTTGCACAGATTTTTTACTCACAAATTTTGTGATTTTACGTGACACTATTCGATGAGCATTCTTGAATTTCTGCAACCAATTTCGTGAAGCTTTAAACTTAAATCGGGATTTTTCGCTTTTCTGTGCGCGTCAATTTCCCATATTCTCAAGTCTATGTCACATATAGGGGAGAGTGGCCATCAATGTACAAAGTTTTTTTCAAGGTCATAGTACTTATTCAATTTCACCAATTTCAAGCACTTCTTTGCATCAATATAAAACTACAACACTTCTCTAGATAATGCACACATATTATACACGATTTATTTTGATTAAATAATAAAATTTAGGATCTTTCTAAACTAACAAGCTATTTTCATTTTCAACAACCTGGGTACACAATGAACCACCTCCATAAAAACACTAACAATGTTCAACAATAATAATATTGCAATTTTCACTTTGTAAAAAAACTTATTTTCTATCAAATACTATAAAAAAATATTACTTAACACTTTTTAATTGATAATGTATAACATAAATATACCTCAAATTTAAGTTAACTAGCTAAAATGGCATTTTAGTTTTGCTATGTTGAGAAAAGTACTGATAACAATCGCTGTAACATGCTGTACGCATGCCTAGTTTTATAATCAGGCATACCACTCTAGAAATCGAAAATACACTGAAACTCCAGGTGGTTCATTGTTCCCCGGTACATTGAATCAACATGACATTTGCAACAAAAATGGTTTTTTATAACTTAATCCAATATTTTAAAATCTTTATCTCATTAGAATATTGTAGTTAAGGCCCAAAACAAAATAAATCGTAAGTACATTTATTTTTAAATTGCCTTATTTCAATTAAAAAACGTGTTTGTATTTTAGGTAAATTTTTTCTTCAGTGCATCAAAAACAGTTTTTTTCAGTTTTCTCTGTAAAGAATAAATCCACACGTCTCAAATTTATGGACGAAGTGTGATTACGCAAACTTCATTTATATTTAAAATTAGGAGAATTTTTATTTAATTGTTTCTGAGAAAATTGGAATGGTTCATTGAAAAAACTGGTACATTGATGGCCACTCTCCCCTACTCAATTCTCTGTCAACAGCAGTTTTTAAATTTTGTAAGTAAACTAACAATCAGGATCAGACATTTGCGTCATCATTGATGCGATCTACGGAATGTTTAATTATTTGAGATAATCATTATTTATCAAAGCAATAGAAAAGTTAGCAAATAGGAAATCGTCCTCTCATTCGATATACGAAATAAATTATTTACTTGTCTAGTCTGTGTTTTACTAGACGACATTTTATTTAATTGGGGATGATTCTGGGGAAGACACTTTATTTTCATGAATGGCGCTGTTTCCTCTATTTTGGCATTATTTATGTGATAGTCGCCAACAATATTATGTATCAAATCAGTTGCACAGAGAAAATAAATTTCATTAAAACTCTGTTATCAATTCTTAAAGTTGAGTTAAAAAATAAATACCGAACCTGGAGTCAATCCAACTGTAGTTAAGTGACTGACGCGACGATTCTGTCCTTTTTTATGAGCTATAATTTATTTATTACATATTTTTGGTGTTTTATTATTTCTTTCGTAACATCAGATTACCAGACTAAAAGTAATAAAATAATCACAATCTGCATTATTTCTGATACCATAACTTTTTATGAACAGCGCACTAATAATTACCTATAAAGACACAGCATTTGGCAATCTCATTATTTCAGCTACGACGGTCATCATGTTGTCACAGCAGCAAATTATAGAAACGACTTCCTGGCACATATAACCAAGTGTAAATTTCAATTATTTAAGAGAACTAGAAAGAGTAGCTGCAATACCAGTAATTAATTAGTGAAGTTGTATAGAACTATAAGAGGAAGTAGAAGAAGAAGAAGAAGAAGAAGAAGAAAAAGAAGGAGGTGGAGAAAAAGGAAGAGAATTAATGATTTTTTCTTACCAGAAATTAATTAACAAAGTTGTCTAGTATAATAAAAAGAAGAAAAAGAAGAACAATAAGAAGAAAGATAATAAGAAATTATCAAGCTAACTTGGTAGAGGAATAAAAATCCAATTCTGATTTTGATATTGATCGTTTTTCCATTCGCAGTAAATAATTAATAATGTTGAGTAGTCTTATAAAACGAAGTAGAAGAAGAATAAGAAAAATATAAAGAAGGGGAAGAAGAAAAAAAAGAATAAGATATTATCAAGCTAACTTGGTGTAAGAATGGAAATTTAATTCTGACGTACTTTTTGATGGTTTTTTCGTCACCAGTAATTAGTTAGTGACGTTGACAAGTCTTATAAAACGAAGTAGACAAAGGAAAAAAGAAGGATAAGAAGAAGAAGAAGAAGAAGAAGAAGAAGCAAGAGAATAAGAAACTATCAAGTTAACTTGGTGAAAAAATGAAAACTAAATTCTGGTTTTTGGTTATTGATCCTTTTTATCTTACCAGCATTTAATTAGTAAAGTTGAATAGTCTTATTAAAAAAAAGAAGCAGAAAAATAAGAAGAAATACTGGAAAAAGTAGATGAAGAAGAAAAAGACGAAGGACAAAAAGAAATTATCAAGCTAACTTGGTAAAATAATAAAGATTAAATTCTTATTCAGTTATTGATCCTTGTTCCTTTTCCAGTATGTAATTAGTAAAGTTGACTAGTCTTATAAGACGATATAGAAGAAGAAAAAGATGAAAAAAAGAAGAAAATGTAGGGTAAGAAAAATAAGAAGAAAAAAAAGAAGAAGAAGAAGAAGAAGAAGAAGAAGAAAGAGAAGAAAGAGAAAGTGGAGGACGAAGAGGGAGAAAAGAAGAAGAAAGAAGAGAACTATCAAGTCAACATGTTAAAGGAATAAAAATTGAATTCAGGTTTAGTTTTCGATCGTTTTTTCGTTACCAGTAATTAATTGATGAAGTTAAGTTCACAATATAATAAGAAGAGTTAAAAGAAGAAAGAAGATGAAGAAGAAAAAGGAAAAGATTGAGAAATTATCAAGCTAACTTGTCACAACAACAAAATTAAATTCTGGTTTAGTTATTGATCCTTTTTTTAATACCACTAATTATTTAGAGACGTTGATTAGTCTTATAAGACGAGAAAAAAAAGAAAAAGTAGAAGAAGAAGAAGAAGAAGAAGAAGAAGAAGAAGAAAAAGAAGAAGAAGGAAAAGATTGAGAAATTATCAAGCTAACTTGTTACAACAACAAAATTAAATTCTGGTTTAGTTATTGATCCTTTTTTTGTTACCAGTAATTATTTACAGAAGTTGATCAGTCTTATAAGACGACTTAGAAAAAGGAGAAGAAGAAGAAGAAGAAGAAGAAGAAGAAGAAGAAGAAGAAGAAGAAGAAGAAGAAGAAGAAGAAAAGGAGGAGGAGGAGGAGGAGGAGGAGGAGGTAGAAATGTAATAAGAAATCATCAAGCTCACTTGGAAAATGAATAAAAACTAAATTTTGGTTTAGATACTGATCCTTTTTTTTATACCTGTAATTAATTGGTGAAGTTGATTCGTCCTGTAAGATGACGTAGAGAATGTTAACAAAGAACGAGAAGGAAGAAAATAAGAAATTCTGAAGATAACTTTGTAAAAGAATAAAAATTAAACACTGGTTTAGTTATTGTTGCTTCTTTCGTTACTACCATGCAATTAGAGACGTTGAGAAGTCTTATATGATGAAGTTAAAGGGAGAGTTAATAATAAAAAAAATAAATATAATTATATAATATAAATATAATAAAATAATAAATATAATAAATAAATAATTAAAAGAAAATAATTCAAAAATGTCAAAAATAGTTGTAACTTGAAAAAATAATTGAAAAATGACAAAAATAATTGATAATTTTAAAAAAATTAAAAATTTGAAGAAAACACTTAAAAACTTGACAAAACAATTGAAATATTGAAATAAATAATTCAAAAATAGTGTAAAAATTAAAAAATTATAGACAATAATTGTAAAGTTAAAAAGAAATTATAAGTTTGAGGAAAATAATTGAAAGTTGAAGAAATTAATTGAAGTTTGAAGACAATAATTGCAATTTAAATAGAATAATTTAAAAATAGCTTAAAAAATCCAAATATGAAAAAAATAATTGAAGTTTGAAGAAAATAATTTAAAAAGGTGTAAAAAAATTAATAAATTCGTAACAATAATAAAAATAATGATGAAAATAATTGAAAACAGGTGTAAGAAATTTCAAAAGTTCATGACAATAAAAAAAAATTAAATATAAAATAATTGCAATTTGTAAAAAATAATTCTAAAATTGCAAAAATAAAAAAAAAATAAAAAAAATAATTCGAAAACAACAAAAAATAATTAAATAATGACAAAAGTAATTGAAATTTGAAGAAAATAATTGAAAAATAATGAAAGTGAATTGAACTTGTGTAGAAAATTTGGATATTCCTGACAATAATTTAAAGATTGAAGAACACAATTGAAATTTTAAAAAAATAATTGAAAATTTTTAAAAATAATTGCATTTACAAGAAGATTGTATTTACAAAAATAATTGTAATTTAAAAATAGTTATTTTCGTATCGAGGGCGCAAAACAGTTGATTGCAGCGAGGGCGAGATTAGGGAAACCGAGGGGATCTGAAGCGCCCGAGGCGAAGCCGAGGTCGCGGAAGGATCGCAAAATGACATACTTTCCGTGCATGTAGGACAAAAAAATAATTGATAACTGGTGCATAAAATTAAAAATTTAAAGACAACACTTAAAAAATTGACCAAACAATTAAAATCTTAAGAAACTGATTGAATAGTGAAAAAAAATTTAAAGCTGAAGTATAAATAAAAAATTTATAGAAAATAATTAAAATTTGTTGTAATTAATTGAAAAACAATGTACACATTTAATAATCTCATGACAATAATAAAAATAATAAAGAAAATTATTGAAATTTGTAAAAAATAATCGAAAACTAATATATTAAATTTTAAAATTCATGGCAATAAAAAACATTGAATTTATTGATTTATTTACGTGCTCAAAGCCCTTTGGTACATAAGTACTTAACAATAATTCTAAAATTAGATAACAACAATAAAAAGATAATATTAAGACTTGACAATAGCGTTAGTTTGAGGCAAATTTGTTTTAGATCGCAAAATTATAAACAGCAATATATTTACTTAACAATTTATAATAAATTTAGCGAAAACTTAAGAAATATTCAAAGAAATATAATTATCCAAAAATGTCTAAGCAGTTGATAATAAGAAATTGCAATCCAATTTGGAGAAATAAGAAGAAAACATTTAACGCAAGAGAATGTTGAAGTTAAACTTCACCAAAAGATAATCCAAAAATACAACAAAAAAGTTCATAACTGAGGCATCCAGTGAATGTAGTTTTACGAAGTTGTAGGTTAAGTTGGAAATGTTTTCCACAAGCCTGAGAGAGAGGAAAGATTCTGTTTCTTCGAGGCGCGAATCTTCGGTTCTCCATTCATATAAACTATTCGAAGATCCGTTTCTACATTAGATGCTCTGTCATTTAATATGAAGGAGTAGAAGAAAAAGAGGGGAGTAGAGAAAAAGTAGATGACGATTTAAAAATAAAAATGGGGGAATTAGCGATGAGAGTAGAAGTGATGGAGAAGGAGAAGAGAAAAAGAAATATTGTGATTAAAGGTATGAAGGTAGGATGGAGAGAAGGCAGAGAGGAGGTAGGAAAACTGTTGTTAAGAATTGGGGCGAAAGTTAAGATCAAGAACGTTAAGGGTGTGAGAGGAGAGGATATGGACAAACCGAAATTGTGGATTGTGGAATTAGAAGATGAGAATGCTAGGATGGAAGTAATGAGATTAAAAAGTAGGTTGAAAGGAAGTATGGAGAGAATAGATGTTGATAGAACATGGAGAGAGAGAAGGATAAAATGGCTGCTCGAGCAAAAAGCGTGGGTGGAAAGAAGAAACGGAAGAGTGGTGAAAGTGAATAGAGAAAGTGTTTGGGTGGATGGAGTGGAATGGCTGGTGAAAGAGGATACACAAGGGGTTATCAAAGTGGGACCGGAAATAGGTTTAGAAGAGGAAGGGAGAAGGTAAAAAGAGCAATTGAAAAGAAGTAACTGGGTTAGTGGATGAATGGAAATGTTCGGAGGATTGGAAGAGGAATATATGAAAATGATGAGTGAATGGGTATGTTTAGAATGTGAGATAAGAATGATAAAGGAAAGAGTGAGAAATAGGGTTTTAATAAAAGGGTGGCCGAAGAGGTAGATTAACCCTGAAAAGGAAAAAAAAAGGAACAGGAAACGGAAGCCCAGGCACTTGGCAGTTAGTTAAGTAAAATATTAGAAGAGCGGCGATTAGGTTAAGTTGATTATGTATTGAAAGTTAAGTTTAAGGAAGGATAAATGTAAGCGTTGTTGTACTTAATTTGTATTTGAATGTAAAGGGAGCGGAGGCCCTCGAACCCGTAAGGGATGAGTAACTAAATTATATACTCTGTCATTTAATGAAATGCGAGCCCTTTTAAATTCCTGCGACTGCATAGGTGTTCTGTCCCAGGATAATAAGACAATATATTATTGTTATATGTGACAATAAAATTAAAATTTGATATAACAATAATAATTACTATATTAAATATTAATAGATCGCATTCAATAATTTGAATAAAATAATAATTGTTTGTAGAAAATAATTCTAAAATCGCAAAAATAGAAATTTGAAAAAAATCGTAAAATGACAAAAATACTTGAATAATGACAAAAGTAATAGAAATTTGAAGAAAATTATTCAAAATTAACAAAAGTAGAATAGAAACTGGTGTTGAAAATTTAAATATTCCCGGCAATAATTTAAAAATAGAAAAAAATAATTGAAATGTTGAGAAAATAATTGAAAAATGACAGAAGTAATTGGAAACTTGTGTAATAAATTTAAATATTTATGACAATAATTTAAAGACTGAAGAGAATAATTTATATTTGAAAAAATTAAATTCAGAATCGCAACCTTTCCGGAAGTTTTTAAACTTGCAGCAAACTTGATGAAAGTTTTGAAACTTCAAAAATGATTTAAAAAAGTTACAGAATAATTTAAACTGTATTTAATTTTTTTATTTTAATTTTTTCCAATAAAGTAAAATAACGTCTTTTGACTTTTTAATAAATTCGACTATTGGACACTTTAAATTAACCTAAGTTATTATTAAAATTCATATAACTGTTTGACAAGTTAAAAAATGTTTAAATTTTAACGAATTTAGCCTGATGAGGCCAACGAACCTTTGTTGGTGAAACGTCGCTGAATGACATAATTAAAATTGTGTTAACATTTACCTTCCCGAATCATAAAAATTTTCTGGTTCAACTACAATTTATAAGGTAACTTATGGCCACAGAAATAGAAATTTATTTTAAACACAAACATTATTTAAAGCATTTTTCGAATTGTTAAAATTTTCCGTCTTAAAAAAGTGGCCCCAAGATGGACACCTTCTTAAAAGTTTCTGAAAATTATAGTCAATAAAAAATTAACATCGTGTAACAATTCTTAAACTAATTTGTAATCATTTTACCGAATTTATCAAGAAATAATATTTCTAAAAACTTTAATTTAATAGTTGAACAGTAAAAAGTAATAAAATATCAAAATATATCGATAGATCAAATTCTCTAACAATAACATCACATTTTCCCCAGTAAAAATATATACGTATACGAACACTGAATTAGTAAAATCATTTTAGGATATTATTATACGATAAATAAAAAATATTATAACGTCAAGTACTCATTTTAATCATAAATTTAAATAACTTTATCAACTTAAGAAAAAACTGTTACAAAACTTTTTTAGACACAAAATTAAGTGGTATGTGTAGAAGAAAAACCAACTGGTTGTTTTTTCAAATGTGCATTAAAATCTTCGTCTATACAAACAACAAAAATGACAGAGCATAAGGCGCTGTCGCCTTAAACAAAAATTTTATACGAAATGTCCATTTCGGGGCCCATACTCCCCTATAAATTATTGTTAGTCTTAGTCATAATAAATATCTTGTCATTAAGGCTACCTCATCTGCATATTTTTTCTATAAACTAAAACAATTTTAAAATTTTCTAATAAAGAAAATCAAATCTAATGAAAAAAAAGCAGGTGCTAACTTCACTTTGGATTTTAAAACGTGGACAGAAAAAGATGAATAAATATCAAAACCAACCAACTGTACTTCAAGTTTTAAAACGTGGACAGAAAAAAATGAATAAATATAAATAGTTACCAACCTCAGGAGTTTACGGAGATTATTATTATTTAATATTAATTATTATATAATATAATAATATTATTATTATTATTTGTCACGTCCCCGCGACTTGTTGAGTTCACATGCCAATGAACTTTACAAATATCATACTACATTCTTGAATTTTTTCTAAAAAATCAATACTTAAGTCTTGACGAGTTTGAGAAATTGGGATTTGGTAAATGACTGAGGGGATTAATAATATTAATATTTGTTAATAATAATAATAATAATGTTTTTAATAATAATATTTGTTCTTTCGAAAGTTTAATTGACCAACCGGATGCGGATGTGCAACCCTCAGGTGTAGCACCCTTTTTCGCGTGGGATGTATGATTTTCCCTGCGTTTTTCATGAAACCCACGCTCAATTCTGGAAGGGATAAAACTACAGGGAACCAAGGTTTCTTAAAAAACTAAGCGAAACCAAAAATCAGTTCTTGCTTCGCCACGGTCACCTTCGGTTCACTTTCTGTAAAGATTGACTGGTAGCATAGTCTACAATTCCAAGTCTTAAATTCAAACATAGTTCTCACACTTATCGCAACATATTTCTGCGGTTAATATTGTCAATTCGGATTGTGTCGGTTGCGAATAATTATTCACGTGTTGTAGTGAGTGAGAAACTAATCATAATATTATAATTGTAAAATTGTAGTACTGTTGGTATAGAGATTAAGTGAAACTGTGAATCTAGTGAAGGTGTAAGAACTCCTGACATAATTTGTCAGTAACAATTTCCAATCCTTTAACCCTTTAACAATTTAAATCCTTCTAACCCTTGACTTTAAACATTGTGTTCAAGAAACAGTAAACAGATTATTGAACAGCAAAATTGTAAATCATCGAGCCAGCTGTCTTCGATCGTTCACCAATTACTTGAGGAAGGACCAGGTTTCACCTTCGTGCTGATATATATAGAAATGCTATTGGGATAGTGGAGAACAACATCTACGCACTGCCTTACTTCATTTGAATTGAGTCGCAGCCTATTTCTATTTTTCTCCCGGAGAGCACGAACCTGCGAAGCCAATAAATCTCATCGACCCTTCTTTCTACACATCTTGAACGATCACTCTGTATATTCAGAGAGCTCAACCGAAGCATTTTTCAACTATTAAACACAGTAAGTTAAGAATTTTACTCGTCTTTTCCACGAGCAAAATTATTTCCCTAGCTAAATTTCATTGATTGTTTCAGTGAATGATGATTTCTTAAAACAACCAAGGATACAGAAACAAGGGATTTCTCCTCTCATCTTCCTTCTCTTACTCCTCTAAAAATTGTATTCAATAAAATAAATGTTTACGAATTATATAATCCAATTGATGCTTGTTCAGTGGACTTTATTTTGCCCTGTTCCCTTAGTTCAAATCCTGCTGGGTTTGTAAATAAAACAGGAGTATAATATTAAAATTATATAATTGTAGTTAGTCCCTTCCGGACATAACATATGCGAGGTAAATTTTTATCTTATTAAACTTGTTAAAAGAATAAAAATTAAATTATAGTTTAATTATTGATCCTTTTTGCATTACCAGTAATTAATTGATGAAGTGAACTGATATTTCATGTTTGATATTCGTTTCTCCAAATATAATTGAGAAACGTGTTAAACAATATTTCACACGAGAACGCCGCGTCGAATGTTTACTGAATGCATGAAGAGAAGTGCACAAGTTAGGTGAAAAATGAAACAAATAGTGTCCAGGAAAATGGACCAAAAAAGCAGCAGGAGAGGCGTCAGCTTCGCGTCGGTAACTGCAAAGAGACCAAAATTGTTGGCACGTCTGTTTCGTGTGGTAAGCCCCGGGCTTAAGTCTGTCTCGAGCGAGTACTCGAGCGACGCAAAACTCGCTCCCGTAGATCGGCCCGTTTCTAGTTTGCACAGAACCAGCAGCATCGGGAATTAAAGGAGAAAAATGGAGTGCTGATTGTGCGAGTGAGGCGCGGATTATCGGGGCTTCCCAAGCCCATTCTGGATCGCCGCCATCGTAACGCGCACAGAACGCTACCGGGAAAAGGCAGAATGAGAAAGATCAACGACAACTGTGGAAAGTTTTACAGCTCCGATAAAACAGACCTAGACCTGTCACTGCCCCAGAATACGAGATTTATTATCGGGAAAAGTGTTTTTCCAACATCTATTTTCATTAAACCTTTATCTTTGTTTTAAATTTATTAAATCGAATGTTAACGATTATAAAACGACTTTTGTTTAATCCCCTTTATTGCTACTGTCATTTAATTTATACAATCAATTTCTAAAATCCCAATCAAATCCTTTGTAGCGAATTTTAGTGTGAAGCATGTGTAAAGGATAGGGATTTGTAACGATTTGTTGTATGTTTATGTTAGCTATTTGAATGGATATTTAGTTAGAAAGAGAAAAAGAATATTTACATTTATAAAAGTTGATTTGACTAGAATTGCTGATTTATATTAAACGTTGCTGTTGAATTAATAGCTAAAATTAAATTAAAGGTATAGATATTGTACATATGAGTAGTAGGAGAAGTTGGGGGGATATGATTTTGATAAAAGGAAATTATCGGTGAGCTTTACTCAGTCGTACACTATTTCTATATCTGTGATAATATTAAAATAAAGTTTATATCGTAACACACTTTATACTACGAAAGCGAATGTTAAAAGGTATTATTTTTATTATTTGTTAAAAAAGTTAATTGTGAATTGTAATAACTAGAATTCAGTGTAATAATGGGAATAATTTATTTTAGTGTGACATTTGTTTCTTACACATTTATAATTTAAAAGGACAAGGATCAATTTATTGTCTCAATGGTCCGTTCTTTGATTTTGGTTACCGATCATTGTGGTAAATGATTACGTTGAGCATCATTGTCATCAGTATTTTATAATTTTGAAGAAATCGAGGAAGTGCTGAGTTATTGATCCCCAAACTCTATGATTTCTTATCGACTTCTAATAAAGGGATGCAATGTTAAAGGCTATCACTGAACAAGTTCATTAGAAAGGGCATCGATATAACTGGTTATCGTTACCAATAATTTCGATCATATCCGTAATTATCTTTATGATTATATTTATAAAAAGAAAACGAAATTTAATTTATTGAGTTCGTAATGATAAAAAAATCAATAAAATAGAAAAGCTTAATTTCTCTCTCTGAAGCGTGGCGTATATGCGTATTGTAGCGTTATATGAAACTTGGATTATATGTGACTAAAATTAAATTTTATTAATAAATTTTTTTATGTGAATATATATATAGTTTTTATTTAACTTCAAATGGAAGGAATTAAAATTGTTACAGATTCTTCAATTGAATTTGTAAATTGTAATAATAAATCGGTTTGGTCCATGAAAAGTGACAGCTTTGTCACTTTCGTGTGAGTAGTTGGAGAGGCAAGGCAGAAACCCAGATGGGTTGAGTGATTGAATTACGTTGAATCTAAAATTAGAAAAAAAAAGTTGAATTCATTCTGTAAAACTGTTTGTTAAATCGTAGTTTCGATAGAGAAGCGACAAATTGTACAAGGGACGAGATTCCTGTTTAAATTACAATCAGAGAAATCCTATGGTAGATTCAACTTGTAAAAATTTGTACGATTCACGAACTGTGAAAAATAATTGGACTATTAATTTACTGGATTTTTGTGACTTGGCTGAGACACATTGTACGGAAATTTCATCCGCATTCCACTACCATTTTTATGCCGAAGTTAAGACTAACTACAAATAATTATATTCGTTTTCACGAAGGAAACTATTGTCAATTGTCTTAAATGTTGTGTGTATGAGAGAAATAAATTTAAAGGTTGAATATTGTAACGATTTCAACAAATTTGTCTTATAAAGTATCGCCTTCTTATATATGGGAAATAATTCAGATCTTGAAAAATTATGACTGTTAAATAAATATTTAATTATTGGAATTTTAAAAATCTTCTTCTTTTGTGTTGCAAATGAAAATTTAACGCTCCTTATCCTGACAAAAAACTAAAATATTATTATTCACACCTTATTTAAATAAACTTCACTTTATGATTAGACTGGAATAACCTATGTTAAATATATTGAATATGTTATGTGACGTTGTAAAATTTGTTTAAATAATTTTACATCTCACAATTTAATTTATTTCAGAATACTTAATTCCAATTTATTTATTTATTTATTTATTTATACAGATTTACGGGCTCAAAGCCCTTTTGTACAGAAGTACTTAACAACAAGTAAAACTAGTTAACAATATAAGGAAAAAATACATGAAAGAAATGAAAGTAAAAAGCGTAAGGTTTAGGAATTTTCATTAAAGATCGCGAGTTTTAATGAAGCAGTAAATACAAGGAATGATGAACTGAAATCTAGTTTCGAATGGAGATCATTTGCCTCCTTGCAAATTCTGTGTATGAATGAATTTTCACCGTAGACAGTTCTGTATATGTTAAGATAAAATGGTGGAACTCTTTTATAACTTTTCTCCAATCTTTTTTTAGGACATTGTCTCAAAATCAAAATAGGAACAGCAAAATTTATAAGATTTAGGGGATCGGGGCAAATTATTATGCCATTTACAATTTTATATAGGAAAACTAAATCAGCATATAAAAACCTCGATTTCAGCTCATCAATTTTGAAGGTAGATCTCAGTTCACCATAATCATGGTTAAATCTATTTAGTACCAAGCCCATTCTCCAGGCTGCAAAACGTAAAAATCGATTTTGAATTAGCTCAAGTCTCAAAAGGTGAATGTCATGATAAGGGTGCCAAATAACTGAAGCGAAAAGCAACAAGGGTCTAACGATGGACAGAAAGAGACTTTTAATGGCAGTAATATTATTAAACATGGATGCATTTCTGGTGCATCCAATAAATAATTTTTAATTTTCAATTATAAACTCTTCTTTATTATTTCTTATTATAGTTCTTATTTAAGGATTCGGTGAATTTCTGTTTTATTTAATTAATTTACGATTAATTCTTCTAATCGCAAAGGTTGCGCTTAATTCCAAAATTTATAATTTATTTTTGAACCCATTAACGTCCAAATGCACAGATTTTTTAGTTTTTTTTTAATTCGCAAATGAGAATGAAGATTTTTTTCTGTAGCACAATTTCTTAAGTATTTGAAAGTAATCTTTCGAAATATGTTATCGAAAATTTGTTTCAAAATGTACCTATTTTAAAAACTTTTTTGCACTTTAAAAATATGGAAACACATTTCTAACCCCTACCCCTGTTTTTTAAAAATGGCGTCTTTAATTTTCAAAAAGTACCATTTCTTCAGAAGATTTTGACAACTTTTAAGATATAATTATCATCACTTCTTTCAAAGGTTCGCACATAACGATCATTGCTCCACAAATGATATTTTCAGATAAATTCAACGGTTTTTAACATTTTTGTTCATCATCTTGAATCCGACATTTTGAATTTTTAAATTTACCAAACATATTCGAATTCAGCGACCCCGAAAACCCCAGAGTAACTATTTTCAGCTAAATTTAAATATTTTAAAAATTTTTGCCGCCCATCTTGAATTAGCCATTTTTAATTTTTTAATCTAACTAATAAATTTGAATATAGTAACACCAAAAACCCCCGAGTAACAATTTTAAGCTAAATTTAACAGTTTTTTTTCAATTATTTCTCCCTTGACATTAAATGAATTTAATTATTTATTCCTAATTTTTATTATATTCGTCGCAAATTTAAATTAATTTTTTTAATTTACCATTATTTTTGTTCTTTTGCAATTATTCTTTTCAATTTTTAATCATTTCCATAATTTCTGAATTAATTTCTAGAAATTTCAAATATATATATATATATATCTCAATTTTCAATTATTTTGATTAATTCTCATTTCTTTTTGTTATTTTAGAATTATTTTCTCCATCTTTTAATATTTTTATTATTTTTCAATTAAGTTCAAAAATTTTCAGTTATCATCTCAAATTTAGATTATTCTTATCAATTTTTCATGTTTTAAACGATTTTTCAATTATTTTCATTATTTTTGCATAATTTTCGAAAATTGCAATTATTTGTCTGAAATTTCAATTATTTTTTTTAAATAAAATTTTTTAAGTAAATTGTACTTATTTTCCTACTTTGAACACATATTGTGTGTTTTTTTTTCAATTATTTATCTCAAATTTTATTTACTGTTTTCAACATATCATATTTAAATAATTTTCATCATATTTCAATTATTTTTCACAATCTTAAATTATTTTCAGCTTTTTTAAATTATTTTTTCCAATTTCGAATTAATTTTATAATTATTCAAATATTTTCTTCTATTGTTAATCATTATTCTGTTTTTGTAAAATTATGTTCTAAGATTTTTCAGTATTTTTCTAAAATTTCAATTATTTTCATCAATTTTCGTTATTTCTACGATTTTTAAATTATTCTCTTTAATTCAAATTCTTTTAGTAATTTTCTAAATTTTCTTCTTTTTTTAAACATAAACTATTTTATGGTTTTTTTCAATTATTATATTCAATTTTTTTTTACTGTTTTCAATTTTTCATATTTCATTTATTTTCTGCATATTTCAATATTTCAATATTTATTTCACTCAAATATCATTTATTTTTTCCAACTTATGATTGTTTGCATCATATTTCAATTACTTTCTTCAATTTTAATTAATTTAATTTGTTTTAATAATATCAAAAAATTGCATTAATTATTGTGAATTTCAATTATTTTTAGCTTTCTTCAATTATTTCCTCCTATTTTTAGTTACTATCATTTTTTTTCAATTTATTGCTAAAATCTTCAAGTATTTTTTTTAAATTTCAATTATTCTTTTTATTTAACAAAAATTCTGTAATTTTTTCGTTTATTTCACTCAAATGTCATTTATTTTTTACAATTTATCATTGTTTGTATCATATTTCAATTATTACTTTTCCCTTAAATTTTTAATTTTTTCATTTGTTTCATTATTTTAAAAATTTTAAACTATTTTTCTGACATTTACATTATTTCATTAAATTTTCAATTATTTATATTATTTTCTTCAAGTTTCGATTACTTTTGTTCTTTTTCATAATTTTAAAAAATATTTTAATTATTTCTTTTTATTAAAAAATGGTTCTTCTCAATTATTAAATTATGTTTATATTTTTTTACGTATTTTCTCTAATTTTAAATTATTTTCGTTTTTCTTCAATGTACATACTTCTGAAAATTTTAAGTATTTTTTTTAATTTTTCTTTAACTTTTCTTCATTTAAAATAAATTATGTAATTTTTTAAATTATTTTCTCAAATTTTAATGATTTTTTTTTAATTTAATTTAAACTCTTTTGAAAACTAACCTCAAAATTTGTATTTGATAATGTATAGAATCCGTTTCTTATTTTTATTTCTTATCTTCCGCTTTGTTACCTTAAATTAATTTTGTATTTAATTTTGATTTCGAATTCAGTTTTCCTAACGTAATTGAAGTTAAATTTATATTTGATTTTTATAAGATTACAATTTGGCGCTTCACACTCGCTTGTTATTATTTTAGTATTATATATTTATATTTATATAAATTTATATTATTTTTTAGGGTTACAATACAATCGTCACGAAAATCTGTTCGACATCGTCATCTTTTGCCTAACTACTTGTTGAATTAGTTAATGACTGTCGACAGGTTTTAAGAAAGAGAATTATTTGTCTCTCCAACATTGATATTCAACTTGCACTAAATAATTAATTAATAGTCGTACATTGTGTCAAGCTGTGACATCTCTTCGTGGCATTGTCATTCAGCTTACAATTTGTATAAATAAGTAATTAATTAGTAATGGTTGCAGTCCAAGTCTGCTTTCGAGATAATTAACACTGTCGTACCGTACTAATTCTGTCATTTAGCTTTCTCTGAGTGAATAATTAACTTGAACTAAATATCATCTTGTGCTTTTAAAAAAATATTTGTTATCTTTAAAACGAAATTTTTAGTTTAATAAAAATAAAGCAACCTTCTAGATAAGAAATGTCCAAATGTTTTTATCTCGAAAATATCTCAAATAATTCCTTTCCCTTTGGGGTCACTCTTCATCAGAAACCCTTATGACAAAAATTTGGTGTCCGTACGTCTGTCCGTCCGTTGTTTACTGTTATGAACGATACCGAGAGTTTCCGAGTGGATCCGAAAACTTCCGAACGATGTCAAGAGTTGCAAATAAATTTAAAAATCAATTACTGGGTGTCTCAATAATATTTATAGTTTTAACCGGATGAACAAATGTGACGTATTCTTATTTAATGATAAAATGATTTGCTCAAAAAAATACCAATATTCACTGGAATAAAATTAATAGCAATTTGGACCAACAAAAGAAAATCCATAATAAATTAAATTTACAAATTTCCTACTAAGAAATTCATGAATATACTGTTTAAATAGAAGCTCTTGTGAAAAATGAAAATTTCCTTAACTCTGCAATACATTTTTCTTGCAAATGCATATTTCATTTTTGCCTCTTTAAATCCACAAAATATTCTCAAAGTTAAAGTTTCAAAAGCGATTCTCGTCGCTGGAAACGGGTCAAACAAGACATCTAGAAATTCACTTCCTACTAAGAAGCTTTACAACGCTTATCTAAAACGTCCACTTTGCAGTCACTAAATTTTATTTACAGCAAAAAATTTTTCATTCTAATCATACAAAAAGAAAAATTACACGATTATTATTTTCTCTAAATGGACTTTATTCAATGTTCATAACACTCTAGTCATTAATAATAATTTTTTTTCGAGTACAACATTTTTAATTTTTTTCAAATTCATAAAAGTTTCGACCTCTTGTATTTTAGTTCCCAATGTGGCTAATGGATATTTCAACAAAATTTCATGTCTTTTGTAATGTTATTGAAACTTTGTAAAAGAGGGAATAAAGAGAGACTTTGCATTTTTAATTATTACCTGATAAACTTTCATAAAACTTTGGACATGGTTTTTTCCATCTACTCTTTTCCTTATTTCTCTCAATACATTTTTAACATTATACCATTTATCTCAATTTTCTTACATCTTTTCTTACAACCTAAGTAATCCCATTTCGAAAAGTTTTGCTACTAACGATATAAAAACGGCAATCCTCGAGTTGTATAAAAACTTCTACAGAAGATCGTGCCAGGTAAAATATAATACTAAAGAAGGAAAATAAAGTTTTAATTGCAAATTAAATACTGCGTAAAAGAACAGAAAAGAGTAGTTTTCATCAAGAAGAATTACTGTCGTAGAATTTTTATTTATGAATTTAATCATCTTCTATAAACTGTAACTGGTCAATACTCGCGAGACGTTTAATTCTTGATTAAACTCGAGAAATTTATTGATTTGATCGAAATTTACTCAAGAACTTTCTAGTTTGTGAAATTAACTAAATATATTTTGCTATTATTGTTTAGTGACCCAAAGTCCGGAGAGGATTATTAACTAATTTCAGAACTTTCATTGTAATGAGGACTTAAATTATGAACGTTAGCGAACAAATTAATTACCCGTTATTATGTTGCATCTTAAATATTAACAACCTCATTAATTAGATTATTATTTATAACACAGACCCACAAAAAATTTTTGTGTCAAAGACACTACACTAGTATATTCCTATGTATTTTTTTTGCTGAATAAATTAAAATATTTTTGTACCAGAATAGCCCCGCTATGTGCTGAACTTTCAGTTTTTAACCATTTTTTTTCATAAGTTCTTAATAAAAAGTTAGTCTATTACGTGAATATAGTCCCAACTAAATTCTCAACACGTACCTTAAATATCTTTTACACTGAATTTGTCAATATTAAGATCGAAGCAGATTTTTAGAAAACTTTATTTTTAATGAATTTTTTAATGAAATTTGTATTTATATATGAATTATTTCCAGATTTTTGACAAAAAATTTATTAAAAACAATACTGTTATTTTTTTTTAAATATGACACTATATTTACAAATAAAAATCATAATTATAAAATTCGAAATATAATTATTTTAGAAATAAAAAACCAGCTTGTACCACAAGCTGTGCCAGAATAGCTCCGTTCGACGGTACTGTAGTAAAATATTTTAATAAATATGTTTAATCTCTTAATTTATCTGATTGTGAGTAAAACTGTAACAAATCATTTTTATATTTTATCTTTGATTCTAATAATTATTCCTGACATTTTATCGACATTTATATTTTCTAGAAAGAGATACAATTACTAAATATTGAAATTATAAAATAATTCATTGTCAGTTTTATTTTGGAAATTACCTTTAATAAACTTTTTAATATGAAATTGCTTCGGAAAATAGCTAAAGCTGAAAAACGATTATTTATTATCAATATAAACGTGGTGATCAACAGGGTCGGTAAAAGTAAATTTTTTAGACCATAGTGTTTCTGACAGTAATTTTTATTTGGTTATAATTATTTTTTAAAATTATTTTCTCTTTTCTATACTTCGACGCCCCCCGTTGATAACATGTTTATTAAAAAGCCAATGAAATAAAATGTTAATTTAAAAAACAGTCGAAAATCATTTTTATTAAAAATTTTGTAAGATATGATATGTATTCAATTGTTTGTTTAATTAAATGTCTGTTGAAGTTGTGTGCCATAGAATGTTAATTGGGCCGAACGTACACTATAATGTTTATTTAATCAAATATATGCAATAACATTCTATTTCAATCTTCAATACTATATTATTTAGTTAATACAAGGCTATATACGTAAAAGAGGTATTCTTTTTTTAATCTTGCGTACCTAAAAAGTACAATTCTGCTCAAATTTTTTATATTGCTTTAATTAATAATATTTTTTTAGTTATAAATATTATAACCTGAATTAATAATGAAATATAATTTGAAATGATTAAATAAAAATATTAAAATTAAAAAGTTGAATTTATCTACTGAATTTTTTTTTTTTAAACTTGGTCATTTCATTAAAATTTAATATTATTTTTCAAAAGTTAAGCTTATTCTTTTTTGAGAAATTTATTATTTTTTCCATTTAAAAATTGTATTCAAAGTGAATTTTATCTAAATTGTAATATATTTTAATAAATTTGAAATAAAAAATTATTATGTGTCGTATAACAATAACAATAATAATGATGATGATAATAATAATAATAATAATAATAATAAAAATGTCATCGGATAAAAACATCGGATTTACAAAGTAACTCTGAGGACCTTCAGCTCATCGGTGGCAACACCATACAACATCTTGGTGTAGGGGATGCTTACACATATCTTGGGATTCCACAATCGGAGACTCAGGATGTTTGTAAGCTTAAAGATCATCTCCAAAAGAAATATCGAGGTCTTCTTAGAAAAATTTGGTCATCTGAATTATCTGGGAAGAATAAGATACAAGCCACAAATACATTAGCCATTCCTTTACTTCTCTATACATTTGGAGCTGTTAAGTGGAATGTGGATGACCTGAAGTTACTAGATAGAGAGACACGTAGGATGATGTCAATACATCGATGTCATCACCCAAGGTCTTCTGTACCTCGAATTTACCTTCCACGCGATCAGGGAAGGAGAGGTCTACTTAGTGTAGAGTGTCTTCATCGCCGTATTGTATTGGCTGCGGCGTGTTCGGTGATGAACAGTAATGATCCTCTTATGCAATTTGTCCACCATCATGAAATTGCAGATAATGGGGCATTTTTATACAAAGCGGCAAACAGAGCGGCAGATGAACTTAGTCTTCCGTTTGATACCAGCGATACAGAACAGGGATTGGCATCATTAACACCTTTGATGCTTAAAAGACAAGTGACGCAGGCTGAACATGTACTTCTATTGGAGCAACATGTTAGGAAGCCTCTTCATGGGCAATTCTATAAGATTCTTAGGGAGATGGAGTTGTCTAAGGATCTGTCTTTTAGATTTCTGAAATCTGCTGGTTTAAGATCGGAGACTGAGGGATTTTTATTTGCTTGCCAAGATGGTGTTATCAATACCTTATATTATCGCAGTAAGGTCATGCAGATACCTGTCGACAATTACAACTGTCGAGCATGTAAACAATATCCGGAAACACTTACTCACATTCTAAGTGCGTGTCCGACGTATGCATGTTCCAGGTATATTGAAAGACACAATGCTGGACTTAAGGTATTTATTTATTTATTTATTTATTTATTTATTTATTAAATACAAAGTTCTTAGGGCAAGGTGCCCTTATTAGAACAGGTTGAGTACATAATATCATATAACTGTCTATGGTCTTGATTAAGAAAAAAGAAGAAAAAACAAATAAGATATATCTTAAAAATAATCAGTGTCTCTGTAATAACGCAGTTTACAATAACCAAGTATAAAATTAAATTAAATAAAAGCACCTAATGCTGGTTACCAATAAGTTACTTCAAAAATAACGCTCTCTAAATTAGTAAGAAATTTAAAAAATAAACGTTTAAAGGTATTCGCTGAACTGGCATCTCTAATATTTGACGGAATTTTATTCCAAAGTCTTGAGCCCCTTACAATGAACGACCGCTGAAACTTGCAGGTACGATGAGCTGGAATCTTAAGAACAGAATATCTCACGCGGAGTCTATTCATTATCGACTCATTTTCATTCCTAAACTCAAATAAATTAAATAAATATGTAGGAATTTCATGTTGAAAAAGAGAAAATAGGAAATTTCCCATAAAAAACTGTCTTCTTTTAGCGACGTTAAGCATCCCCGCTTTTACTCTATATTGGGTAATGTGTTCCCATTTTTTTAGATTGAAAATGAATCTAATACACGCATTCAGTGATTTCTCCAATCTATTGTCGAGCTCGTCAGTTATGTCATCATACACAACACACCCATAATCGAAAAGTGGCAAAATTAGACTCTTGACTAACAGCGCCCTGGTTGACGTAGAAAAGCTTTGTCTATTTCTAAACAGTTGTCTAAGATTAATGTACGTTTTACGACAAATCCCACTCACATGATCTCTCCAAGATAGCTGTCTATCCAATGACAGACCGAGATCTTTGACAGTTTCACAAAATTCAATAGTGTGGCCCCCAACTTGTATGGAGGGAAAAGTTTTTAGGTTATCCATCGTAGGGTAGTTAGAAGGGCTAAAGATCATAGCCTTCATCTTAGTAGAATTAAGGAGAAGGCCACTATCACCCGCCCAGTCAACCACCAGATTGACATCCTCCTGTATTTTGGTAATAAGTAACAATAAAGAAGACAACGGGCCAGAAAGGTAGAGCTTAAAATCGTCAGCAAATTTGTGATATCTGCAGTACAGGAGGTCCCTACCCAAATCGGAAACAAATAGGTTAAACAATAAAGGAGCAAGCGAAGAGCCTTGCGGGACGCCACATTTAACCTTTGCCCACTCTGAAAAAGCTCCCTTGCTGTTAGCCACTCTATGCATACGATTACTGATGTAAGATTCCAACCAATTTATAGCCGATTTCGATATCTTAAGTGAATGTAACTTCTTGATTAGCAAATTGTGATCAACAAGATCAAATGCTTTAGAAAAATCGAAAAACACAGCTAAAGTTATTTCTCTAGAATCCATGGCAATTTTAATATCTGATGTAAATTTAAGTGAGGCTGTACTTGTGCTGTGTCTATTACAAAAGCCTGATTGCATTGGATCATTAAGATCATTATCTATTAGAAATTTAGTAAGCTGTTTATGAACTATACGTTCTAATGGTTTAGACAGAGCACACAGAATGGAAATTGGTCTAAAATCAGCAATCGATGTAGGTTTAGTAGATTTAGGAATAGGTCGAATTATACTATGTTTCCAGAGACTAGGAAAAATTCCTACCTGCAGAGAGTAATTATAAATATGTGTGAGAACCGGAAAAATGATAGGAAGGGCAAGACGAATCATCTTCATCGATATGCCATCAATTCCAGAAGCATTAGTTTTAATTTCAGAGAAAATAGTAATAAGCACTTCAGGGGTTATATCTGAGAAAAAAAATTTAGTATCGTCAAAAGTATCGTGCAATGTTGAGGGTGCCGTCAATGTAGGAGGCAGTAAAGGACAGACAGAGAAATTTTTTAAAAATTCATTTAAAGGGAAAGTATGGTCCAAAGAGTCATTATGTGAAGGTATAAGTTTAAGCCTTTTAAGAGTAAGCCATATGTTCTCGGAATTATTAGCATTTCTAATCAGTTCGTAATTATATTTGTGAGTAGCATCTCTTATCTTTGTCTTTACAAGATTACGAAATTTACGGTATTCTAGGTGGATCTGGGGCAATTTGGTTCTCTTAAATAATCGATATAATCTGTTTCTTTCTTTTATTAAATTATTAATTTCGAAGGTCATCCAAGGCGAACGTTTACATGTTGGAGGAGAAACATGCAGGGGTGCATAGATATCAAAGGCGGTCGTAAGAATGCTTGTGAGCTTATCAACTTTACCATCTACACCTGAATCAAGAAAGATAGCCGACCAGTCCTGCTCTGATAAAAATTGACAAAGTGCGGCTTCATCAATCCTCCTCAAGTTACGGAAAGGACGTGCCCACGTAAAATCATTAAGTGCCTGAGTTCCTCGAAAATTGTATTCAATTCCAATCAAATCATGACAAGAAAGGAATGATACTGGATGCTGCGAATAATCTAAGATCTTTTCAAGATTATCAACGGCAAACAAGTCGAGTCTAGTACTAGATGTTGTAGTATGGTGTGTAGAGGAGTGGGGTACTATCGACAATCCCGAAGTGAACAGCAAGGTTGTTAAATATTTAGATTGATTGTTAACAATATTAAGATCGCTGTTAAAATCTCCGGCGACAATTATATTCTCATAATTAGAAGCCAAGTTATACAAAAGGATTTCCAAATCGTTACCGAACGAGGCCTTAGGGGGTTTATATACCACTCCAATTAATAGTTTGTCATGTTGAGTTTTTAATTCAATAAAAATAAATTCCGCGGTAGGATAGTATGTTTCGAAACTAATATCAACTCTCGCGACGTCCAAACTCGAGTGAACATAAAGGCAAACCCCCCCACCTCTACATCTCTCCCTATCCCTTCTTAGTAACACATAATTGTCGAGCTCGACAAGAGACGATGAATCATCACTGGTGAGCCACGTCTCTGACACCGCAATTACATGATAAGAACGAGTGTCAAAAAATTTTTTGAAATCTATAAAATGAGCTAAAAGCGATTGTGCATTAACGTGACAAAGAGTTAAAGTTAAATTGTATTACCATCTTCGACACCAATATGGTGTAGATAAGGAACCTGTCTTGCCATACGCCCAAGAGGATCAGGAGGCTGTTGTGGAGAATGAGAATTGCAGAATCTACTGGAATTTTTCGTTTTCTACCACTCATCGTATCAGTGCTACTAAGCCTGATATAGTACTCCAGGATCATAAAGGTAAGATCATCTGCGTGATTGAGTTTTCGGCTCCTGCCGAGGGCAATATCGCTCAGAAGGAGGATGAGAAACGGCAACAGTATCAAGACCTGCTGTTCGAATTGAGGAGAATACACAGAGGCTATAAAGTCCATTTAGTTGTCCTTATTCTCGGCTGTCTAGGGGGGATGAGAGCTTCATTTGTTAGCCAGCTTCAAAGAGTTCCAACCTGCGAGCGTCAAGCTGACGCATTGGCAGGTCGAATGCAGAAGGCAGTTCTGCTGAGCTCTCTTCATCTGGTCAGGCAGCACTGTTCTTCATAATATAACATCACGAAGGTAGCTCTAAAAAAGCATCCAATAGCGTTCCTGGCCACCGCGTAAGAACAACAGCGGCAACGGACAGGAACACCTACAGAACAGTGAACTGAAAACACCTCGAGCAAAGGAATCGCGCTATTGCTTACCTTTCAGGACGGAAGGAGCAAAAGCGGATAAGAATACGTAAGGCAAGAATGGGAGAGGTTGTTTTAGTGAGGTATTACCACAGCATGTGGTCGAGTCCCACACGAACAAGTGCGTAAATGCATTTTTTCCTCTCCTAAACTTGTTTTGTAAAAAAAAAAAAAAAAAAAATGTAAGTTCATACTTTTTGTTTACCTGTATATTTTAAAGTTCATGAGTTAAATATTAAAAATTATCAGAATAGCTACTAATTGTACAATTTATAATATTTCTAAAATTATATTCTAAATAAGAAGTTTAGAGTTTTATTTAATAAATTTATTTTGATTTGAAAAATAATCAAACACTGATTAAATATAAATAATATATTTTTTACAATTTATACAGTTTTGAATCTTTTTAAGTTTTTATATCTTTGTTTCAATAATAATAATAATAAAAGTTTAAGTTAATATTATTTGCTTACCTGTATAGTTAAAGTTTCCAAAATTCTAGGAAAATAGCTTCTTTTGGGTTATTAAGACATTATCTCTTTACTTTTAAAATTGGCAGTTGAGACGACTTGTATTTTTCATGGAATAAGCAGAAAATATTTTTGGTTGATAATGAAATATTTTAAATTCTATGATTAACTACCCTTTTAGTAATATTTGTTTTACAATATTATCCACAATATTTTGACATATCTTTTAATATTTTTTTTTTTTTTTAATCCTATATAAGTAAATTAATGTATTATTAAAATAATGTGATTAAACTTTTTTGCCTTCGTATTTTGGATATATCAAATTCACCATTTGAAGATATTTATCTTATAGTAGTAGATTCAATAAAAGATCAAAATTGTTATTTCTGCATCTGTAGTGGAATTTTACTGATTTTATTAAGACTGAAATTGACTACATCTAAAAAGTGTTATTTGTTACTAATTTTTTTTACAGATTTTTGATATTAAATCTGTTAAAATCTGTTAAATTTAACATTATTCTTTCAGGAATTTATTTAAGCGTGTAAAATTCGTCGTAATCATTGTGATGTTATCTAGTCCATTATAAAGAATCTTATTGATTGTTCTTTACAAATTTAAATAAAATTAAGTTTAAAATATGTTTATATTTATTTCAAACACACCAGTTAAAAGAAATGATCGAGACTTCGATTTAATATAATTTTGAATGGCGGCGGTTCAATTGCACTATGTAGTAGCTTTGAAAACAATTTTTATTATTTAACTCACGAACTTTAAACTATACAAGTAAGCAAATAATATTAATTTACTTTTTTTTTTTTTTTTTTTTTTACAAAACAAGTTTAGGAGAGGAAAAAATGCCTTTACGCACTTGTTTGTGTGGGACTCAACCACGTGCTGTGGTAATACCGCACTAAAACAACCTCTCCCATTCTTGCCTTACGTACTCTTATCCGCTTTTGCTCCTTCCGTCCTGAAAGGTAAGCAAGAGCGCGATTCTTTTGCTCGAGGTGTTTTCAGTTCACTGTTCTGTAGGTGTCCCTGTCCCTTGCCGCTGTTGTTCTTACGCGGTGGCCAGAAACGCTATTGGATGCTTTTTTAGAGCTACCTTCGTTATATTATATTATGAAGAACAGTGCTGTCGGACCAGATTAAGTGAACCCAGAAGGACAGCCTTTTGCATACGAACCGTCAATGCTTCAGCTTGACGTTCGCAGTTTGGTATCTTTTTCAATTGGCTTATAAATGAAGCTTTAATTCCTCCCAAACAGCCTAGTATGAGAACAATTAATCGGATTTTATAACCTGGATACATTCGGCTCAGTTCAAACATAAGGTCTTGATATTTCGTCCGTTTCTCATCCTCCTTTTGTAAATGGGTTGCCCTCCCGAAGTGGGTTGCTTCCCGAAATGGGTTGCTTGGTGCTTCCGTTACCAAGCAGCTCAAAGATACTGGTCCTACTTGGCTCAGTACTAAAATGACCATTGCAGAACATCGTATAGGTGTTTGATCGTGTTGGTAAGGGAGTTGTGGTACCCTTTACTGGATATCACAGAATTTCTGAGCTGACTGGGTCAAGTACTTGAATGGCATTTGAGATGGGGTTTTTGACACCCCAATCGGGCGCCTCCCCAGGTGGCGGATAGGGGAAGGCCTCTCAGATATGGGAGCTACCGAGGAAATTAAAATACCCGGGGCGGACCAAAAGTCAAATAGGGGTGGGCATCCGATATAATTGTCCACTCTGTGTTGGGATAACCTCCCACACAGAGTATTTGCGGTTACGACGACTGTAACGCGCAGTGCCACCCACAATAGGTCTCTCTCGGATGGAGATCAGGGTTCAGTTGGGCGTGGCAATAGGATAAACCCAGGCGACGACTAAGCAACGACCAGGGACAAGCTCGATTAAGGTTAAAGTGGACAGACCAACTTCGGAGGGACATTTTGTTGTGTTGGCAAAATAGTTCCCCTAACAGAAGAGGATACATGCAGAGGTTAAATGCGCGATGGATCAATATGCACCCACAATACGCGGAAATGACGCCTCAGTACTTAAGAGATCAGGTATCCTCTCTGAGAAAAAGGGGATATGAAGCTTACTTTTTTTTTTTTTTTTTTTTTTTTTTTTTTTTTTTTTTTTACAAAACAAGTTTAGGAGAGGAAAAAATGCATTTACGCACTTGTTCGTGTGGGACTCGACCACATCCTGTGGCAATACCGCACTAAAACAACCTCTCCCAATTCTTGCTCTACATTATCAACTTTTGCTCCTTCCGTCCTGGAAGGTAAGCAAAAGTTTCTTTTTTTTACTCTGTACAGTTTAAGCATTCTGTTCTTTGGGTCTTCATGTCCATTGCCGCCGATGTTCTTATGCGGCCGACATGAAATTACGAGAATTACATGAAATTAAATTATTATTATTATTATTATTATTATTATTGAAACAAAGATATGAAAACTTAAAAAGATTCAAAACTGTATAAACTGTAAAAAATATATTATTTATTTAAAAACACAAAAAAACACATAAATTTTATCATACAATCAGTGTTTGATTATTTTTCAAATCAAAATAAATTTATTAATTAGAACTCTAAACTTCTTATTTAGAACATAATTTTAGAAATATTATAAATTCACGGAAAAAAATCTATCGTGGCGAACCACCGAATTTGGAAATAAAGATATAATAAGAAAATGTACTGCTAATTTTTATAGATGTTTCTGCTGTTTTCAGTAAACTGTTTTGATAAATTGGTACTTATTTTGTTATTCCTGAAATTCGAAATTTCATATTTTAGTAAATTATGTATTCCTCTTAAATAACCAAAATAGAAAAAGTGTTTAAATATATCAGCGAAACGCAACTTTAGGTCAGCTGTTGGTACAGTCAACTTCGTCATACAAACTTTAGTGATTTGGCGATAGTGAAAATCTCCTAAACAAATAAACAGTCAAAAACTGACAGTTTCAGACTTAAACATTCTCGTGGTTATATTTATTTAACCTAATAATAAAAATATAAATTTTTATTTAAAAATTAATTAAATGAAAACATTAGTATGATGCACCTATCTTGAGCAAATTTAGTGAAAAGTATAGTGAAGTGAAAAGAGGAAAGAAGAAGAAATATTAACAAGGAGAAATAAGTTAATAAAATTATAATTATGCATTTCTTAAATAAATAATAAATACATCTGAATATATTTAGTTTTATCTATTGATATTAATTATTAATTAGTATCTAAATTAATATTATTTTGGATAATGTGATAAATGGCTTCTATTATTTTAAAGTTTATTAAAATAACCTTTATTTTTTTATTTACAAACATAAAAGTGTTATTAATTCTGTAATCAACGAATCATATGATTTAATTTTAAAAAATAACATTAATAATAAAATATATTTAAAATTGAACCGACCGCCTCTCGTACAGCGAGTCTACGGCTGCGCCAGGGGACCTGCGCACTCGTTTATATGCCCTTTTGATCGCGGACGGTTCAATTAAAAAATTGTTATATTTAATTTAACTGATAAGTTTTATTTAGATTTAAAAACATACGTTATTTTTTGTATATAATAAGTATCTTTTGAATTTTAAAATACCTAACGAAAAGAAAAACGTAAAATGAAAATTTAAAATTCAATTTTTAAACGTTAAAAAACCTGTATTAAATAATATATATTGTGGTTTTGAAAACTTATCAAATTTATTAAAAATTTTCATAACCCAACTTTTAATAAAATTAATTGATATGAAACTAAGAATAACAAAAACTACTTATCAAAATATTAGAAAATCATATCAATTTAGATTTAAATTACATATTAATGACAAAACTAAATACATATTTAAATTTATTTATTATTATAGAAATACAAATACAGAATTATAATTTTGTCAACTTATATTTTATCGTATTCACATCAGTCCTTCTTGATTCCTTTTTTATACGTCACTAGCATTTCACAGCATTTCACTGAAGGTAATGATAATACTTTTATTAATTGTATAATGTTTTAATAAAAATTCCAATATTTATTATGTGAGAAAAAAAAGTAAACAACACCTAACCACGAGAATATTTATATAAATCTGAAATTGTCAAAACAATCAAAATTTTGAAAGTCAGTGAGATAAGATGAGATGAGATGAGTATTCTGCAATTGAACCCCTTGGCCGCTGACTCGTCATAAACACAATTTTAAATAACCTTTTATAAAATAAAGTATATTTGCACAAACATATTCATTTGCTTTTTTTTTAACTATTTATAAAAATCATTTTTATTATTATTATTATCTTCATCATTATTGTTGTTATTGTTATACGACACATAATAATTTCTTATTTCAAATTTATTAAAATATATTACAATTTAGATGAAATTCACTTTGAATACAATTTTTTAATGGTAAAAATAATAAATTTCTCAAAAAAGAATAAGCTTAACTTTTGAAAAATAATATTAAATTTTAATGAAATGACCAAGTTTAAAAAAAAAAAATTTCAGTAGATAAATTCAACTTTTTAATTTTAATATTTTTATTTAATCATTTCAAATTATATTTCATTATTAATTCAGGTTATAATATTTATAACTAAAAAGATATTATTAATTAAAACAATATAAAAAATTTGAGCAGAATTGTACTTTTTAGGTACGCAAGATTAAAAAAAGAATACCTCTTTTACGTACATAGCCTTGTATTAACTAAATAATATAGTATTGAAGATTGAAATAGAATGTTATTGCATATATTTGATTAAATAAACATTATAGTGTACGTTCAGCCCAATTAACATTCTATGGCACACAACTTCAACAGACATTTAATTAAACAAACAATTGAATACATATCATATCTTACAAAATTTTTAATAAAAATGATTTTCGACTGTTTTTTAAATTAACATTTTATTTCGTTGGCTTTTTAATAAACATGTTATCAACGGGGGGCGTCGAAGTATAGAAAAGAAAAAATAATTTTAAAAAATAATTATAACCAAATAAAAATTACTGTCAGAAACACTATGGTCTAAAAAATTTACTTTTACCGACCCTGTTGATCACCACGTTTATATTGATAATAAATAATCGTTTTTCAGCTTTAGCTATTTTCCGAAGCAATTTCATATTAAAAAGTTTATTAAAGGTAATTTCCAAAATAAAACTGACAATGAATTATTTTATAATTTCAATATTTAGTAATTGTATCTCTTTCTAGAAAATATAAATGTCGATAAAATGTCAGGAATAATTATTAGAATCAAAGATGAAATATAAAAATGATTTGTTACAGTTTTACTCACAATCAGATAAATTAAGAGATTAAACATATTTATTAAAATATTTTACTACAGTACCGTCGAACGGAGCTATTCTGGCACAGCTTGTGGTACAAGCTAGTTTTTTATTTCTAAAATAATTATATTTCGAATTTTATAATTATGATTTTTATTTGTAAATATAGTGTCATATTTAAAAAAAATAACAGTATTGTTTCTAATAAATTTTTTGTCAAAAATCTGGAAATAATTCATATATAAATACAAATTTCATTAAAAAATTCATTAAAAAATAAAGTTCTCCAAAAATCTGCTTCGATCTTAATATTGACAAATTCAGTGTAAAAGATATTTGAGGTACGTGTTGAGAATTTAGTTGGGACTATATTCACGTAATAGGCTAACTTTTTATTAAGAACTTAAGAAAAAAAATGGTTAAAAACTGAAAGTTCAGCACATAGCGGGGCTATTCTAATACAAAAATATTTTAATTTATTCAGCGAAAAAAAATACATAGGAATATACTAGTGTAGTGTCTTTGACACAAAAATTTTTTGTGGGTCTGTGTTATAAATAATAATCCAATTAATGAGGTTGTTAATATTTAAGATGCAACATAATAGCGGGTAATTAATTTGATCTCTAAAACTCTAAACTTCTTATTTAGAATATAATTTTAGAAATATTATAAATTGTACAATTAGTAGCTATTCTGATAATTTTTAATATTTAACTCATGAACTTTAAAATATACAGGTAAACAAAAAGTATGAACTTACATTTTTATTATTATTATTATTATTATCATCATCATTATTATTGTTATTGTTATACGACACATAATAATTTTTTTTTCAAATTTATTAAAATATATTACATTTTAGATAAAATTCACTTTGAATACAATTTTTTAATGGAAAAAATAATAATAAAAGAGAGAAGCTTTAAATGATCTCAAGAAGGTGAGGTGAAAAAATAATTTACATTTTTTTCGTGTAGTCACAATTAGCAACATTTCGTTGACAAAGTTTCGTCAACATCATCAGGCTAAAAAACATTTATTGAATATGAAATAAAATCGAAAACACAAAGATACACTGATTATATAAATATACACAAAAATAATAACAAATAAAAACAATTACCAAATTCGTCAAAAAATTTTTGAATTATAAGACACGTCAAAGTGGAGACATTCTGCCACGAGTCGGACAAGACAACTAAATGGATTTTCAAAATAAAATTTTGAAAACGGATCATTTAAGTCATGAAGGTTAAAAGGTTAAAAGTTTAAGTTGTCTAAGTAGAGGATAGTAAGCCTTGTTGAGAGAGAAACTTTCCTGTTTCTTATTTAAAGTAAATTTAATATTTGAATTAATATGAATCGTCTCAGAAATTGCTCTTTTTTTCAAATTCGGTTCATAATCCAATATTTTAACTTTGTCCCAATTAAAAACATGACCCAAATTTAGATGTAAGCTAGTGACAGAGTTTTTTTTTTTTAGTTCTACGTTCATTAATGCGGGTTTTGAGAGCTCTTTTTGTTTCACCAACATATGTCGCTGGACAATCTTTACAGTCAATTTTATAAACAATATTCGTACGGTCATATTTTTTTGTAACATCTTTGCCTAGTTTGACAACACCCAAATTCTTTCTAACAAGTGGAATCGCAGAAATATTGTATCGTTTCAAAATGTTCGACAATTCAAAGAAATAGCTGTCATTAAAAGGTAAACAAACTTTTGGTATTTGTCGATAAATATTCGCTCTGTAATTTTTGTCAAGGTTGTCAGAAGTTGAAAATTTAATTTTATTCATTCGAATATTTATATGTTTTTCAATAAAATCAAAAGGATAGTCATTCTTTAACAAAATTTTGTTAATAGTGAATAAATTTTTTGCATGGAATTTTTTGTGTGATAGAGTAATCGCTCTGTCCACTAAGTTAAACACAATATTCTTTTTTTGTTCAAATTTTTTGTTGTTCTATCACACAAAAAATTCCATGCAAAAAATTTATCCACTATTAACAAAATTTTGTTAAAGAATGACTATCCTTTTGATTTTATTGAAAAACATATAAATATTCGAATGAATAAAATTAAATTTTCAACTTCTGACAACCTTGACAAAAATCACAGAGCGAATATTTATCGACAAATACCAAAAGTTGGTTTACCTTTTAATGACGGCTATTTCTTTGAATTGTCGAACATTTTGAAACGATACAATATTTCTGCGATTCCACTTGTTAGAAAGAATTTGGGTATTGTCAAACTAGGCAAAGATGTTACAAAAAAATATGACCGTACGAATGTTGTTTATAAAATTGACTGTAAAGATTGTCCAGCGACATATGTTGGTGAAACAAAAAGAGCTCTTAAAACCCGCATTAATGAACATAGAACTAAAAAAAAATAAAAACTCTGTCACTAGCTTACATCTAAATTTGGGTCATGTTTTTAATTGGGACAAAGTTAAAATATTAGATTATGAACCGAATTTGAAAAAAAGAGCAATTTCTGAGACGATTCATATTAATTCAAATATTAAATTTACTTTAAATAAGAAAGAGGAAAGTTTCTCTCTCAACAAGGCTTACTATCCTCTACTTAGACAACTTAAACTTTGAACCTTTTAACCTTCATGACTTAAATGATCCGTTTTCAAAATTTTATTTTGAAAATTCATTTAGTTGTCTTGTCCGACTCGTGGCAGAATGTCTCCACTTTGACATGTCTTATAATTCAAAAAATTTTGACGAATTTGGTAATTGTTTTTATTTGTTATTATTTTTGTGTATATTTATATAATCAGTGTATCTTTGTGTTTTCGATTTTATTTCATATTCAATAAATGTTTTTTAGCCTGATGATGTTGACGAAACTTTGTCAACGAAACGTTGCTAATTGTGACTACACGACAAAATTTAAATTATTTTTTTCACCTCACCTTCTTGAGATCATTTAAAGCTTCTCTCTTTTATACTCATTATGGAAGGATTTAATTCTGGTTTATTTGAAAAAATAACAAATTTCTCAAAAAAGAATAAGCTTAACTTTTGAAAAATAATATTAAATTTTAATGGAATGACCTTTTTACGTATATAGCCTTGTATTAACTAAATAATATAGTATTGAAGATTGAAATAGAATGTTATTGCATATACTTGATTAAATAAACATTATAGTGTACGTTCGGCCCAATTAACATTCTATGGCACACAACTTCAACAGACATTTAATTAAACAAACAATTGAATACATATCATATCTTACAAAATTTTTAATAAAAATGATTTTCGACTGTTTTTTTAATTAACATTTTATTTCATTGGCTTTTTAATAAACATGTTATGAACGGGGGGCGTCGACTAGTTTTTTTCTTCAAATTGTTCTGTAATTCATTGTTATTTATTCGCTTTTCAAAATTTATCCATTTTACAATTTACAAATTATTTTTTAAATTTTCTAATTACTTTTAATAAATTTTTTGTCATTTTTGTCACATTATAATTCTTTAGTAACTTTTTAGTAATTTATTTCAATTTTCTATTTTTTTCTTTGATTTTTAAAATTATTTTATATTTTATAATACCTTGTTCGATTTCTAAGTGTTTTCTTAACTTATATTTATTGATTATTCTAGTTTTGATTACCTGTATATTGTAATCAAATTTCTCAATTTCTAATTATTCTTGTGTAATATCCAGAAGCTTTAATCTATAATATAGTTGACAATTATTTAACTTTAGATTATTTCTTTAAAATCTGGTTATTTTTCTTCAATTCCAGCTATTTATTTACTTACTAGTGATTTTTTGTACTCTTAGTGACTCATTTAGTATTTTATTTACTCATTTACTCAAAATATACTCATTTAGTATATTTTTTTAATCAATTTATTGTGGTTTCCTAGAATTTCTATTTTTTTTTGCAGTTTTCTAGTAATTTTTTTTTTTTTTTTGATATTTTTTTTCAGGAGTTTTGTAGCGTCTTCTTAATAAATATAGTTTCAGAGTTTAGTTATTTTTGCAATAATTTTTTTTTTTTATTCAAATTCCTAACTTTCAGGTTATTTTTTTTTTTAATAGACAAATATTTTTTAATTGATAGTATCCAATGTTTTCTATTTTCTAGATGTTTTTCTCTAATGGGTGGGTAAATTATTAAACTTATTTAATTTATAATTATATTGTTCGTTTAAAATCAGGATCAATTCTTATTTTAATCAGTTTAATTTGATTAACAAAAAATAAAACTCACTGAAATATAGTTTTCACTTTATTACAGATTTGACAAGCTTATCAGGATAGAAATTTATTAAAATGAAGATCAAGGGTCCCAAAATTTTCACAAAAAAAACACTGATCACGAAAATTAGATACTTAAAAGAACTACATAAAATTAAAAAAGAATAAATATAAATTTGAAAATTAAGATCTTAAAGTATTTCAAATAATTCTTTATTAATAGAAGTCTGAATCAATAAATGAGTTTAGAATCGATAAATATTATAATAAATATAAATTATAAATTAAATTGCTTAAAGTTTGAAATATCCAATATATGCATTGTTAGATTTTGAAAATATTTAAATTTTACAATAATTTAAACACACCAACTGATTAAAATTTGAACTATTAAAAATTTTAAATAATTGAAGTAGATATGAAAATTTTATCAATTTCTCCGAGTCAGAAGTAGAGAGATGGTTTAGTCAATAAAGACATTTTTTGTTTTTAACGTTTCGACTAATTATGTAGTCCTCTTCAGAACTGTAATATTTATTTATTTATTATTTATTATTAAATAATTGAAGTTTATTATTACTGAAATTTGAGTAATTCATAGTTTATATACAAATTAAAGTTTAAAACAATTTAAATTCGTATTAATAAATTCAAGCTTAAAATTGTTAATTTAATTTATTTTGTAGAGATGAAAAATTGATATAATTTTATTTACCATCATTAGGAATTAAAATAAAAATGAGTTATAAATATTAAAATGTTGGTTATTGTATTGCAATTTTGATTAATTAAAGTTTAAGAAGGAATCGGACGAACAATCGGAATAAAAGTTAGTCCAAATGAATCATTTTTATTTTTGATATAGAAGACACATAAGTTAATGGAATTTTTTTAGTGGAAGTGTGGACTCTTCCACTAAAAAAAAACTTTGGACAAACTCTTGTTCCGATTGTTTGTCCAATTCTTCCTTAAAATAATTTAAATTTGAATCGATTGAAGTTGGGGATTTTTTAATTTGTAAAAATTAAAATTTACATTAATAGAAATTTTAAAGAATGGTTTGTTATCAATTGAATTTCATATTGTTTAAAGAAACCTCAAGAGTAAGGAATTCTTATCAACAGAAATTTGGAATCAATTAAATAATTTAGTTTATAGAAAAGTTTAAATATATTCTGTTTAAAATACTATTAAAAAAAAATATTCTAACTTTTCGTAACATACTATACAAATTTTTATTTTCTGCCAGAAAAAAAATCTGATTTATTCTTTAAAATATCTTTCTTTTTATTAATTTGTAGCAAACTTTTATAAATAAAAATTAATTCACGAAATTTTATTCAAATAAGATTATACTTTATTTTTTGAATTTAAACTATACTCACTAACGAAAAACGAAATTGTCGCTCGCTGCAGCGCGCGTATTTTTTGCTAGTAAAGAATAAAGATGTAAATAATAAAAGAAAATTTATTTGTAAAATAACGATTGATAATAATTAAAGGAAAATTGTCAGAGTGAAATAAAGTGAAATGGTCTCATTACGAGTAAATAGTTTATGGACTTTAGTTTTTGAAGCTTTTAATGTCAGCAAGTACCTTTAAACGGACAAACTATTACGTGACTTGAGAATGGTTCGTTAAGGAAGTTTCTTGGGAAATGTCAAGAGAAGCGCATAATTCTCAAGAAAATTTCATGTTATTAAGGCACTATAAGGCAGTCGCTGTGTGAATGTCAGCGTTTAAAAAGTTTTCACTCGACAAACTTTCTTATGGTTGTTAAGTGCAATCCATGCGCCTTCTTAGGTGCACCTTATGGTGTAAAATGATAATTTCTTTGCTGGCTTTTTCCTAGTAGGCTAAACAAGTTACACCTATTTTCAGAATCCGCATAAACTTCTGCAGCACACTCAAAACTGCTCATAAATTATTATGAGATTTTAATATTTACGTGGAAAGACTAACTTTTCTGTTAACTCTTCTGGAAAGAATTACGAGTTTGCATTCGTGGAAAATAATATTTTGGCTTAAGGAAGGCAAGGTTTTATTATTTTAATTTTTAACTCAATAAGAATGTGCAAGAAGCGGAATGGTAAAAGTTAAACATTAAAAATCAATTCAATTAAATTCTCTTTATTATAAAAAAGAAAATAAAAACTGTAAAAATGAAAGATAATAACAATAGTGAGACTTGGTATTAAAAGGATTGGCTTATTAGGGAGAAAAAAAACCCACAAAAGTGTGCTATGAGCAGCTGAGGGTAGTTATAGCCCGAGTAAGTGGCCAAGGCAAGTAACCAAGTAGTAACGGTCAGTGTAATGTCAGACGAGCATGCGACCACATTCTCTTATTATAACCCTGTTACGCTCTCATTTCCGGTTACTTTTTTTTTACAACGACAAAATTATCGACAGTTCATAATCATTTTTCAACTTGAATTCTCCCAAGTAAAAAACTCACACTCTTATCAGATAATTGACGAAAATCATATAGTTACTTTTCTTTCAAAAGTTGACGCAATTAAAAAACAAAAAAAGAACAAGTATAGTAGCTTTCGTATATTTATGACACAATGTTTTGTAAATTTTGTAAAAAAAATTTTTCATGAAACTCTATTTTTGTGACATAAAAATTATTATAAACTAGAATATATACAACGCGCACAAGCGCGGGATTAGTTTCTGAACAGTGGCGTAATTGTTAAGGGGCAATGCACCGGGGCCCTTGGTCAACCCTAATAGATCATTATTATTAAAAAACATTTATTTGAATAAATTAAATAAATTAAATTTTGCAAATTATTTGAAAAAAAATGAAATCAATTAAAAATTAGGGAAAGTAATTTAAAAAATTATAGAAATGTTTTAAAAATAAGGAAATTAATTTAAATTTGAGAAAAATATTTTAAAATCTTAAAAATAGTTAAAGAAAAATTCAGAAAAATACTTAAAACTTTCAGAAGTATGTACATTGAAAAAAAACGAAAATAATTTAAAATTAGAGAAAATACGTAAAAAAAATATAAACTTAATTTAATAATTGAGAAGAACAATTTTTAAATAAAAATAAATGATTAAAAACTTTTTGAAACTTATGAAAAAGAACAAAAGTAATCGGAAATTGAAGAAAATAATATAAAAAATAATATAAATAATTGAAATTTTAATGAAATAATGTAAATGTCAGAAAAATAGTTTAAAATTTTTGAAATAGTGAAACAAATTAAAAAATTAAAAACTGAAGGGGAAAAAAGTGCAACAATAATTGAAAAACTGGTTTTAAAATTGAAACTTGAAGTAAACAATTGAAATATGATACAAACAATGATAAATTGTAAAAAATAAATAACATCTGAGTAAAATAAACGAAAAAATTACAGAATTTTTGTTAAATAATTGTTGTTTCGATTTAGCTCCTAGTTTTGTTCTAGGATTAGATTTAATTAAATACTTTTGTATGAAAGGGCATTGCCCGTTAAATTGAAATAAATAAATAAAAAGAATAATTGAAATTTAAAAAAAAATACTTGAAGATTTTAGCAATAAATTGAAAAAAATTATAGTAACTAAAAATTGGAGGAAAGAATTGAAGAAAGATAAAAATAATTGAAATTCACAATAATTAATAATTTTTTTTTATATTATGAAAACAAATTAAATTAATTAGAAATTGAAGAAAATAATTGAAATATGATGCAAACAATCATAAGTTGGAGAAAAATGACATTTGAGTGAAATTAATGAAAAAATTACAGAATTTTTTTTAAATAAAAAGAATAATTGAAATTTCAAAAAATACATTAAGATTTTAGTAATCAGTTAAAAAAAATATATTAACTAAAAATCTTAGATCTTAGAAAATAATTTTAGAAAATCAGAATAATAAATAACAACAGAAGAAAATAATTAAATAATTATAAAATTAATTCGAAATTGGAAAAAATAATTTAAAAATGCTGAAAATAATTTAAGATTGTGAAAAACAATTGAAATATGATGAAAATTATTTAAATATGATGTATTAAAAACAGTAAATAAAATTTGAGATAAATAATTGAAAAAAAAACATACAATATGTGTTTAAAGTAAGAAAATAAGTACAAATTTACTTAAAAATTTTTATTTAAAAAAAAATAATTGAAATTTCAGACAAATAATTGCAATTTTCGAAAATTATGCAAAAATAATGAAAATTATATAAAAAAAAGCAGAATTTATTTTTAAGCGTAAGAAAATAATTAAAAAATCGTTTAAAACATGAAAAATTAATGACAATAATCTAAATTTGAGATGATAACTGAAAATTTTGGAACTTAATTGAGAAATAATGAAAATATTAAATGATGGAGAAAATAGTTCTAAAATAACAGAAAGAAATGAGAATTGATCAAAATAATTGAAAATTGAGATATATATACATTTGAAAGTTCTGGAAATTAATTTAGAAATTATAGAAATGATTAAAAATTGAAAAGAATAATTGCAAAAGAACAAAAATAATGGTAAATTAAAAAAATTAATTTAAATTTGCGACGAATATAATAAAAATTAGGAATAAATAATTAAATTCATTTAATGTCAAGGGAGAAATAATTGAAATTAAAAAAGTGATTGAAAATACTAAACAAAATTTGAAAAAATTTGAAGAAATTAAATTTAAAAATTAGAGAAACAATTGAAAAATAATTAGAAGTTTCATAAAATAATTGAAAAATGATAAAAATAGTACAAAATTGTAGTTTAAGTAATTGAAATCATAATAGAAAAAAATTATTAAAAATCGAAGGAATTTTTAAATTACTTAAAATTTAGTACTTTTGAAACGTGAATTAATTGAACTTTTAATCAATGCAAGTTCACATTAACTGAAATTTGAAGACATTAAAATTGCTATAAATTTAACAACATTTTGAAAAGTAGGTGAAATATGATTTAAAATTTAAAAAGAAAAAAACATCTAGTGACAAATTTCAGATGTGGACAGAATGTATGAATTAATTAAACTTGTAAATGGCTGTTGTAATTGGGGGGGGGGCCTTTTTTCTTTTTGCCCCGGGGCCCTTGCCCTCCCGGTGACGCCACTGTTTCTAAAGGTTTTGTTAACAACAATAATAATAATAATTTGTTTAAATAAGAAGAAATTTACGAAATTAATAGTAATTTTTTATTTCTTATTTGATTTTAAAAAAAACACTTTTATTTTCACATTTTATTAGTTACTTTTTCGCTAAATCCTAAAATACTTTATTAAACTTAGTTAATTATTTTTTCTGGAAAAAATAATAATTGGAGAAAATAATTGAATTTAAAGATAAAAAAATGATTAATTGCAAGATATTTATTTATTTATTTGAAACATAAATGGGAAAGATCCCTTTATATCATAAAAAGAGAACACAACAAAAAAAAAAAATCAACAAAAAAACTAGAAATTACACCAAAAAAGCATACAAATTTAATTGGCGGGGACGTAAAAAGAAGAAGAATAAAGCAGAGAAGTCAAAAATTTTATGGAGAGAACTTCTTAAATTATGCTTAAATAGCGAGAAAGAGGAACTCAAAAATGTAAATATAATTGAAGTATAAAAATTTAAAATTCGAGAAAATAATAAAATATTAATAAAAATGATTGAAAATTAAAAAACATAATTTAAACTTAAAGGAATTAATTAAAAGAATTAATTGAAGAGAAACATTAAAAATAAAATTAGAATTGCAGAAAAGAATAAATAATAATTTATTAATATAATTAAAACTAAGAAAACAACACAATTCTCAAATTAAAAAAAAAAATTTGAATATGGTAGACAATAACTGAAAATATTGCAATTTGCATTAATAACAAGAAATTAAAAAAATTAATTGAAAGAAAAGTATAATTTAAACATTTTATTGTTAACTATTTTTAGTTTATTAATTATTTTATTTAAAGAATTAAAAATATATTTGAATTAAAAGAAAATGATAGAAAATTAAAGAACATTATTTAAAAGTTAGTAAATACAATTGAAATTTTCAGAAACAAAATAAAAATTTAATAAAATAATTGAAACAAAGAAAATACTATTTTAAAAATTAAAAAATAAAAAAAATTGTATATAGATCACAATAATTAAAATTATTCAAATGGTAAATTGAAATATGCAATTATAATAATTAAAAATTGATTGAATAAGTTCTTAAAAATTCAACAATGACGATACTGTTTGAAAAATATTGAAATTAATTCTAGATTGATAAAATTAATTTTATAAATTACAAAAGAATAAAATTGTAGTTAAAAGAAAATAATAGATTATTATTGATCTTTCCAACTGTTTAAAAAAAACGATAGGATTATCTGGCTTCATTAAAAAAATATCTATTGTTAACTTAGCAACATTTAATGATTTAATTGTTTTAAAGTTATTATTTTTTCGGTTTTTAACATAAAAATTCACTACGCTAATGAATTCCTACGTATTTTTCCACTTTTATTATTTTTTAATTATTTTCCTCAAATTTAAATTATAGTGCCGCTCAAAAGGATTTGCCCACCCTACGGCATGCAAGGGCATTACGAAAATTTTTGTATCTCTATTAATAATAAAGATAAAACCTTCATCAAATATTTATTTTAAAGCTTCAATATTTGACTTAAAACGATACCTAAAAGAAATTTTTTTTTGTTTAATTGCTTAAATTAAAAAAAACATTTTCACTTTTTTTAAAAAACTTCAAATGGATACAATTTTTTAAGAAATCATTACATTTCAATTCTACAAATGGCATTTAAAAGCATTTTTTGTCATCTTTGAAACGATTTTTTTTTAAATTTTTCTAAGATAGTTTTTAAGGAAGATATGATTATTTGTTTATAAAAACAGCCTTTTTTTCAATTGTTGGTAACTTGAGAACAACTGACTTTTGAAAAGACGAATAACATAAATACATATCAATACATATCGATAAAAATTTTTTTTTTTTATGTTTAAATATTTTTTCCTAATTCTGCGCACAAAAAGGTACATTTTTTTCTTAACAATTTTTTCCAAAAGTTAGTTGTTCTCAAGTTACCAACAAATGCAAAAAAGGCCATTTTTATAAACAAATTATCATATCTTCCTTAACAAAAATGAACATTTTTTTTAAGTTAATCAATTAAACAATAAAAAAAAAATTTTAATTTCTTTAGGTATCGTTTTAAGTCAAATATTTAAGCTTTAAGGGCATGTGATGGATCATGACGTCACTGGTATAGGCAAAATTTGTCCGCAACTTATCTCTTAAAATATTGAATATTTTTTCACGAAACTTGGTAGAATTACTTAAAATGTCATTAGGAAGGTCTTTCAGACCCAAGTTTGTTTAAATTTTGTCTCAAAATTAATTTTTAAAAAAGTTTGCAATTTTTCGAAAATTTCCCAAAATTAATTTTGGGCCAAAATTTAAACAATTTCGGGTCTGAGAGACCTTTCTAATGACATTTTAAGTAATTCTACCAAGTTTCATGACAAAATATTTCATATTTAAAGAGAAAAGTTACGGACAAATTTTGCCTATACCAGTGACGTCATTATCCATCACATGCCCTTAAAATAAATATTTGATGAAGGTCCTATTTTTATTATTAGTAAAGATACAAAACTTTTTGCAATGCCCTTGCATGCCGTAGGGTGGGCAAATCCTTTTGAGCGGCTCTGTACGTATTCTTGAATCTTTAAATTACTTCCAGGAATATTTAAATTTTCTACAAAAGTTTTAATTAGCTTTTGTTATCTTTCAATTATTTTCTTTAAATTTCATTAATTGTTATTTTCGTCATTATTCAAGTATTTTTGTCATTTTCCAATTGTTTTCTTCATATTTGTATTGTTTTTGCTACCTTAGAATTATTTTTTACAAATTTCAATTACATTATTCAACTTTTTTTATAGTCATGAATTTTTTCATTTTTTACTCCAGTTTACATTTATTTTTTTCAAATTTCAGACATTTTCTTCATTTATTTTATTATTGTCATGTATTTATTAATATTTTTACACATTCTTCAATTATTTTCTACAAATTTTAATTGTTTTTTGTAAACTTTAGTTAAATTCTTCATATTTTATTTTTTGTGCCATTTTTGAATTATTCTCATCAAATTTTAATTATTTTCCTCTAGCTTCTAATATTTTTTTTTTCAATTTTTCAATTATTGTCAATTTATTATTATTTATTACACCAGCTTTCAATTATTTATGTCATTATTCAATTATTCTTTTCACATTCTAATTATTTTCACAAGGGGCCGTTCAAAAAATACGTAAAGCTTTTATGGATAGTTTCGAGCGTAATACGAAATTATTTTGCCATGCACTTGAGAGTGAGACATCGCATAGAACATACCGCTACAGACTTCGGAATATGAAAACCGAAATATGAAATTGAAAATGTGGAATCCCGAATGTGGAATTCGGGCTATTTAATCTGGCATTTGAAATCCAGAATGAGCAAATGACATGAAATTGTGACTGTTTTATAAAAGTATTTTAATTCATTAAAAGACTAGATTAAATTTAAGAAAATATATTGAATGTTTAATTTAGATCTTAAATTTATTAAAAAAATGTAATGTGATATTAATCAGCACTAGTTTGAAACTTATTGATCTCGTTTAATTTTAAGAAAACACGAATATATTAAGGAAAAAGTTTTATAAGCCAAAAAATATTTATTTATTTATTTATTCAAGTATTAAAGGGGCTGAGGCCCTTTTGTACAAAGTACTTGACAAAACTTAAAACTAAACAACAATAAAAATTGTATGAAAAGTATAACACTTTTAAGTATGAGGCAAAGTATGAAACAATAGCAGAGTTATAACACCGTATCCAAAATAATATATAAATCTGATAAAATAAGCTTAACATAGAATTTACAGTATAAATCTAAAACATGATCCAAAATATAGAGTTTTAAATTTAAGATAAATCATTACATGAGCATTTTAAATAATAAATTACTCAACAACTAGCACTAAACCCTCTTGAAGAATGTCATAAAAAATTAGCACGTCTATGATAAATAAAAACACCTCCTTTATTTAATAAATTTCCAGAAATCCAAAGTTGAAGCCAAGACAATAATGTGGACAATAATGTTTGAAGAAGAAGAACGATCACACTACAATTTTTCTTTTTCCTCAAACATTATTATTCCTCAAACATGTTTGAGGAATAATAATTTTCAGGGTCATGTCATTTAACTATAGTTCAATGCAATAGAAATGATTGTTCGATCTATGTAATGTTAGGTTTTGGTGGTACGAGGTAGTTCCGGTCTCTCTTAATGATTTGAGGTGATCCTTTTATGTAAATAATGTGAAGCCCGTTCTCTCCTTTTAAAATAAGATCTTCCATTTCTTTTCTGGCATTTCTATAGTCTTGCATTTGCAACGGAGTTTTGTCCCATGAGAGAGAAAGATTTTTAGGGAAAATGTCTGGAAGAGCTGTTTTTGTAGATTTAAGATTTTTAAAGGCAGTGATCGTAAACTTTACACTTGTCTCATTCATCAAAGAAACACACAATGGACGTGGTCGAGGTGACATTTGTGTTCTAGACCCGAGACGTTTAACTGACTAAATTTCAGGAATTTTGTCAGGCGATAAGACCTTCAAGATATTCAGAACAAGGTTTGAATCATAAGAAGATTCATTGTCATCCTCAGGAACATTGAACAAAATAATATTAGATTTGCGGCTAATACGATCTTCAATTTCTTTTAAACAATTAGAAAAAGTGAGATCTGAGAATTTCGCGATTCTGTCGTTAACAGATTTAATGTCCTTTTTTATAACAACTACTTCAGTCTTCAATGAGTTCACTCGATCTAAAGCACCAGAGATAGAATTTTCTATTCCGGTGACTCGTTTAGAAATTTTGTCAAAAAATCCACGCAGAGGATCTAATTTGAAAGAAATATGATCTACAAGTTGCTTTAACTGATTAGCCAGCAATTCACTCAAATCTTCCTTAGTGACCGCTCGCCCAGCTACACTCGGTAAAGATGACCTTGAACCGGCACAGCACTTTTTTTTAGATTTAAAGCAGCTAGGATGAAACGGTGCATTACATTTATCACATCGAGTAACTTCTTTTTGAATGTCAACATTACACCTTCGACATGTTTTATCAGAATCAGAAACTAATAATAAAGTAGACATCGCACTAACTTTTAGGTTAGAAAATAAGAAGTTAGAAATAATCCAGTGAAACAACACTCTGCACCAAAGTTTATATAAAAATAGTTTCAAAAAGTATCACTTTTACTAATCCTATTCTAAAAAGAACGGACGTTGTGGTTAACTTCAGACGAGTAACTCCATTTCCGAGTCTCCCATTGGTCAGTAGATATCAAACCTCACTATCGATAGTTTTCAGTTTCAATTTTTTGTTTTGCAGACGAATTAAAATTTTTTTTTAAAAATATTGTAACTTCAAGTTTATTTAATAAAATTTCTTATAATGTTAGCAATCTCAAATAACAAAAAATTTTATTAAAATAATTAATACATAGAATTTAGCTTTGACCTTGACTTCCCTATACGAGAACCCTTTTGACCAACTTCAGAGGTGTAACGCGTTTTATCAGGCTTCTGATTGGCTAGCAGATTTTCGATATTTTTTGTCAACAATAACATCACAGTTTAGACGTTTTTTAAAATTTGTACTATTTTCCAATTTATTTAAAATCTTCGTTTATTGAATAATTGCATTTTATGAAATAATAATAAATTGAAAATAAATTAAATTGTAATAATTAAGGAGTGATAGTTTAAGAAGTGACAATTATTTAAGTGAAGTTGTTAAGGTTATAGTGCTTTAAGTGAAATAATGTTTCGTTTACACTGGCATTCGTTTCTGACAGGTGAGTAATGATAATAATATTAATAATCTTTTATTTATTTTAATTTTATTTCTAACTTATTTATCTGTTTTTTTAGTTCTATTATTTAAATGTTATTTTTTTTCTAAAAGTATCATAATTATTTATGTCATTTAAGGTTTTGATATTTCTTTTTATTGGAATGCACATGGTGATTGTCATCGGATTTCTTTTCGGCCAAGTGGAAATGGTGAAACTGGTAAGTAATAATAATTTTTAGTTATTTATTTTGTTTTATTGTATGTTTATAATTCATTAACATTTTAAGTTTCTGTAAAATAAAAATATTATACTTTCATGTTTAAGGTTATATTTTTTGTTATTATTCTCCGGTTAGGTAGAACAGTAGGAGAATATGACAAAATTTGGTTCAAATTGACTTTTAGACCGCAATTTTAAACCAAATTAAAAAATTCTTCTTTCCTCTAACGCAGAACTTAATCCTAAAGAGATCTATGAGAGTCGATTTTTTAATTATTGTTTTATAAATTTTTAAGTTAATGCAAAAAGTATAAAAAAATGATTTTTTACAATTTTTGATTTCTTTTGCACACAAATTTTTTTGCATACTTAATAATGTATGTGTTTGATGTTTGGAGGTGTGTCAATAGTAAAAAAAAAGTTTTTGCGCTTTAAAAATTGTTATAAACAATTTATATAAATAATTACACTTTATGAATTTTCTTAAACAGTTCACATTATAAACATTCATTAAGAAAAAAATAACAAGCGCGCCACGGCGCGCTGGTCGATCTCGTAAAATGAAAAAGCAGGTCTTATTAAGTTACTTTTTAACACAAATTCAGCTTTTATTATCGGAGACTAAGAACCACGTTGTGCGCACATGCGCAAAAGTTTAAATTTAAAATAATTATTATAAACAAAACTTACATCAATAATAAAATTATTGAAAAATGAAAAACCCCTCTTCATGATTCTATAAAAAAATTGACTAAATCAACTAAGAAAATTGGTAATTTTTAAAACTAACAATTAACAATTTTAATGACCACATCACTAATATAACAGCGCGCATTTCGAGAACCCTTAGATACCTGTTAAGGTCATCAAAAAACTTTACAAAAAAGGATTCGTTTATACTATTGTTTAATTCGTTAGTTAGATCAACCGCTGAATACGCATCCGTCATATGGTTTCCTTATTGTCAAAAATATGCTGATCTGATTGATCGCGTCCAGAAACGTTTTCTAAAGTTCCTCACTTTCAAGGTCGAAGGGACATTCCCTCAGAGAGGGTGTAATTATTTACAACTGTGTCAAAGTTTTAATTTTCTTACACTAGAAGAAAGACGCATCATTACTACTGCAATGTTTTTGTTTAAGATTGTTAGGTTTCAAATCGATTGTCCTGAATTGTTAAAATTAATTAATTTCAAAGTCCCAAGTTTTGGAGCACGTTATGTGGAACCTTTTTATATTCATAAAAATAAATTGCCGTTAATCAATTCATTAACTATTTTTTTGCGTGTTACCATATTAACATGTTATATCTAACAATGAAGCCCAATAATTACTTTTTTAGTGTATCCGAACATGAGTTTCTCAAATGCTTAAATAATTATATGTGACTTGGACAGTGAAAAGGGGGCTTACGTGTCAAAAAATCGTTTTTCATTTTTTTGCAGATTCTGATAGATTTTTTGACGCTTTTTCACGAGGTGTAAACCAAAAAAAAATTTTTTTTTGACACGTAAGCCCCCTTTTCACTGTCCAGGTCACATATATTGAATCGACGAAACAGTATGGAAATCTATTGATTTGTTATCATATTAATTATACTTAAATATAGTTTATATCCATGTATACTTCGTTACCCTTTTATGGTTCTTTATGGACTGCGGGGAATTATGTACTAAATAAATAAATAAAAATATAATTTGTTTAAACAAATTACACTTTTTATTTATAATTTATATATTTATTAAAAGTGCGTTTCGTAATCTTTCTACAAATCAATTTGTATTAAAATTGGTTCAGCCAATTTCGAGATATTGAATTTCTTCTAAAACGTTGCAAAAATGTTAAATTGTTTATAACTTTTAAAAAATTTTGAATTTCGAAAAATCCTTTAGAGGTTTTCTTAGTGACATCATGGACTATCAAAATATGTAGAGATCACTTTCTTTTCTTACAAAAAAATATTAAGGATCCACTTCAGGAATTCTTACCCTACTCTTAACTTTTAGATAGACGTGGAGATTACAAAAACCTTGTGATTGCCAGGAATGAACTGTGGTGATCTGGTACTGTTTCTGTCAGAAAAGATTAATACCGGTCTTTGAGTGGAAATTGTCCAAGAAAAGTCTCGTCATTTCTTATCATCTGCATTATGCAAGTTATTTACCCTGAATTCGCGCTCTGGCAAGTTTAGCGAGTTGCCTTCCGTTTGACCTCTCACCCCCAAACTCTCTCTCTCTCTCTCTTTCTCTCTCTCTGTTCCTTCCTTCTCTTTAACCATTCAGCAAATTGCCGGCGGACTGCTACAATTTATCGTTTTTCCACTGAATCCCGCTTTATTTATCCTATACATTTTATATACGTATGTGGAAAGAGTCTTTGTAGTCTCGCCACTCGCTAATATATCGCACCAAAATATACACATTGCAATTCGACCTACATTGTGAAACCGAGCAAGAGCGAAATAAAAACGATGCCTTTCAAACCGGATTTCGGTGTGAGCTTGAAAGTGCTTGTCAAAGCAAAATTGTTACGTGACACGCTGCTGTAACGTTCGGTGATTACAGGAAACCTCCACGAACACCATCCTCTTTTTATCTCCCTTTTTATTTCACGTTATATTATTCCTTTTTCCCATAGAGTCCAAATAGAATCCATATGCTATTAAATTATATTTCCCAGCGCTTTGACACTTTATTTAGCTACAAAAACTACCTTTTCAACTGCAATATTTTTTTTCATGTTGCACACGTATAGGCACTAATGATACTTAATTGGAGTTGACGATACATAAATTTCAACTGTACAAAGGTGCTAGGTACAAAGGTACAGTTGGAATTTACAGTTGTTATTGTTTTACTTATTTTCATTAGCTAGACAAAGGTGTAGATAATGAGACGCAGAGCGAAAGATAATACGCTTTGAAAATTAATAAATAAATTTAGTTTTTGTTGTATTTATGTAGCTAATAAAAAGTTCAATAATAATAGAGAATCTTCTCTAAAGTACAAACTATGATTTTTATAATAATTATTCTGTAATGCAAACTGACGTAATGTTCAAGTTTTAATTAGGACACAATATAGGATTATAAAAACCCATAAATGATAATTAATGTTTGTTTAACTCGCAACATGATAGAATGTGGAATCGACCTGAACGTTGATTAATGTAGTGCGAGACACGTGTTTAATCCGCTTTGCTAAATTAACGCCATTAACAAATTGCAGGGCTCAAGTGGCCGGGCATGTTCTCATGCAACCTGTGGCCATCAGACTCCAATTTTGCGAAATTAATGTTTTTGAGATACTTTAATTTTACACAATATAATAAAGCACTAATAATTTTCATATTTGTAATACATTACCCTAATTTACAACATAATTAAAACATTCTCATTCACTTCCGAATCGATAATTGGAAAGAAATTCGGAAAAAGAATTTTATCCGAATAAAATTGCATAAAAACTTAAATTCGATGTTTGGAAATCAAATAAAAATGCATAAAGTTAATTTAAAAAATTGCCAAAGTTGTAAGTCTCGATGAATACTACAGTTTGCAATTTTTGCAGCTAGCTTCAAAGACTAAATTTATCGAAGATTTTTTCTTTTTACTTTGTTTATGATTACGAGACTTCCCGAGTAGTTTTAAGTTACCGAGACATAAGAATCTTACGTTACGAGTTAATTGTGAAAAAATATTGTTTCTCTGCCGTGAGTTCAGTGAGAATTACTAAGAGGTTAACAAGTTTCTTCAGGCATATATTTTACACTTGTTTTCCTTTTTTCAATTATTACTAATTTAAAAAACCGTGAGCATATCACCAAGTTTATAAATAAAGATTACTAAATTTACAAGAATTAACATTTATGAATTTTAAATTTCAACAAAATTAATATTCGTTTTCTCTGCTAATAATTGCACGGTTATAATTAATTCACAATCAACATGCATCTTCTCATACAACCAACAGGGAAATTATTTTCTTAAAGCGCTTTTATTCATTTACATATTCTCGATATGAAAAAATCCGCGAGTATAATTATTAATATTTTGTTTCTAAAATAAAAACACATGTTTAAAAAGTCAAAGGACAGTAACCAAAGTTAAAGACTTAGTATTAAATTATTTTTTCAAGTGCTGTGACGCTCTTTTTGATTAATATATTTTTTCTGTTCTACTCCGTAACTCTCAGTATCTTTCGCGAATTCTCAACTATATTCGGAAGCTTCCGGATCCACTCGGCAACACTCGGCTTCATTCGCAGACTTTCGGAAACTGCAGTCCATCTTAAAAAAATTAACACCAAGATTATTAAAATGTTTATTAAACTTTGATAAAAAATACAGAAAATGAAAATGATAATAAAACTTTGAAACTCTTATTAAAATAATTGTCCAAATTGAGGAAATGGAATTATTATTAAATAAATTTCTCAGTTAGAAAGTTATGGACTCTACGGTGTCTGATTTCACAGAACTTGTCAGGATTTCACGACTTGACTAATTTTCAGCGTGCCGTAAGGTTAAGCGACGCTCGTAAAACGGCGCTAAGACAATTGGCGTGGTGTGACATAAGCATAAAGCTGTTCAGGCTTCTCCTTCCCTAGAAGTAATGGTTTCGGTTCGAGCTAACATACCAACATCTGCAAAGCACGAGAGTCAGAAGATGAAGTGCTCCATTGTCTGTGCGTAAAGTTCTCAAGACATACTTCCTTCAGAGTGGGAACAAGTTTGCCAAGATTCGATTATACAAGCGAAAATACCCTGCTTTAAGTAATATCCAATTTGACTAATACAATCATTGTGTTCACGTCAACTTACCTAAAAAGTATAACTAATGTAATTAGAAATTTCCCTTGTTTGTTTACTCAAATGAATTTGAAAAAGTAAACGTAAATCAGGAAAAGAATAAAAAATTTTATTCTGTGGTAGAAAAAGAGCTGAGCGGGAAGAACGCTCCAATCGGGTGGCTCTTCAAGCGGGACAGCCCTCCCCACTACTTGATGCTGACATGCTTGTATCTATTGGCCTAGACGACATAACGTTCCAAGAAAATTTTTTGATAATAAAATGTACATTCCAATTCTAAATCTCTAATAAAATAAATAAAATATATTCCAGAAATGTAGAGTAGATAATGTTTGAAATCGGAAACAACCCTATTATACGAAAGAGAAAAAATTAGTGACAATGATGAAGAAGGTATTTTTAGAAAAAATACAATATCCGGCATTTCTTTACCGGAAGAGGAAATTTGATTAATACGGTTCGCATTTAATTCTGTAGAGAGACTTCATTTACGGGTTATTCTCTTGTAGATAGTGAGCTATATTAGGACACATTAGTTTCACAGTTAATTAGAGAACAGTACGTCGACGTCATTTCACCGCAAGGGCTTTCGGAAGATCTGCATTTTGAATACCCCTCTCACGTGAGGGCCTGTGACACTTAGAACTTGAGGTCCCTTATGGTTAAGTAAATGGTATATTTCATTTTACATTCATTCTAGATATACATGCTCTACAAACTGTAAAAGAGCTTTTACTTAACCACCAAGTGCCCCAGATATGACGAAAATGTAAGCATAAACGCTGAATGAAATATTTTATATGTTAATTAAACTACATCATTCATAAATTATATAGGTACTCTCTATGAAAACGTTCTGATGTCAATTAATTTTAATGTACACTTTTAATTAATAGATGCCAATTTCTTAAAGTGCAAATCAGGAAATTAACAAATTATTTTCTTTGGTGATTTTAATTTACAAGATTTCCAAATTTAAAAGACAAAAAGCTTTCTTAACAAAAAATTAAATAACCTAAAAATATCAACATTTTCTTATTCTTGAAGAGAAATTCAAGTGCTGGTTTCATTTCTCAACAAATATAAACAGGTATTTGTCTTCTTAAAAGAGTATTGTAGTTTATAAAAAATTACTCTTCAGATCCAAATATTCAAAAGAAAATTTGAATACACCGCAGAGATAACAGAGAAAAATGGTGGATCTTTCCGAGGGGAAAATGTAACCTGTAAACTTCAATTTTTCACAATAAAAGTTTCTCCAATTTGTCATAACAAAGAAGATTAATGATTCCGAAATTTTCGATTCTAAAGCAATGTTTTATATAGAGCTCAAGATTATTTCTTTTATTCTATAAACTTTGTTTTCGTTTATTTCTCTGAATTCGTTTTTTCAACTTTTAACATTTAAAGAAAATATACTGGAGCTTTAAATCAAAAAATCGCTAAATGCGCTCTTCTTAAATAAATTATAATCAAAAAGAAACTTTTTTTCAGAATAGGTTGTGACACTATTTTTGATGAATACATTTTTTTTCCTTTCTGTATCCTTCCCCTGGAACCACCATGTGTAAAGTAAAAGCTTTCAAATTAATAATCTTCACATGTACTCTCGATTATTTATTATTTAAATTAATTTACTTTCGACTTATTTTTAATTTCACGAGATCGACCCGCGCGCCGCGGCGCGCTTGTTATTTTCATCTTAATGAATGTTTATAATGTGAACTGTTTAAGAAAATTAATAAAGTACAATTATTTATATAAATTGTTTAATAACCATCTTTAAGCGCAAAAACTTCTTTTTTACTATTGATACACCCCCAAACAACAAATGCATACAATATTAAGTATGCAAAAAAATTTTTGTGCAAAAGAAATAAAAAATTGTAAAAAATCATTTTTTTATACTTTTTGCATTAACTTAAAAATTTATAAAACAATAATTAAAAAATCGACTCTCACAGATCTCTTTAGAATTTAGTTCTGCGTTAGAGGAAAGAAGAATTTTATAATTTGGTTTAAAATTGCGGTCTAAAAATCAATTTGAACCAAAAAATTTTGTCATTTTATCCTACTGTTCTACCTAACCGGAGAATAATACTAAATAACATAACCTTAAACATGAAAGTATAATATTGTTATTTTACAGAAACTTAAAAGGTTAATAAATAATAAATATACAATAAAACAAAATAAAGAACTAAAAATTGTTATTACTTACCAGTTTCAACATTTCCACTTGGCCGAAAAGAAATCCGATGACAATCACCATGTGCATTCCAATAAAAAGAAATATCAAAACCTTTAATGACATAAATAATTATGATATTTTAAGAAAAAAATAACATTTAAAGAATAGAACTAAAAAACTGATAAATAAGTTACAAATAAAATAAAGATAAATAAAAGATTATTAATGTTATTATCATTACTCACCTGTCAGAAACGAATGCCAATGTAAACAAAACATTATTTCACTCAAAACACTATAACCTTAACAACTTCACTAAAATCACTGTCACTTTTTTAAACTATCACTCCTTAATTATTACAATTAAATTTATTTTCAATTTATTATTATTTCATAAAATGCAATTATTCAAGAAACGAAGATTTTAAATAAATTGAGAAATAGTACAAATAAACGTCTAAACTGTGATGTTATTGTTGACAAAAAATATCGAAAATCTGCTAGCCAATCAGAAGCCTGATAAAACGCGTTACACCTCTAAAGTTGGTCAAAAGGGTTCTCGTATAGGGAAGTCAAGGTCAAAGCTAAATTCTCTGTATTAATTATTTTAATAAATTTTTTTGTTATTTGAGATTGCTAACATTATAAGAAATTTTATTAAATAAACTTGAAGTTACAATATTTAAATAAAAGATTTTAATTCGTCTGCAAAACAAAAAATCGAAACTGAAAACTATCGATAGTGAGGTTTGATATCTACTGACCAATGGGAGACTCGGAAATGGAGTTACTCGCCTGAAGTTAACCACAACGTCCGTTCTTTTTAGAATAGGACTTTATGAATTTTCATTTTCATGTCAGTTTCACTGCTGTTGTAAAGATCTTGGAATTAAGTTTTATAAATTTCTTTTTGAACACTTTAGTTAAATAAAACATGAGAATTAGCATAGAAAGTGCATTTTTGTAAATTAATGACAAGTTTTAATTGAAATTTCGTGGTTTGTCTGAAACGATGCAAATTGCAGACAGCTACTGGAAACAGGGCAAGGGAGGCAACGTGACTTCAAGAACCATAATTACATTCGTAGACATCCTCGCATGCGAGCCCATAAACAATTCACAGAAATGGCAGCATTGCGTTATACACAAAGCGGGTGCATGTGTCACTGGGTGAATAATTGGATAAGGTAGCTAGCGAGCGATGCAAAGCGAGTAAATGACAGACGAGGTGATAATAAAGGGAAAGCTCGAGGATCCAAGAGAAGAGAAAAAGATGAAAGAAAGTGGCGAGAAACTGGGACGAGTCAAGGTGATTGAGTAAATTAAGGAGGCACTTAGCATTCCTCAAATTCTTCCCTCTACTTCCACAAATTTTTATAACATTCAGAAAGACATTTTGTGAAATGTATGAAAATTGCTTTCAAGAAAACAAAGTCTGTTCTTAAATTATACTATTATAAAATCATTGTTATCAAGTATTTAAATTTGAAACTCTTAAAAGCATTTACCAAATTTGGGAATCTTAAAATTCGATGCATTTAAATTTGAAAGCGTTTAAAGTTAGAACATGTAAAAATGAAAATCTTACATTCAAATTGGTAAGTGCTTCCATATGCATGGAAAAATGCCAGCGTATTTGAATTTTGGAAGACCTTAAATAGCTTGGTCTAAAAATTCAATAACTTGGTTTTGTAAAGCCATTTTTTAGAGGTTAACAATTTGACGGAGGTGCATGACTCTGTTTTAATGAATGCAACCCTAGGGCGTCGGTACTCAAGGCCAGTTAATCCTTTTATGTAAATAAACAGACCAATAAAAGTGCAATAAATCCAGGTCCAGTGTACATAAACTATAATAAAATAAAAAAATATACCGAAACCTACAATCAATACAGTCCAACGTTCTGACACTTTTATATACCTCTTTGGGATGAAATTTATTGCTTCATAAACTATAAAGCTTTTTTTGTACGAAGAAAAACACTAAGTTTTAATGTCCAAATATTTCAGTTACCATTATTGTTCATATTCAGGAATTTCTATACTGAATTTCACATCCCGGATGCTGCGTCACAGATTCTACACCAAGAATTCCTCACCCAAGATTTTACACCCGGATTCGACAACCGGGAATTTCGAATCCCGCATTCCACATCCTAGATTTTCCATCTCGGAATTAAAAACCCGAATTCGTCATTTCAAATAACGCATACTCAATTTCAGATTCCACATTTGGGATTCGGCTTTCATATACCGGATTTCAGATCCCAAATTCTACATCACTAGATTCTACATTCAAGATTTAACGTCTCGGATTCTAAGACCTGAAGTCGTTATCATGGACTTTCTGATCTCACTTCCCGGATTTTACTTAGCAGGTTCGTTAACCTAAATTCCAGATTCAAGATTCCACATCGGGAATTCCGATTCCCGGATTTTAAGAGATGAATTCGTAATCTTGGACTCTATTTCTCTTATCCCTCTTCCTGGATTTCACTTCATTCTACAACCAAAAATCCAGATACAAGATTTCACATCCGGAATTCCGATTCATGGATTTCACGACCTGAATTCTATATTTCGGTTTAAGCAACCCAACTTCGTCATCTCGAATTCTAGATACTCAATTCCTGATCCAACATTTCATATTTGTGATTCCACTTTCACATCCCGGATTTCACCAGATTTCGCCAGATATTTCTTGAATCCATTTAGAAAAAAAATAAATCAAGTCAAAGCCAAAGGAAGAAGTTAAGAGACAAACTAACAACCAAAAAAAACAAGCCAAGGATTATGTACATGTCATTAACATATTACTTCCTCGTAAGCAAAAATATTTGCTTCCTCATGGAGGTAGCAGAAAAATAATTTTTGAAAAAATGAAAATTTCAATTTTTTAAGGATTTGAAAATTCAAAAATCTAATCCCGAAAAACAAGTTATAAGTTAAAAAATTTTTTTTTTTATTTTTCTCTATAAATAGCGATGAAATCTTGTCAAGATTAATCCAAATAAATTTAGCAAGTTTTAGATGAAAATTTCAAATTAATTGTAGAATTCCAATTTTCAGATTTTGGATTCAAATCAAATAATTATTTTCCAGTTTTTTTAAACAATTTTATAGCGAACAATTGTTTTTTTAAAAAAATTTAGGAAAAACATGTCTGTTTTCCAAGACTCGACTGGATTAAAGATAAAATGGCGTCGTTAGTGATTTTATTCCCATGGTAACCAACTTTCGGAAACTCATTTTTTCTTAAAACAAACAAAAAAGAAACTACACAAAGTTAAAATTAAATTTACAATAAAGAGTACAATCAAAACAATATTCTAAAGGTTTTCTTTCCTATTGGCTGAACTTGAAATTGGCATAAAAATTCAAATTTTCTTAAATTAATCTCCAATAAAATGAATCTTGAATAGTCGGCATTTGAAATCCGTGAATATTAAAGAACTAGATTCTTTAATAGATTCATCTATTCTTGAATCCACAAAAGAAATAGTCCCTTCTACATTAATTTTTAAAATTATGGGTCATTGACTTACCCGTCGGCAAATAAGTGATCTGTTAAGTAAACTGTTACCTCAAACGATGTTTTCAATTATTTTTTAAATATATTAATGAACACCAGTCTGGAATCTATTTCATTTTTATTGTTGTACAGTCGGGTGTAAGCTTGGCGACTTGTGCCTTATTATTTTAAGCTTGCACTCTGAAATCAAAAAAAGTCTTATTTAATTTATTTTTCAATTGGTTTATTTAATTTAACTCATATTTAATTTAAAAATTTGTTATTTTATTTTAATTGTTTAATCTAATTAAGTTTATTTGTCAACTAGCCAATCCGGAATTGTTGTATTGTTGACAACAACATCTTATTTACAAAAACCTGTTTTACTTTTACATGAACACTGACTCGCTTCCACATTAATAAGTGGAGAATTATCCATTTTTAATTCTCTGAGAAGTTGCACTGAGAAACGTCGTTGCCTCTGAGGACTAGAAGATGATGTCGGCATGGTTTTGTTTACTAAACTGTCAATGTAGCAGCAGACGGTCGAGATACAGGGGTGGGCAGTCAAGGCCGCCACTTTGCCGCGCGACCGAGTTTAATCGCTCGCGGTTGCTACGTAACGGCGACGGATGTCGGCGTAACTCACGAACTTTCAGCTATTGTGTCACCGGCTTGTTGTGCCAAGTGGTAATTGTGCGTAGAAATTTGGCTTGGCGACAGCACGTTCAGCCTGTCGTCATTTCTGTACTGGAGTGAGCCCGAGGTACACCTCATAATATTCTTATAAATTTTTGAATATTATTATTATCATTATTATTATTAAAAATAAATTCCATTAGCCGTCTATTTTTGATTTCTTGTAACCTTTTGAAATGGTTTACCTTTAATAAATTTGTTATGTGTGGTGTAATTTAAAATCTTGGTTTGTTGCTGCTCCTTACTTCCCACTTTCCGGATTATGAGTTAGTCGTGGCTTTATTATATTTTTAATTAAAGATTAAAATCGTTCGAGTAGTTAAAATAGTCTTTTATTTTACTATTATTTTTGTTTAGTTATTTTTCATTAAAATAATTTGGCGTCCGGGTTTTGTTTATATATTATTACTTGATTGAATATTATAAATTAAATTAATAAACATTATTAAACATCAAACATAATTTGGAAAATTGCGTCATATAACAAATAGATCGATGATGAAGCATTTCAAGGTTTTAATAATTTCAAGTCTCAAGTCGACATATCTACACAACTCGGGAAATTAAAAATTAGTCAGGAACGTGAAATCCACAAATAAGTATTGACATCAATATTTCTTGTAAAATAATAATTCTTTTAAAATCCTTTTGGCGTCAAATTCACAATTTTAAGGAGTACAGAAACCAATTAATTTCTTTCTTTTCTCATTGATAATAATAATTATAAGGAATCGTCAATATTTTCTTATAATTTGGTACATTGTAGACAGGATTAGTTGACTCGAAACAGGAATACCTACCTGGAATAGGGAAAAACAAATTAAATTAATTCTTAAATAATAAGATAAAAAATTTGGACTAAGTCTTGGCATGTCGCGAAGCCCTCAAGAACGGAATAATAAATATTATACGTCAATTATAATAAGCTTAATCAGATTGAATTCTAAAAAATATATTTTATTAACAAAAATTCGAATGATAAAAATATGAAACTTTTGGGAGTTGTAAAATTATAATATCAAATTTTAAAACTTTACACTAGATTCTCCCTCTTCCCGTATCCCTCTTCGCGGTTACCACAACCCGAATTCTTCATGTCAGAAAGCTGATTCAGAAATTAAATTCCGCACTCCCGTTTCGTCAACCTGAGTTTAGAATATTGGATTCCTCATCACTTATTTTAAATCTTACTTCAAAGATTGGAATTCAGGTCGAACTAAAGATATTTGATTTATTAATTTATTTAAAATAAAATAAAATACGGGATATGGGATCCAATGTGTGGGATCCGAAATATGGAATCTGGGATGTGAAATTTAGAATGTAGATTAAAAAATGTTAAATTCGTGAAAAATTACATAATCGACTTGCAAGTAGGTCTCACTGCGCCGCTTTATTTATAAATCTAGTAGGGGTTTCAAAAAGAAACTACTAGTAATTTGCGGATTGATTAGTGATTACCCACTTAACCTCCATAATTAAATCAACATTTTTTTCATGTTGTAATTCTTAAAATTAGATTAATTTAAATTCGCTTAAATACAAGTTTAAACCTACAAAAAGAAATAAACCAGTATATCTATCTTGAGAATTCAAACAGTAATACCGTTTCACAGAATCAACTTACTTTTTCTTGACATCATGCCAAATAGTTTAACACAAATACAAGCTGATTTTAACTTATATACGAAACTGCATAGAGAATGAGACATAACTATGTAAAAGAGTTACGAGCAAAGAGGCACTCGACAAACGATGCTTTCTCTAAGCAGTTAACTACCGTTGGACGGTAATTAACCGTTGGTAATCGGATTAAACTTGTGAATATAATAGCGACTAAAACCATCCTGCTTCCGGTATCGTAACTGCAGATATTCTCACCGGAAAAGCTCCGAGTTCAAACGAAGAAGTGGGTTTACGGGAAGAAGAATTGAGATAGGCTCCTGGCCAAGATTCAACCCGTATCTCGAATATTCGCCATTATTTGTGGACCGTATCTTTTCCTCTTGGATGATCTTATATTTGTCTACTGTCGAATTCTAAACGACAATTCGTTTTAAATGACTCTCCTGAACTCTATAAACTTCTCTGTTGATATTTCGAATTCAACTCTGATCTTTGTAGAATACCTTTTATTTTCTAAGATAATATTAAATTATATTACACATAATACATTTATATTTCACTAACTTCTTACATAAAGATTCCAATCTAAATTTTAATACATTTCCAGAGGTATAAGATAACTACTTATAGAATAGTCTTAGAAATGCGTTTAGAAATGCTAATACCCCATATTATCATAATAGAAGTTAATTTCAAGTGCTGATTAATTTTAAACTAGTTTAGTTACCGAGTTTAATACTTCACCTAGTTTATCAAAAATCGATTTATAAATGTCTTTAATTTAAAGTTTTACAATTAAACTAAAATTATTAATTTAGTTTTCCAAAACCGAGCGAAAAATTTTTTATTCTTATTGAATTAAAAAAATTACCAATCATACTGTATTAAAAGTATTATAACCTATTTATCAAACTATAATTTCCTGATGAAATCAAACCAATTTTCTTTAAACCAAGAGATCGTTCAAATTCCTCTTGACATACCCTCATGCATCATCGACAAATCCTTGCACACAGATGACCCGAGCTTAACTAAATCTCTGTAGCTTGGGAGGTCCCTTAAAGTTAAACCGATCGACCCTATACGGTCTAGATTTACGAAGATCCCCCATTTATTCAAGACTAACGATCACCCTTCGCTTCTAATAAGAACTTTCACGTCAAGTAAAAGCATTCTTTCCAATTTTATTTCTCTTTTTACATCGTGGCTGCCCATAAATTAGTATTTTATTGGAAAAAGCGTGCAATAGATTATTTTTAGTATTGCAGATAAAGGATCAATAATTAAATTAGAATTCAATTAAATTATAATTATAAAAATACTTTGATTTGTATTATAAAAGTCTTTAACGTCCGAGGATCAAATATTAAAAAGAAGCAAGAAAAAACGAAGTCATTTATTCGAAATTATGTTTACAATTTGTTCTCCAACGTTTCGAAATCTTAATGATTTCCTCTTCAGGGATTCTGCCAATTAAACAAAATAAAAATTATAATTATTTGATCAAAAAGAGACGAAAATATATATATTAATAGTGATAACTAAAAAAATTACGAAAAATCTCATACCAAGTTAAAACATAAAAACTCTTCTTTTTATAAATTCCTGAGATATCATTCGTCAAAAATCACCATATACATATATATGTGGGTCAATAAATAAAAACGACCATAATATCGAAGTAAACACTGTTTGGAGTTAGAGAAACTAAAACAAAATTAAGAATAAATAATTAATGACATTTTTTAAATTCCAAAAATAAATGAAATTTTAAATTCAAACAAGAAGAAGATAAAAAAATATATATTTGTATATTTAATTAAAATAAACATCACCAGAATTAAAAAATTAAAATTATAAATAAATTAATGAAAGTCACAATTAAAATTCATAGTTCTGTGGTAAATGTCTTCAAAATTTAAACTAAACTCTAAACACGTTCAACTCATAAGCAATAATATAAAATAAACAGACGTAGGGACAAAAACAATAACAATTACAAGAGAAAACAGAGAAATGAGCAATATGAATATTATCTATTTTAAATTATCCGAAATAAAATTCAACATCATTTCATACGATTTATCAAAATTCTTTAAATCCGTGATTTTATTTAAACTATTGTTTCCTTCTTTTTTAATAAAAAAAATTGAGTTGATTGGTAGTAATAATTAGTGATAATTTAATTATAGACAGTTTACTCACCTGACAGTTAAAGGCCCAGACTGCACTTTGAAAGTGCAGTCGTTGATTATGAATCGTCGTTGACGATTCATAGCAAATAAAAGAAAGTCAATAACTTGTGTAATATCGACGGGCAACGACAGATAAAAATAGCGGGAAACTCAAAATTTAGTAATTTTTGTTTCTAATAAAAATTAAAGAGATCATGTATATTTTTCCAGAAAAGCAAAATTAATTTAAATACTTAAAAATACTATTTTTTTAATGCATTTATGTAATTAAATTATTTTGCTTTCCTAAAAAAATAAATTTACCATAGAAGTATTTACCACTGCAAATTATAATTATGAAGAATTATTTTTAAATTATTTAAAACACTTAGTGTTATTATAATAGTTTTTACTATAAATTAGTAAAGAACAAAATACTTAAAATATATAATTAAAATTATGTAAATAAAAATACAAATCAGAAATTAAATATTATTATAAAGATGTTATAAGAATGTTTCGACTTGTGATTAAGAATTTATATAAAGGTGTTAAAAAAGTTACTCAACAAGTCCATTCAAATAAACCTTTTTTATTTAAGCTTTTCGACCTAAATAGTAAGTGATTTTAATTACCTTATTTATATTATTATAATTGTTTTTAAAAAAATATCTTTGTTGTAAAATAACTATTGTCTGTATTTAGATTCTAAAGAAGATTAAAATTTAGGTCGAAAAGCTTAAATAAAAAAGCCCAATTTAAATGGACTTATTGAGAAACTTTTTTAACATTTTTATATTTATAAAGAAATTAAATATATTTTAAATTAAGATTTAAATTAACGAAATTAAAATATTATTTTTATAAAACTTTTAAGCTGTCAGATTCATCATCAATTAATCATATCATTTCAGTTAAATCACTTAAAACCATTAAACACTTTGGTCTCATAGTACCTAATTAGTATTTTTCTAAATCTAATAAAATTCTGCATCTTTTAATCAATAGAATAATCACACTCGTAAAAAAGAGAAGCTTAATTTTAAGGGCATGTGAGTGAGTATGACGTCACTGGTATAGGCAAAATTTATCCGTAAACTTTATCAGCTTAAAATATCAAATATTTTCACACCAAACTTTCTAGATTTACTTAAAATAACATCAGAAAGGTCTGTCTGACCCAAATTTGTTTTAATTTTGCCTCAAATTTAATTATTTAAAAAATTCGCTTATGTTCGGAAATTTAAAAAAGTTAATTTTAAGACAAAATTAAAACCAATTTGGACCAGACAGACCTTTCTGAAGTTATTTTAAGTAAGTCTACAAAGTTTGGCGTCAGAATATTAATTTTAACCCTTAAGTATAATAATAAAACGCTTAATATAATTCTAATCACAGAAAAATATAATTATGAAGGTCAAAATTGAATGACTTAATTTTTTTAAATATAAAATGCAAAAAACAGGGTAACAAATATAGATAAAATTTTTCGTTAGGCAAAATTAAATAAAAATAAAGAATTAACATGAAAATTAATTAAAATTTGCAAGAAAGAGATTGCAATTTCTACTTAAGTAAAAATTAGGAACAATTAAATTTAAGATAGAAAATCAAAATAATTTCAAGTTTTCATATCAATCACAGTTTTAATGAATTGATGACAAAAGCAATTAAAATGTAATGAATTTAAATTTTGAGGCTAATTACTTTACTTACTTTTAAAAACCTTCTTTATTAATCAAATTCAAATATAATATACAAACAGATAGTATACATTAATTTCTTATTGTAACTAATTCCGCGCCTGTTGTTTCTAGAGACAACTTATCGAAATGTTTATCATATCACTGATATTAGTATTAATGAAGTAATTCGGAGTAACGCTTGTATTTACGGAATCTTAAAGTTTTTACTGGTAAAAAGGTATATAATTAGAAAAAACCCAATTGATATATTGAGGCTAATTAAATTTCTAATGAATTTAAAATGAAATATGCTTGAAATTTTGAGAAAGTTATATAGAAAAATAGTAGAACGATTTGAATTTTTACCAATAAAAATTAGAATTTACTTAAATTTGAATCAATTTAAATTTTAATTGATTGAATTTGAGGTTTATTAAACCTCTTGAACAAGAAACCTTCATACTCATTGGGGACCTAGATCATGGAAAATTGGAAATTATTAATATTAAAATACACTTTTATCTAAGAAAACTTATCATTTTTTATCATTTTTTTAAATCTATTGAATCATGTAGAAAAAAAATTAAAACTAACAACCTGTGATTCATAAATTATCAAAAGCTCAGAAATGTTAAAAAGAATATTTAGATTTAATAATTTTCAGTATTTTACATCTATTTGAAATACAAATATTTTAAACCGTGTTTCTATTTTATATATGAGAGATTCCATATGAAGTGATCAAGGTAAAAAAAATTGTTAGGCAATTATGCTTAAATTCGAAGTATTTATGGTGCATATAGATGGTAATTTTTGGAAATTTTTTTTTTGTCCAATATTTTTCGAGTGGAAGGGGGGGAATTTTTTGGGGTTTCAGTATTTTTTTTCTAGTTAACAATTAGATAAAAAAATTTTGCTACTGTTAGTTTCGATAGAGTTTTTTATGGCCTTTTGATTGATGATATGTATTTAAAAAAAAAATTTTTGTCCAAAAAAACTGAAAGTCAAAAATAAATTAAAATTTTTTTTTGGTGAAGGACACGATCTTTTTTTTTTTTTTTTTTTAATCGAAAGCTGAGGTTTTTTCCTATAAAGGTATGTACATGAAAAAGTTGGCCTAAAATGTTTAAGCCATAAAAATTAGAGTTTTAGAGCGGAGCGCTGCAGACTCCACGCGACCAGAGGCATCAGCGATCTAAAACTCTAATTTTCATGGCTTAAACATTCTAGGCCAACTTTTTTATCTACATATCTTTATAGGAAAAAATTTCAGCTTTCGATTAAAAAAAAAAAAAGATCGTGTCCTTCACCAAAAAAAACTCAAATTTATTTTTGACTTTAATTTTTTTTTTTAAATACATATCATCAATTGAAAGGCCATGAAAAACTCTATCGAAAGTGATAGTAGCAAAATTTTTTAATCTAAATTGTTAACTAGAAAAAAATACTGAAATTTACGTTGTACCGTAAAACCCAAAAAAATTCTCCCCCTCCCACTCGGAAAATATTGGACAAAAAAAAATTTCCAAAAATTTCCAAAAATTACCATCTTAATGCACCATAAATACTTCGAATTTAAGCATAATTGGCAAACAATTTTGTTTACCTTGATCACTTCATATGGAATCTCTCATATTATTGGATGTTTTTATATTTCTCCCAATTCTCCGATCGATAAGTATTTTGATATGTGTCGAATAATTGAAGATGTTGTGACTTTGTATCCACTTCCAGAGTGAAATTTGTTGATATCAGCACCTCTAGATTTGTATATCTATATTGCGCAGAATTGGTTTTAATGAAATTTAATAGCGTCAGCCTGTGTATATTGTATTTTAGATTATATTAGTTTTACATTTACTAATTAATAATTGTACCCGTTATAAACTTAATTTTTTGAAAATCATCTAATTTTTTAAAAATTAACTTTAAGAGAATGTTTACTGACAAATTTTGCCTATACCAGTGACGTCATTCTTCATCACATGTCCTTAATTATAAATAGACTCACAAATAAAAAATCGATGAAAATTTAGTTTTTACTTGCAAAGCAATTCTTATTATATGAAATCTGGAAATGAAAAATATTTTATTATGCTTGAACACAATTTAAAATTAATTTATTGATTTGTAACATATTTTCAATGTGTAATTATTCCATTTATATTATAAGTAATAATTCAAGCAATAAAATTTAATATTTAAAGGTTAACTAGTTAAGATACAAATTTACAAAAACTGAAACATTATTTACCGATTTTTTTTCTTACACTAAATGTTTTATAAATGAATTTTCAATTAAAGACACATTTATGTTAAAGTAGAAATAATTATATTGTTTAATATGACATACCTGGAAACCAGAAAATAATTAGACTCTGTAGGTTTACCAAAAAATAGGTTATGATGCACATAAACAAAACACGGTTCACGATTTAAACTCATATTGGATATGCGCGTTTATCTATATTTCTATCATTATTTTAATTGGTTGATAATACTCCCACTTTTGCCGGGAATCGTTTTTCTCCCTTTTCACTGTTCGGTTCACCCAACAAGTCGCCTTTTCTTTGACAACAGCGCCACGATAATCTGCAACACTAAATTGATTACCGACCGCGGTAATCAGCAGTTTAACGTGCAATTTTCATTCTCGTAAGACGTGGTATTTTAAGTAAGCATACAAAGTAAGGTTAATATTAATTTGGGAACTTGGAAAATTGGATCGAGTTCAAAATCAAGAAGTTGATTCTGACCCAGTTTAAGAAAATCTAGTGTGGAAAGCCAGAGAGTTATACCTGAACGATTCAATAATTTACTAAAATTACTTGAGAGACTTGTAACGAGGTTGAGTGGCCTTTCAACATTCATAGTTTATAAGCGAAGCTGCTAAAGTTGGAAAGCTTTCAAAGTTTCTTCGAAAGTCCCAGCATCAGTGGACTTAGTTGTCAACAGTCGAAAAGCGTCACATTCATAGAAACTCTATTTGCTTCTGACCATGAGCTGGTAGCACTACTTGTTTTGATTGTAAGTGTACCTTGCTACCTCTGCAGACTAAGAACTTCCTAGAATGCAAGATTCTTGATCTCGGGAATCTATTCGGTTTGATCCTTTGATACCGTGTGTTCGTTTGATTGTGTCCATGAACACGGAATTTGTGAGTTAATCTGGATCTGAAACAGAATTGGAATAGCGTTAGCAGCTCCTAATCTAACTATAATTCCGGTACAGCAACTCCTTTAGACAAAAGACATATTTCCTTGTTTGATATTTAGATTTACATTCTCTGAAGATTATCTATTTCAACAGATGTGGTTGATTAAAAAAGTTTCGTTTAATTGATGACATATTGTAATATGTCGGGTTTGTTATATTATCCAACAGAAAAAGAATATTATTTTTATTGTAAAATGTAGATTTTTTTTTGAAAAATGAAATAGAATTATTTGTATTATTAAGATATTATTTCGTTTGCATTGAAGAGGGCCCCGCATTTGAGATCGAAACGTCTACTGGTGTTTCTTAATTAGTTATATTTCTTTACAGATACTGACCCCATAGCTAATTAAATAATCCTGTTGTTTCGACAACATTGAATAAGTTTCATTTAGTTTATAATACAAATAAGTGCGAAAATAATATATATTTTTAATTAATATTTGGTATTCAATAGACCCCAGTCTCTATCCAAAACCGTAAGGCGTAAAATGAATAAAATCGCAAGGGTGAACGAAATTGCTCATCGTTTTTATATCAAACCATTTTATCATTTATTTAAATTCATCAAGTCCACGTTAGAAATGATAGTATTTAAATTATTATAAATCTACCAGATACGAATATATGTCCATCAATTTTATAAATTTAATGAAATAATTAAATTAACCCAATCATATTATTTGTTCGGAGATCGAAAGAAGTAATTTAATTTCACTTTTAATATTTCCAAGTGATCAATTGATATATTACCTATAAATTAGAGATAATTTAGTTGTAGTTGGGAAAAATTAACTATTACTCTATCACTAATTTCTTTCATATCAATCAAATTAAATAATTATAAAGTCTTCTTTTAATTATGCTAATTGTCACAGACAGTTAGGAAATTAATTATTTGTAAATCACAGATAAATCTGAATGAAAAAACTAGATATTCCAAATTTCTTTAGTAAAAAAATATCTGGATTAATTAATTCTCGATTCTTGATTTCACATCACAGATTTCCAATTTCACATTTCAGATTCCACATCCCATATTCTAGATTTCATATACCAGATTACATATTCTAAATTCAACATTCCCAATTCCGCAACCAACATTACAAATTCCGCATCTCACATTCCTAATTCCATGTTTCAATTTCCACATTCAAGAATTTTAATCCTAGATTTTAAATCTAATATTCTAAATTTCACATCCCAAATTCCATATATCAGATTCCACACTCCTGATTCCGAATCTCAGATTCTAGATTCCACATCCCACATGTGATAACATTTCACTTGATAACATTATTTAAAAATAGCGAAACAAAAATGCACTTTACACGTGACACGCATTTCTCTTCCGCGGTTAAAATTGCAGCTTTAAATCAATAATAACCAGTATACTTATTAATAATAGAATGGATGCAAAACTGTGTATCGGTTTAAATAATTTACAAGAGCAAATGCTGTTTGGTTTCAAAGTAAGAGATTCAAAGGTAAAAAGCAAGATAAATGGATGTGAGAGGAATAAGAAAACATTTGAGAGGAAAGTTGAGCTTTTCGAACCGCCGCGCCGGATCGAAAGCTAAGTTTAATTAATTACAGTCGTGACCCTCGGATTTCCTGGAACTTTCCACTTGTCGAGCTCTCTAAAGTACAACACGTAACTTTTCCACGTTTACTATAAATGTCAACTGAGAGAGCAAAAGAAAACTACATTTACCCTGAGATATGACCAACGGAACATTTTTCCTCATTGGAAAATACTTTTACCTTTAATAAAATCTGTGAAAAAAGTCCCTACTCAATTTAGCCGATAAATCATCCAAATTAAGAGTCCTTCTGCTGAGGAAGAAAAAAAAATCAAGCCATTTTCAAGCTCATAAAAATTGTCCTCTCTAACGATCTGAGTCAAAAGGGCACGGATCGTATTGCCATGTAAGTGTATGAAGGCGACGGCTGCCGCGGTACTTGAGAACTTTGAAGCAATCTGAAGTGTTAATTCAGTGACTGTAGGAGAGGATTCTAAACATTAAGGGTTCTTAACAGAAAAGCACATATAGGCACCTGAACCATAATTAAATCGTAAATCAAAATAAGTTAATGTCTGTTTGAACCTGAAGTTGTTGACAGTATCTCTAACACCTTACAGGTAAATTTATGGATAATAAAGTTCGAAGTTGAGAACTTGCTATTAGGTAAAACTGGTGAATGACAATCACGTTGAATAAACAATCTGATAATAAGGAATAAAGTAGGAACATTATTCATTTTTATGTTTAGTAAATCTGGTCGCATCGCGAGCCATTAACAGGAGGCTGCTTTAAAAATACAGTTACTGCTAGTTAAATCCCCTTTACAGTTGGGCCATAAACCATATTTAGAAAAAAAAATAGCATAAAAGTGCGCGTAAGGAAAATAAAGTCTATTTAGAGGATAGTCTTCCAAAGGGGGGCGCTACCTAGAGGCGTGTCTTCAAGAGGATGACGCCTCCTAAGAGGCGGATCTTTAGAATGGTGACGCCTACTTAGAGGGGAATCTTTAAAAAAGTTTACGCCCACTTTGAGGCGTGTCTTCTAATGGGTAACACCTAATTAGAAGTGTATCCAAAGGGTACATACTATCTTCCAAATATTGATGCTTACTTGTGGGCGTGTCTTTAAAACAGTAACGCCTACTTAGAAGTGGGTCTTTAAAACAGTAACACCCACTTAGAGGCGGGTCTTTAAAGAGTTTACGCGCACTTAAAGCCGTGTCTTCGAAATATGTATGCCTACTTAGGAGCTTGTCTTCAAAACAGTAACGCCTACTGAGGGGCGGATCTTTAAAAAGTTTACGCCCACTTTGAGGCGTGTCTTCTAATGGGTGACGTCTTATTAGAAGTGGTACATCCAAAGGTCTAAAGGGTAGCTCCTACCTTGAGGCGTGTCTACCAAATATTGATGCATACTTAGGGGCATCTCTTTAAAACAGTAATGCCCAATTTGAGGCGTGGCTTCAAAAAGGAGACACCCAATTATTTATTTATTTATTTTATTGAACAAATGTAACAGTCTCAAGGACCAATTACAGGATTATCATTATATACATTAATAGGTACTGTACAATGTAACCCTCCTTAACGTAATTATGAATCGCCAGTCAGAAAGAATTTATGCTTTGATAAAACATGTCCAGCTTTGTTGAAATGCTAGCATTTATGTCATTGTATAAGTCACAAATTTGCATTAATGGTGTAGAATCGCTAGTATAAAAAGGTCTAAGTGAACGAGTGTCATACGAAGGCACTGTGATAGGAATTTGCGATAATAAATCCGAATTATTAATTAAGCCGTGTATGATTTTAAACAGAAATAAGACCATGTCTATTATCCTTCGATTTTCTAGCGTGTGTTCATTGAAGCGCTGGCATAATTGAATATAGTTAGACCCCTGTAACAAAAAAGTACCATTTTTTCTAAAATGTAAAAATTTAATAAAGCGTTTTTGGCACCTGTCAATAGCATCAGAGAGATAGAAGCGTGCCTTAAAAAAATGACTTATTACTTTTTGGTGTGTTATTAAAAAGTTACACCCACTGAGAGATGTATCTTCAGGAGGATGACTCCCACTTAAGGGCGTTTCTTTTAAAGAGTGACGCCTACTTATAGGCGTCGCTTTTAAATGATACTCCCACTTGGAGGAGTGTTTTCAAAATGATGATGACTCTTTACATCAGTATCTTTAAAAAGTTAACGCCTACTTAGAGGGGTGCATTAAAAAAGTTATACCTTTTTAACGACATGACAGGAGAAAAATAATGCTCACTTATAAAGTTATTTTCAGTGAACAAATCTATATCAGATTTTTTTTAATAGAGCCACATATACGAATTCTCGTACTACAAATAATTCCTTTGTAGAAATTAATCTCAAAAAGGAGTTCTTTTTATGAAACGTATTGCAGAAAAGAAAGGTCTTCTCAACGAGTCTCTATCAAATTTAAAACAAATTTATAAATGTATCCGACAAAAATAGAAGTTTTTAGAGAAGTTTTCCGAATATACTGTTTTATGACAGCGTTTTCTAGAAAACCAAACTTGTTTTGGTTTACACTAACAGGAAAAACTTGAGGCATGCTCCTGTGGTGCAATTTCTGTTTAAAGATTTATCTTAGGAAAGTTTAATTTACTGAGAAGCATGTTGGAAGCTTCGTAAGGGTGTAAAAGACATGAGCTCTTGCCTTAAAGCTTTTTCTAAAGGACCTTTTTTCTATGCTTCCGATCAGAATTTTCCTAGAAAAATGCTTACTTATGGGCTTGCCAATAATAATTCCTCCATAATGGCTCTTTTTCCAGGGTAACGTCTACTTAAATCGGAGATTCATTGTAAATATCGTCTTCTAAATTAAGATATCTCAAAAACAAGATTAGAGCATTCTCTTTCTTTTTACTTAAACAATTTTCACGTTTCTAACTGTTCATCAAGGAAAATCCAACAGTTGAAATTTAATTTGGAAAGTTTCGCAGAAATTTCTCAACTCACATTAATTGTAAAATACCAAACCTATGTCGGAAGCAAAAAGTAGAAATTCTTGGAAAGTTCTCTGAGCTTGAAATTCAAGTTTAAATCAAGAGTGAGATGTGGTAAGAGGAACGAGGGCGAACGAGGGAAGAAAATAAAGGGAGAAGACGGAAGGTCAAGTGGAAAAAATAACTATCTGTGGTCGGGTTACAGCTTTCTTTATTTTCTCTTTACGGTCGTGCAGACGCGAGACGTGAGTCAAGGGACGGGATTGAGTCCAACAGTGGTCTTATTTCTTTTTCGTTTCTTTTCGGATTCTATCTAGTTCCTCCAGTTTGCCCTTCTATCCAACCGTCCAAGTCTATACACATCAAACACCACCTCTTACTCTTATTTCTTCTCCCTCATTCGCTTGTCATCCATATATAAACTAAGATGGAAAGAAAGAATCGTACACTAGCTGTCATCACTGATTTTATTTATCGCCTTGCGCTGCTGTAGCCGTTGTCTCCCTTTTCCCCTTCTTGAGAGGATTTGTCAGTTGAAAAGCAAGAAAACGAGACACTCAAGACTTTGAATTGCTACTAGTCGCGTGATATTTTCAAAATTACATCTCCTGCACTTTTATGACACTGGGCAGAGAGAAAAGCTTGTAGCAGTATATTCGCTGAATCTTTAAAAAACTACGATGAGGACTTGATTTTCTTTCATTGCGTCGAAAGAAGATTTTAGCTTCGATTCAGGTAAGTATAAAGAACAGATAGAAGAATAAAGTAGTATTATAAATTAGTAATTTTTAAATAAATGTTAATTAACAATGAGGAATTACGGATTTATAATTTAGAAATACAATTTTCTAATTTATAATAACCGGAATCCACAACTTAGATTACATATTCCGGATTCCACGTCTAGGATTAGATATAAAGAATTTTAAAACCTGAACTCACAAATTCGAAAAATCAGATTCCGCAATCCAGATTTCACATACTCGGGTCTACAGTTCGGATTCCATATACTGGAATTAATACTCCGAATAAAATATCCCTAATTCCAATTTCCGGATTCCATATTCAGAAATCCATATCCTGAAGTCCATATTTTCGATTCCATATCCCGGATCACACATCTAAAATTACATATATAACGAAATCGACGTTCTTGATTCTAAACTCCAGATTACATGTCCCGGAATTCATATCCAGGAATCCACATCCCGAACACTATAACCTAAAATCCATATCCGAAATTCCATATTCCCAGTTCCTCATTCCGAATGTCACTAGTAGGATTTTATATAACGAAATCAACGTTCCGAATTTCATACTACAGATTCCATTTCCCGAAATTCATATCCACATCCCAAGTCCATTTTCCTAATTCCACATCCCGAATACCATGACCCAAAAGCGACATTCAGAACACGATATCCAGGAATCTACATCCCGAACACAACCTAAAATCCATAACCGAAATTCCATATTCCCAATTCCTCATCTCGGATGTCACAAGTAGGATTTTATAAAACGGAATCAACGTTCCGGATTTCACACTACAGATTCCATTTCCCGAAATTCATATCCAGGAATCCACATCCCAAATTCCATTTTCTAATTTCACATCTCGAATACCATGCCCAGAATGCGTTCACTCAGAACGCGATATCCAGGAATCCGCATCCCGAACACAACCTAAAATCTATATCCGAAGTTCCATATTCCCAGTTCCGCATCCCGGATGTCACAAGTAGGATTTTATATGACGGAATCAACGTTCCGGATTTTTACACTACAGATTCCATTTCCCGAAATTCATATCCAGGAATCCACATCCCGAATTCCAATTTCCTAATTCTATATTCCTAATATCATGCCCAGAATGTGACTCTCCGAACACGATATCCAGAAATCCAAATCTCGAATTCAATATCTCTAATTCCACTTCCCGGATTCCATATAAAGGATTTCGACATTAGAATTCCAGATCCCAGATTCGACAAATCGGATTCCATATCCCATTCCATATTCCGCATTCCATATCCAGAAATCCATTTCCCCAATTCCTCATCCCGGATATCACAACTAGGATTTCACATAACGCAATCGACTTTCCCGATTCGCAACTATAGTTTTAATATCCCCGAATTCATATCCAGGAATCCATATTCCGCATTCCATATAACTAACTCCACTCCTCGGATTCCACAACCCTAATTCCATATAACGAATTCCTTATCCTGGACTCACATCCCAGCTCTAACATCTAGGATTCTATATAACGGAATCAACGTTCTAGATTCTACTCTCCAGATTCCATATCCCGGAATTAATATCCAGGAATCAATATCCTGAACGCCATATCCGAAAATACTTTTCCGAAATTCCATATACCCAGTTCATTATCCCGGATGTCACAACTAGGATTTTATATAACAGAATTAACGTTCCAGATTCTACACAACATATTCCATGTCCTGGAATTCATATCCAGGAATCCACATCCCGTATTACATTTTCCTAATTCCACATCCCGAATACCATAACCAGAAGTCCACTTTCCGAACACGACATCCAGAAATCCATATCCCGATTTACATACATCTAATTCCACCTCCCGGATTTCATATAAAGGATTCTGAAACCTGAATTCCACATCCCATATTCGACAAATCATTTTTCGTAGTTGGGATTCCACACCCTGAATTTAGATCCCTGTATCCATATTCCGCATTTCCATATCCAGAAATCCATATCCTAAATTCCATATCCCTGTTTCTTCATTCCGGATACCACATCTAGGATTATTTATAACGGAATCGACGTTCCCGATTGTACACAACAGATAAATGATTCTGAAACCCGAATACTATATCCCTGATTCCATATTCTGCATTCCTTATCCAGTACTTCATATCCAAAATTCCATATCCTTGATTCCTCATACCCAATCTAACATCTAGGATTCAATATAACGCAATCGCCGTTTCAGATTCCATATCTTGAAATTCATATTCAGGAATCTAAATCCCGAATTCAATATCCTTGATTCTACTAAATCTACATCCTGGATACGGTATCCAAAAATGTTCTTCCCGAATGCCGTATTCAGAATCACGGATTCCATATGCCCGTTTCTATATTCTCGAACTCACATCCAAGATCCCACATCTAGAATTCCACATCCCTAAATCCACATCCCGAATTGGACAACCCAGATTCTCAAACAATTCTTTCATAATCCGTATCCATATAGCGGATTTTTTAAGCCTTGAATCCCCTTTCCCGTATGTCACATTTCGGATCTCACGTGTAGGGAAATTCGGGAAATTCCATTTCCCGAATTCTACGTTCCATATTCCACACTCTAAATTCCCTATAACCGTACCCAAATCTTGGGATTTGCCGTTCCAGATTTCATATTCCGAATTCCTCATCCAGAATTCCTTATCCCAGAATTCACGTTCCAGGTTTATTTCGGATTCCTCTTTTTTCCATGTCCTGAATTCCCTGTTCCTTATTCCATATTCTGTACTCTAAATTCTACATACTAATTTCCATATCTAGGATTCAAAATTCCAGGTTTCACATTCTGAATTCCTTATCCCGAATTCCATATTTTTGGGTTCACGTTTGAAATTCTACAATCCTAAATCCAGATTTCAAAATTCACATCTAGTTTCCCATGTTGTGAATTCGATATTCCTTATTCCAAAACTATAGATTCCAAATACCGATTTCCATATTTCACATTCGACTTTTCAGATTCCACATTCCGGATTCATAATTTCATATCCCGCAGTCTACGTTCCAGATTATCCTGGATTTCTCATTCAGGAATATCAACAATTACTAGTTTAAATCAATATTTTTCACCGAAAACTGTTGGAAAATTAAAAATGTATATAAGTTAATAAACAAAATTCAAGATGGCGGAGTCAAAATGGCGGATGAAAAAAAATGTAAAAAATTAATATTTATTGCACTAATCTTTAAGTTTTACATTAAAATTAATTAAACTTGGTACAAGGGGTTTTTTTGGATCGCTGATTACGTATCTATTCATAATTTTAAAAATTTTCCAAAATGTCGGACAAAAATGCAAAATTTTTTAAAAATTTATAATGTTGTTAAATATTTGTCATTGTGAACAGTTTGTGCCATTTTGGGCAACTTTTTTACATATTAAAAAAATGTTTTGGTGAGAAATATTGATTCATAAAAAAAGTATATTTTTCGGTACTTTTTTGCCAAAAAACCGCCATGTTGGTTTTGCATATGAATAAAAATGAAATCTGATCCCGGAATCTTGTAGAGTGACTCCAAAAATTCTGCTCCATCACATCAGAATTATTTTCTAACCTCAAAAAAGTTATGTCGTATTTTAAAAATCAAGGAGACTTTTTTTAAATATTGATGGATTTACTTTAATTTCGGTATCCTGGAATTTTTTGTGACAATGATTACGAATTTTAAGTCAAATTTTTACAACCCAAAATGGCGGTTCCAATATGGCGGCTGAATTTTCAAACAAGTATTGATATCTTATGAAACTTGGTATCTAGGAGTTTTTGGGTTTGATGTTTAATTTTTAGCACCCTTCTCATTGAACAGTTTAAAACACAAAAAGAAACTCTCAATAAAAATATATCAAATACAGAAAAGTATTTACTACTGTGATTCAATAAAGCGAGAAAAATAAGTATCTAATGAAATATAAAATCGCAAAACAAAATCACTGATAAAATAAAAACTTTCCATTGCTGGCAAGTGAAATCTTTTCAAACATTCTCTAAAATCTGAGGCAAAGAAAAAAGGGGATTTTCAGTCTCTAAACTAAACCCTTTGAGAGTCCCAAGCTTTACAGTGACTTTGAAAATTCTCCCGAATTATGAGAAACAGCTTTGAGTGGTGTAAAAGCAAAGGCACTTTACCATAGAAAAATACAGAATTACGGTAGCTTAACTTTTTCTCAAAGGATAAGTCCAGTTTCCATTTAAGCTTAAAGGAAATGAAACCAAGCTCACATTCAACTCACACTAATTATCTTTTTTGGATTCTTGAATTTAAAAAAACCTTTTTCGTTTGTTTCAGTGTCAGATACTTTATTCTCAAAGACATTTATATATGAAATTTCACAAATATTTTCTTAAAATGATAACATTAGTTTTTGTACGTTTTTAGCAATTGAACTTGAATTAAAATTGTTAAAAACATCAACAGAAGTGAGAAATTCACATTTACAAGATTATTTATTGTCTGAATATTCCAGAAGAGATGAATATGTTGATAACAACCCTTGTTCGCTTTTAAATGTCGTCACCTTTTCCTTCTCACTGTGTCCGTTAAAAAGTGATTTATTTATTCACGTGCCACTAAGTTACTCATTCCTTTATCTTTACAGTCATTTGAATTTGAATTACGAGAAATATAATTTATATTTATTACAAATCTGACTTGGCAACTTTATATTTCATCTCATTATTCTTCTTTGTAGTAAAATCGTATTAAATCTGTGCACGGATCAATTGCGGATTAATGAGCGATGTAAATAAAAGAGATCATGTTTACCTCGTTGAGCATGATGGACCATACCTGTTGTAAAGCTTTTTTTTCACGATAAATAAAACGCTAGACTGGCAAGTTTCGCCAAAAATAGATAAAATCTTGTTTCACGTTAAAGCTGAAGTTATGAATAAAAAATTGCCTGTTCTCTTTTTATCTAATTAATCGTGACACAATGTACGACGATAAAAAATGTTTACAAAGACATTTTTCCAACATAAATTGTTCTAAACAAAAGACTCTATAAACTGATGCATCGAGTTAACAAATTTGTTTTTTTGAATTATGCTTACCTTTGTGCTGTTTTGAAACTAAACTCCTTTTTAAATATAACAAAAGATAATAAAAGGAAAATGTAGTAACGTGATAAAAATATGTAACGATAGACACTGGGAGTTAATAAAAATAGATAATACAAGGTAATAAAAAAAAGTTTATTATAAAAAGTAATATATAAACAAAGAACATATTATACTAAAGATAATAAAAAATAAAAAATTAGGTATTCAACAATTATTAATAATATATAACATATAATTTTATATTAAAATATTTAATTTTTTTTTAAAATACATTTTTAGATCTTTTCTGAGAATAACAAATACTTTAATTACTATTAAAATGAAAAAAGGGGGGGTCGGTTTCGAACCACTCCCACTATTTTCACATACTGTCTTCCTGATCATTTTTGTCAATAAAAGCGTTTAAATTTGAATATTGTGATCCAATGTTGAGTGGTCCAGGCAAATTCTAATTCCAAAGTCTAATTCCTAATTTCAAGTCGCTCTGTAGTCGCAAAAAATGTACAATTTTTTTAAATTTTCATGGGGGGTCGGTATGGGACCTCCCTTCCCTATTCTTTAATTCTATTTTTCTTCTTTCAATTATTTTTTAATGTCTAAATATTAATGCAAATATCAATTTTTAGCGTCTATAAATAATTTAATAAGTAAATTAATTTTTGATTATTTTCCTCTATTATGAATTATATTCTTTAATTTTTCAATTACTTTTGTCAATATTTAATTATTTTCCACTTGAAGTCAAGTGAAAACAAAGTGGACTTGAAATTGAAATGGAATTGAAATTGAATTGAAATTAAATTAAAATTGAACTAAAATAAAATTGAAGTGCAAGTGAGATGGAAGTTGACTGGATGTAAAGTGGAGTGGAAGTGAAGTGGGATTGAAGTGTTATTGAAAAAGAATTAAAAAGAATTAAAGTGGAATTAAAATTAAATTAAAAAGGAATTGAAGTGGCATTAAAGTGGAAGGGAAGTTGAAGTGAAGTGAATTTAATTGAAATGGAAATGAAAAAGAATTGGAATTGAATTGAAGTGCGAGTGAAGTGGAAGTTGACTGGAAGTTAAGTTGAGTGAAAGTAAATTGGACTTGAAGTGTAATTGAAATAGAATTAAATTAGAATTGAAGTAAAGGTAAAGTAGAATTGAAATAAAATTAAAGAGTAATTGAAGTGGAAGGAAAGTGGAAGGGAAGTAGAAATAATGAGGAACCGAAACAAATTGACTTGAAAAGGAAATAAAATATAATTGAAATTGAATTAAAATAGAATTGAAGTGCAAGTAAAATGGAAATTGACTGAAAGTTAAGTGGTGTGGGTGTAAAGTAGACTTGAAGTGTAATTGAAATAGAATTAAAATAAATGTAAAGTGGAATTAACGTGTAGTTAAAATAAAATTAAAAAGAAATTGAAGTAGCATTGAAGTTGAAGGGGAGTGGAAGTAACGAGGAACCGAAGTGAATTGATTTCAAATGGAATTGAAATAGAATTGAAATTGAATTGAAATAGAATTGAAGTGCAAGTGAGGTGGAAGTTGACTGGATGTAAAGTGGAGTGGCAGTGAAGTGGGCTTAAAGTGTTATTGAAATAGAATTAAAATAGAATTAAAAAGTATTAAAGTGTAATTGAAATTAAATTAAAAAGGAATTGAAGTGGTATTGAAGTGGAAGGGAAGTGGAAGTGAATTGAGTTGAAATGGAAATGAAGTAGAATTGAAATTAAATGGAAATAGAATTGAAATTGAATTGAAATCGAATTGAAATCGAATTGAAGTGTAAGTGAAGTGGAGGTTGACTGGAAGTTAAGTGGAGTGAAAGTGAAGTGGACTTGAAGTGTAATTGAAATAGAGTAAAAATAGAATTAATGTGAAAGTAAAGTAAAATTAACGTGAAATTGAAATAAAATTAAAGAGGAATTGAAGTGGCATTAAAGTGTAAGGGAAGTGGAAGTGATGTGGAAGTAACGAGGAACCGAAGTGAATTGATTTTAAATAGAAAATGAAATTTAATTGCAATGGAATTGACGTGTAAGTAAAGCGGAAGTGAAGTGAAAACTAAGTGGAGCCGAAGTCAATCGATTTGAATCTGAATTGATATAAAATTGAAATGGAATTCAAATTAAATGAAAACAGAAATGAATTAGAAGTGAAGTGGAAGTTGATTTCCAAGTACTTGAAGTACTTGAAGTATTATAATAGAATTAAATAGGAAGTGTAATGGAAATGAAAGTGAAGTGTAATTTAAATTGAATTAAAATTAAATTAAAATAAAATTGAAGTGAAAGTGAATTGAAATTAACGTATAATTGAAATAGAATTATAGTGAAATGAAAATGGGGTTGAAGTGCAAATGAAGTAGAAGTGGTGTGGAAATGGAAGTAAACTAGTATTGAAATAAAAGTAAAAGTGAAATGAAAGTGAAAGTAAAGTGGAAGTAAAGTGGAAGTAAAGTGAAAATAAAGTGGAAGTGAAGTGTCATTGAAGTGAAATTAAATGGAATTGAAGTACAAGTGAAGTGGAAATTGACTGGTAGTGCAATGGAATGGAAGTGAAGTGATCTTAAAGTGTTATTGAAATAGAATTAAAATAGAATTAAAGTGAAGGTAAAGTAGTAAAATAGAAGTGAAGTGGAATTGAAAAATAATTGAAGTAAAAGTGAAGTGGAAAGGAAATGGAAATGAGGTGGTAATGAAAGTGAAGAAGAATTAAAATTGAAGGTAAATTGAAAATTAACTAAAACAGAATTAAACTGAAAATGGAGTGAAATTAAAGTAAAATTAAAATGAAATTGAAATTAAATTAAAGTTAAATTGAGATATCAAACCAGAGAAAAATAATTCTATAAAACAGCCACGAAATCCTCGATTGTAGCGTTGTGCATCTGTTTTTTGTACTGATTTTTTTCTGCGTAAAAACGAATTTATAGTAAATTTTCAAACTTCCATTGTTCTACATAAGAATAGAGAGACTGTAAAATTTGATTATCTGCAAAATGGCAGTTGGCGGATGCAAATTGACCTTTTTATTTGAGATTTTTCGCGATATCTCTATCGATAGTGTTGGGTAGTTAAAAGGAATAGTGAGTCGAGGCAGTCCGAGGTTCAATGGGACGAGAGTAAATAAATGAAAAAATAAATAGTAAGCGTCGGTTCTTTCGTTTTGCAGCTATATAACACAGTGGATGGCACCATAACCCTTTCCATCCCATCGTAGTACGTGTTTCAATCCTATCGATGCCCGTAGGCTGTAAATAACGAGGTCTGTCAGAGTCCGAATTCAAACCTATATTAAAGAGTTGCCGCCATTACGACCGGAAGGGACGAACAAGCTTGTTGATAACGTCCTTGTATTACCACCTCGGAAACGATCGTGTGTCTCGTTTCACATCTGTGTGCAGAGAAACCACATTATTTGATGTTTTTCTCCATCCTATATTCCCTCTCCGAAATGTCTGTTTCGTTAGAAAGAGCGTATAATAATTTTATAATTGAGACAAATAAAAAACTAAAAATCTCGTTCTGTTGGTTTTTCATCTTTTTGATGGACTTTCTTTGTAAAATATCCGCTCGTCAATTTCCACTCTAAAGGTTCAATTTCAAATTGACAGACTTTGAAGTTTTAGGAACTTACTCAAACATTATTATTTGAAATTTTTTTTTTTTATTTATTGTCGACCGGTTAAATTTATTGAATGTTATAACATAATTTTACATGAGGAAGTATTGTGACAGTGATTATTTGGCCGGAGTAAATTTGGTCGTCTATTTTCAAATTTAATAACTTTTTTGAATAAATAAGATTTAAGTTACAAAATTTATTTTTTCCAAACTTATTGTAAAATGAACTGTTGTTAAATCGCTTATTTAGATGAATGATGTGTTGTGGAAAAACGTCATTTGTTCTGTATTTCAACAAGTAAAGTTTCTTGGAAGTTATTTCAGCCAGTCGATGATTTTTTGTTGACTAATCCTTTAAATGATGTTTGAAGTATAATCAATTATGGTTTCCTCTGTGAAATCCAGAGTTTGAAATCCCGGATGTGCAATCTAGAATATGTAATCCGGAATACGAAATTTGGGATTTTCGATCCGGGATGTTCAATCCAAGATATGGAAACCGGGTTAGAAGTTTTAATTTTTGTGAAAACGGGACTTGTATCCAATTCTATATAACCTTTCATTATTTCTCATGAGAATTTTGCAGAAGTTATGACTTTAAGAATAAACATTGCAATCTAATTCTGATTTTTGCGTTTGTCCGTGGCGCTAATAAGATAAAAATAGCTTTCATAAATCAATTTGAAAAGATCGTAAAATAGAAAATAAAAGCAAAAAGTGGTCAATTTACGAATGTTGCTCGAAAAAAAAAACAGAACACCATCTGAGAGGTAAATAAGAAAAGCGAAATTCCGGTGGGCGTAAAAATGACTATTATAAAAAGAAATAAGAAGCAGGCGAATAGGGTGTCATAGTGCAGAAGGGGTTGAAAACTCCAAAGAGATAGGCGGAGAGAAATTTAAATTGAGACACTCGACCGTCGTCGTAGATATTTGCGACAGTTCCCGAGAATCTAAAAGAACTGGAAAACGAGAAGGCAGAAGATGCAGAGAGAGAGAGAGGAAGACGGTGTTGGTGGAGAAAAAGAGGATGATGATGAAGCAAGGAAAAATAAGGTGGAAAGTCACTTCGGATCAAGTTTTACAGTCTGAAGCGAAGAGTCTCAAGTGAAGAACACGTACTCATGAAAAGTCCGCCCAACGGACGAAACTCGGTGACAGTTGTCACACTTCGAAATACTCCATTCTACCTTAATACATTTTCCCACGAAACTCCACGACATGTTTTTAGCTTTCGTGTCTACTCTCGCAGGTTTATTTTTTCATTCAATTTCATTTGCTCATTTATTCTTGGAAAGAAATAGAAAAGAATTTTCTTTTCAAAGTAAAACATTTTGTACAAAATATAAAGTTGATTTTGAGCAAGAATTATGTGATTATAAACTAACAAACAGAAAATACCAAGCATCCGCAAACAGAGTCAAGAGAAAAATTCACGAGTTCCTGAGAATTTTATTCTACAAAATTCTCTATCGAAAACTAACTAAGCTCTAAAGTGCAGTTTTCTGTTAATTGGCTTTTAACTAGAATTTTCTCATTATTTGCCGATTCCTGTCTCGAAAGCGGAATGGTTTGTGTATGTGTGAGTTCCGGAGTACGAATTTACTGTTTCTCGCTACCAGCAGGGTTACCTTGGAGGGTAAAATGTAGCATTATACGGAAGCTTCTTGGATTATGGAACGAATGACTGTCTGGCTAGTTGCCTGGATGCTTTGGATGCCCGCCGTGTTGGCTAACCTACAGAAAGTTGCGATAACTCGTATGAATGTATCACTCGAAGAAGAGAAATTTATAAGTCTGCAAAACAGCTTTAAACGTCGGTAATTTATCAATGAAAAGGTTCATAATATATTTCACTCGAAAGAATATTCAACATTCTATAATATTTCCAAAGTTTCTAACGAGTTGAATGAATTAATTAAAATTTAGTGCTCTTTGACTCGAAAGGTAATATGAACTCAAATTATTTATTCAAACAATCTCACGTGAACCCAAAGAGAAATTCTCTCGGACCAATTGTCGAAGGCATTCGGCGATGAGATGTAATTATTGAAAATCTCTCTTGCTAATAATAAAGAAAATAATTTCTTGAGTAGCTCAAAGAAAATCGGAAAACAGGGGGACGCTAAAAAGGAATTAGGAGAAGGATGAGGTATACTCACATCACTACTTTTTGCTGTTGACATTTCATTTACCAAGTCTAGAAGCACCATCTTGTCGTAATTCGAGTTGACCACAACTCGATCAATTGTCGAAGGCGTTCTGCTCGGTGCGGTGGGATGCAATTATTGAAATCTTCTCTTACTTATAATGTAGAAAGTAATTTCTCGAGTAGCTCAAATAAAATCGTAAAACAGGGGGATACAGAAGAAGGAATGAGGAAAAGGATATGGTCTACTTACATGTGACACTTTCGGCAGTTGGCATGTCAATCACCAAGTTTAAAAATATCACCTTGTCATAATTCGAGTTGCATTTACAGACTTGAAGCGCTTAGACGATGTGATAGCTTCGGTTTGAAGTTGATCAAAAATGCCTCCAAGTGCTTTGACAGGTTGTCAACAACTATTGAAGATCGGTCAATCTTGAAATGAAAACCCCTCTAACATGGATGCTCCCAATGAACAAAAATTGTTCACCACGAGTTTTGCTGGAAAAAGTGTGACCATTTGTTAGAGGCGTGAAGAAATTCCAGGCGTGATTACAAAAAAGCCTCTAGCCTGCAAAGAAGACATGATTACATGAAGTACATAGTAATTACACGACACATAATTACAAAAAAGGCGTACAAATTAGATGCATCATAAAAAGTAAAACTATCCCAAACTGAATTGGCGAACACGTACCTATTTAAATTATTCTACACATTACAAATATTTTCTAAAAAAAAAATTTCCAACACTATTTGCAAAATAAACTTTTATCAACAACGTTAAGATCTAAAGCTTTCTACTAAAACCTAAATTCGCTGCAAAGAGGTAGAAGCCCGTTTTTTTATTGCAAATAACTACAGTCTTCCTTTTTCACTGGTCAAATAGACGCGTTTCGCTAAGAATAGAATTGAAAGGGCGAGTTAATCCAAAAAAGAGGATATCTCTGCTTTGAACTGGAGTACCGCATTTTCGAATATCTCCCTGGGTTGCAACCTTTTTGCCGTTTCACGATTTCTCTTATCCGGAGCGGCATTCCCGTGGCGTTACTACCCCGTTGAGAGGAATGGAGGATCAGGAAAGGGAGAAAACGAGAGGGTGCGAGAGACTCTACTGAGATTGAAGAAGATAGGTGGATAAGAGAGAATTGGGGGTGGGGTAGGCAGGAAAAAAGCGCGGTAGATACGTTCATGGAAGCCGGAAGGAAACGGGGTTTGCGGCCCGGTCCGCACCCGGCAGGCGGGGATTCCCGGGGAGGATTTACTATCGCAGTATCCTAGCCAACAGTGAGTCGCTAGTAAACCCGGCGGCGTTATTCCAACACAGAGAGATACATTGCCTGCGTAAATAGCGCTAGTTCGACCGCGTCGCATTGCGTCAGTTATAGCATTTTTCTGACGTCTGTGTGCCGAGTGTCGCTGAGGAAATGCGCCTTTCGAGCTCCTTGCGAAGAAAGGTCTCGAGAAAGTGTAAACCTCGAGTTCTCAGAGTTTCCGACATTCAAAATGAAAGTGTGCTACATGCTATAAAAACCAAGAGCTTTTTTATGAAAGTCCTCGACTGCGGCTATGACTTTTTATTATTAGTTATAAGCTTTACGGACACAATAGATCATCATGACAAAATATTTGTAGAGTGCTTGAAACCTGCAGAGGAAAACATTTTAAATAAGAATAAAGTTAATGGACAAATCTTAGGAACTCCGGTTAGAAGCTTTTTCTTTAACTCCTGATAATATTTTGATAACAAATTGTCTTTTTGGAAATATACCTCTTTATAAAAATGTTTTCAATACCAGTCCAGTATCCATAACGATTTAATTAGTATCTAACGTTACAGTTCCAAACCGACGTACCTAGGTAGCCTAAAAAAATTTTCTCTTAAGTTTAACAACGGATTATTAAAACAAAATAATAAGTGATTTGTTTTACGTCTGGGTATTATATAATTTGTTAGTAATTGTGTGTTTAGATTTTTTGTATTCATCATTTAGAGAACTAAATGTTTCTTCTACTGGAAATCATATCGAAAGTGAATGTTCATATTAATATATTTATGTATTTACTGAAAGCTAATTTATTATGCCATAGTTATTTTTCTAGCTTAATTAAATGTTTTTAAATTATCTAACAAAATGTTATTATACATTTTTGACTTCAGTAAAATTCTGACTGCTAATTTATTATGTAATAGTTATTTTTTAAACTTAATTAAATGTTTTTAAATTATCTAATTTCTTCAGGAAAGGTTCACGCTAAACATTTATTTAATCGGTACATTTAAGTCTTTATAAAATTTTCACTAAATTTTGCAATCACATATTTCGAATATTGCAAGTAAATATTTAATAAATTTTCAGGAAATTTTCGGTACTGTGGAGGGCGTGTATAAGGTTCAGAATATGACCGAGTTTTACCGGAAGTTCAATATTCACTATTCGAGATGAAAAGGTCTATTGCACAATAAAAAATCTCGAATACAAAGAATACAGAAATTACAGAAATTAAAAATGTTAGATTTTTCAGAACATATATCCTAACCTTAAAATAACAAACGATCAAAAATTGTAATCTAAGGCCACTAATTTAAGATACAAGAAACTCACCTTTTCCTCCTTAATAAGCGAGATCCTTTGTGATATTTAAATTTATTTTTGGTTAATTAAATGTAAAATTTAATTTTGATAATGATTATTCGTGGCAAACTTGGACAAAACAAATCTCACTGCATGTTTTGGTAAATCAGAATAAGAGTGAGGAAGAGTAGACGGCCATCTTTGATCCAGATCTTCTTAGCCAATCACGATCTTGCTTCCCAGTCACGTGATCTAACTCAATTGGAGTCGAAAGTTGAAATCGATCCAGCTGACTCCCTCTGGTGGCAGGCGCGAATTTCGAATTAGAAAGAAACTCTTGTTAAAATAAAGTTACTTTGTGTCTCATAAAACAATGAAATTATTACTTATTAATAATACAAGTATTTGTTATTAAATATAAGTGTCCTTTCCCAGGTGTTTTGACTCATGTTAAAAAAAATGTAGTAACTCAGGACCACGAAAAATATTAATGAAAAGTTTCTTTGACCAGAATATTTTTTGAGTGGATGATTACGAATCTGAAATCAGTTCTTCTCCATTAGAATTTTTTCCTAACCTCACAAAATATGTTGGATTTTAAACGTCCAAAAAACTTTTATAAATATTGACGGATTTACATCAATCTTCGTATCCTGGGATTTTTGGTGTCGCTGATTACGAATCTTAAGTCAAATTTTTTCAACACAAAATGGCGGATACAACATGACAGCCGAATTTTAAAAAAATTATTGAATTCTAATAAAACTTGGTATCTAGTGGTTTTTGGGGTCACTGATTAAGAATCAGAAATCTGTTCTTCTGCGTCACAATTTATACCTAACCTCAAAAAATATATCAGATTTTAAAAATTTAAAGAACTTTTGTAAATATTAACGGATTAACTTGAATCTCGTTACTCTGGGGGTTTTGGGGTCACGGATTACAAAGAAGTCAGATTTTTAAAATCCGAAATGGCGCCGAATTTTTTCTAGAGTACAAATTAAAATGCGACGCTTTTCGGAGTTATAAAAAATAGACATTAAGCTTTTATAAATTCAAAAAACTGATTCGTTTCGTGTAATAAAATCAGCAAACACCTTTTCTTAAATTTTCACCTATAAAAATCCTGAACTCGTTAATTTAGAGAGGACTTTTTTATATCTTACTACAATCTGAAATTGCATAAAAGAGAAATGTAATAGTGAAAAGGTAGTGAGATTTAATAATGTTATCGTTTCTTTTTATAAAAGAGTGAAATGAAGTAATAAACAAGTTTAGCACATAAAATATTGATACCCGTCTCCTTCATCAGAATGGGTGTGTTAACTCCCTTGGTTGAAAATTACCTTTTGAGGGTAAGATGGTAAATGGTTGAAGCACGGTCGACAAATTTATGTGTGCATGAAGCACATGTGCTACTTTATGCACCTGTAATAGCATGCTCTGACATCATTATGTAGTTTACGGCCTGTTCGAAGGATTTTATCCAGTAGCCAGAAGCGCTTTTAGATTTCAAAGCCCCGAGGTAAAATTGGGTAAAAGTTGCGCTTATAGGTGTGTATTTTTAACTTAAGGTGATTTAGAATACGGTGTTATGTAGGTTTTACTACTGAAAAATCCACGCAAACGAGAAACTGTATTCTTAAGGCGTTTATTGGATAGTAGTTTCAACCAAAAGTTAATGCTAACTTTAAAACTGTGTAGCATAATAAATTTGAAAAATAAATAAATAACAAATAAATACTAGATTTTGTTTGTACATAGAATAAAAATTCAAAATTTTAACTTCAATTAACGTTTTTAGCATCAAGCATATACAAAAATGCCTATAGAATATTTTCCGTTTGTCTGTTTGTCTGTGACAGAACTGTGCACGTCAATAAGATTTGAACGGCTGAACCGATTTAAATAAAACTTAAGAGTAGGGTATTAGGTACCGATTCAAATTAGGTTTACTAATTAAGAAAGTTTGAAAATATTAATTAGAACAGTAGTTGTAAGAATTTTTCAAAAAAATTTAAATTTAAAATAATTTTCATTTTTGTAATTTAAATTATTTACGATGTACATTCTTAATTTTCTTATAATGAAATTAAGTATAGTAACAATCCAACATTAAACCAACATACATATTGTTAATTATATTATCAACGTTAATCTCGTAAAATGAATAACTCAAAAGTATCCTCCTAGCTATTCGAAATGTGAATCTGCTAACTGAATTAAGTACAACATTCAGAATATAATTTTCAGAAAGAACACTTTCCACAACTAAAATCAGTAATTCTATACAAAAGCAGCACGTAAAACGCTATATTCAATTTCTCTGTTAAATTCCCAGTGAGTAGCTAGATTCTATGGAATGTTTTAACGTAGGTGGAAGTTTCGGAGAATTCCTTTGTAAATTGGAAATCCCATAGGAATCCTGTGAAAGTAAAGTGACAGTAATACACACGTAGAAAGTGTCCTCAAAGTGAACACATTGTAAATATAAATGGAAAAGTTTCTCTCTATTTTTTCAACTGATGGTAATTTTCGCAAACTTAAATCTTTTTACAAAATAAACAAGTTTTCATAAATTAAATAACATTAATTACAATCTTTCAAGTAACGTAAAATAACAAGTTTTAGAAAATTAAAGACAAGCTCACTGATGACAAGAATTCTGAGTAAGTTTCATTATAAAAGTTTCGTAAAGTTCTTGAAGCATTTTACAATTACGTACTGATTTAATAAGCAACTTTCTTTATTTTTCAAACGTTTTCTTTTCCTTTGAAACTTAAAGACTTGGAAACAAATCTAACTTGATATTGTTAATCGATGCTTCAATACAAAATAGAAAGAATGGAAAACTTTTTTTCATCTTTAATTAATCAAATTAGGAGACTTTATTCCGAACAGGTATTTATTTCAATCAGAGGAAAAATCTTTTTAATTTTGCATTTTAAGTACCACTTGTTTGTAAATTTAATTTTTGTTTATGTTACAAATAGATATGAATAAAAGTTATATAAAATTTTTGTTACATATACGAAATATAAATTTAAAACATACAAGTCCAAAATATACGAGTATAACACGAATTAAAAAAAATTCATAACAAAAATACAAGTCCAAAAGCCAAAGCAAAACACGAATTAAACATAAAGTTAATAAAAAAATACAAGTCCAAAATACGCGAATAAAACACGAGGTAAACGCTGATTTAAACAAAAACTTAATTTAAAAAAATACAAGCCGAAAGTATATAAGTAAAACACAAGTTAAACAAAAAAATTTATATATATCAATACCAGGACAAAATTAATCATACTATGATCAAATTAAACATTAAGTTCACAGGCAAATAAAAAAAGTTACTCCTATTTCTTTGTGTACAATTTCCAATTGTTTAAACAAATTATTTAAAACTTTGATTCATTAAAAATTATTTATGCAAATCGATTCTATGAGAAAAACTGAAAAGATTTTGTATAAATCATTTTTTCGTATTAGCTGTACTTTGTTTATAAAGTCATTATAAACAAATACATATTATTTTCTAATAAAATTAAAATTTTTTTTAAAAATTATGTATACTAATCGATTTTATGAGAGAAATGATAAAGATTTGGTATGTATCATTTTTTTATATTAGTTGTACTTTGTTTATAAAATTGTTATAAACAAATTAGATATTATTTGTTTATAACAATTTCATGACATAAAAATGATCCATACAAAATTTTGATCATTTTGCTCATAGAACCGATAGGCATAAACAAGTGACATACACTACCGGCCAAAATTGTGGAAGCACTTACAAAAATAGGATTAAAATCATGACCGCCTTAAACTGTTGATAACTTTGTCAGATATTAGCGATTTGAAATTTTTCATAGACCATTGGAAAGCTTATAAAATTTGCCGTAAAATGATCATATATTAAAGCTTTTTCGATTAATGCAAATGGAGATTCAATGTGATAAAGACAGATACATTTTTTATTTTTTGTAAATTTCCATTGTTCAAGTTTGGTGGGCTGAATTTTCTTGAAAAAGTAATTGTAAAATTTTTAAATTAAGCTAAATTGAACCTTGAACTATTAGCTTTAAAATAAGTTAAAGAAAATTAAAATATATTGACTGGTTCAAAAGTTATAAGTAAATGTGTATAAAGAACGAAACGCAACAATTTATCACATTGAATCTCCGTTTCTATTAATCAAAAAAACTTTATTATATGATCATTTTACGGCAAATTTTATAAGCTTTCGAATGGTTTATGAAAAATTTCAAATCGCTAATATCTGACAAAGTTATCAACTGTTTAAGGCGGTCATGTTTTTAATCCTATTTTTGTAAGTGGTCCCACAATTTTGGCCGGTTGTGTAGGGCAGGCCAAGAGTAAGTGCCTAATTTCAAATTCTGTTATTCCATGATTTTCAATTTACGCAGAAGGTTCTACAGTATCTAGGATTTTGTATACATTGATAAAGACGATTATATTGGGATATTTGTTCAATTTAATTTTATTATGTGGGAATTATTTGCTAAACTATTTACTAAACTGTGGTAAAAGTGAGTTTTAATAACACAGACTCTAAAGATAAATTTAAAATTACCAATTAATTTATCAAATAAATTAGAGAGCCCTTTCTCTAACTCTTAATTAAAAACTACTAATTTTTAGTAGTTGGTGGGAGCTCTCCCTCCCTTTTGGTTCGAAAGCGCGGGCCTGATATGATGAGGGGTCAGTTCCGTCTTGGCCTTCTTACAGTCTGCAGTTCCATTTAGTCATTTATACAGTCCACATCGAGAGCGTGTACTCATGCGTTTCTACACGCTTTCTTCGATTTCCTAACTGGTTCCTCAATTTATGTTTATAACGGGTGAACAAATGTGACGTATTCCCAATTTTGTAATAAGAATAAACTTTCCATTGTAAAATATAAAAGTAATGTGGATTTTTGTGAAGTACCATCATACATTTCTAACAGTGATGAAATGAACAGAATGAAAAGTTAAAACGAAAGTGTATACAGGTCTAATCGGAAAAGCCCCCGTGGCTTGTGCTTTGAGCAAAAACATTTATTTGAAACGAAAAAAAAAGGAAAAGTTCAAAGTGCATAAAATTGAATTGAGCGACATGAAAAGTACATCAGGAAAAACACGCGCCCTTGAAAATGAGCAAGGCCACTTGGAACCATAGTAAACGACTTTGCAAGTCAACAGTTTCCGGAAGTGAAGTTTTAGATTTCTCTGAAAGAGGAAAAGCTCGTGAAATGTGAAAACTGAGTTCGTCAGATCTTCCGCTCCTTGCTTTACTCTATCTAAGACTAAGGTGGAACCTTACTTCGACCCCACTTTACAGAAGCAAGTTCGTATTTACAAAAGGAATCTGGAAACAGACAAACGCGAATCACTTCTCTCCATGGGCGCACAGAAGTACTCGAAGAGCATTTGTGTGTGGTGCGCGCGGTTGTGAGGTGCATTAGCGGTTCTGGAAAGAGGCTGGAGGACCCTGGAGAAAAGGAGAGGATGAAGTGCACCCTCCGGCTTGGTACGCGATGAAGGTGGATACGATGTAGATTAAAGACAATAGGCAACGTACGGTACATACCACTTTACCAGTTTTAAGTGGTGGTTCCGCTTTACTACCCGAAACAGAGAGAAAAAGAGATAAAGACAGAGATAGAAATAGAGCGAAATTGAGAGATGCTCGAGAGGAGAGAAAATACCTCAAAGTGGATCTTGCAATAGCTTTTCATCATAATGAAACATATCACATACTTTCCCCACACAAAGTTTAATGAATTGTCAACTCGATATTAATTAGTGACGATTAGTTAGCACGATTATTTTAATTATAAATCGTAATAATAATATTCCCGTTTATATTTTAATGTTGTTGATGAATTATATAAAATGGTTTTACAAATCAATAAAAATAATAAGGCGCGAGTTTAAAATTAGACTGACTAAATTATGAAGCATCAAACTAAAAATAACCCTTAGTTGTTATTCGAAAATACATAACAAATATTTTTACGTCTACTAAATTTATTATTTGTTTAAACAATTAGAATTAATTGTATAAACAAATAAAATGAATTATTTAAACAAAATATGAAGCTATGAATATAACAGTTCCTATTTCAATTTTAGTAAAAATGGAAACCACATATGCATTAATTGTTTAAACAAACATAAATTTTATTTAAAACAATTATCACAATTATATGTTCTAAATTTATAATCATCGTAAAACTAAAACTCATAATTTGATATATTGTAATCTATTATCTTGCAATTTTATTGTAATTACGAATATTCTAATTTCAATTAATGTTCAAATATTCTTACATTGTAATTTTATAGAAATTTTATGTCCGGAAGGGACAGTCACAGTTTACAAAATTATTTATTTTAATATTTATCCCTGATTCATTCACAAATCCAGTAGGCTTTGAACTAAGGGAACAGGGCAAAAGAAATTGCACCGAAAAATGCGTAAGGAAGCGTGATAAATTCTTTTATTTAACCAAATTACATAAATCGTGGAGTTGAAATAGGAAGAGAGGAAGAAATCTTCATGAAAACCTGAATCCTTGTTCTAATCGTCAGAACAACTGGAACAAAGCATCTTGTTAGCTTAAGGCATCAAATCACGGGAGAGTAAAAGGAAATAGATTTTTGAATCTTACTTTGTTAGTGAATCTGGAGCGTGTGAGAAGTCCCTTCAAAATCTCCAAGTGCAGGTTCGTGAGACCCCCTAAGAAAATTTATGGGCTGCAGTTGTCGAGGCCTCAAAACGACATGACAAGTGGAAATGTCCTAACCAGAGGAAAAATACTGGTAGCGACCCCAATTCCAAGTTACAATGCCAGACGATGGTTTATGTGTCCTCGTCGTCTCAAATTTCAGGGTCAAGTTCTTTTTTCAACCAGAAGTCGCTCGATGCAGATGAGTATATTGATGAGGGGTCGTTGATCCACAATTTTTCGATTCAAAGTTTCTTAGAGACGAAGATTCAGGATAAAGGGTTAAAGGGTTTAATTTGAAAAAGGATAAAGGTTCAAAATTGATTGCAGGTTTAAAAGTATTTAAGCTGATGAAGAGGGTTAAGGATTTAAGTTAGTTGAAAGGGTTAAAATGGTTGAAAGGGTTAAGGGTTAAAAAAGGTTAAAATGGTTAAACGGTTAAGGAATAAAATTAGTTACTGACAGGTTATGTCAGGAGTTCTACACTTCCACTATTTCCTCTCTGTTTTCAATACAATGTTCACAAATACAATTTTACATTTAATTCTCACACTCACTACAATATACGTTAGATTATTCACGAACGATACAATTAAAATAGATAGTTTATTCGCAAAATCATTAACTCAAAAGGAGTGTACACAGTGCTCAAATATAAGACTTGATGAATGTTGCCGAGATGTAAGATTTATATTGGCGCGTTACAAGACCGATACTGGGGAGATACAATATTCGCAAATATAGAACAGTTGTAGAGCTTGAGGACCTTTGTTGCGACTCCGGTGATGGTAGCTGAGGAACTTTTAGAGAAGAGAACCGTTTCACAGGATGTTAAGCGAAGAACTGATTTTAGTTTTCATCGAATTTGTGAAGAAACCTCGGTTTCTTGTATTTTTATCCCTACCAGAATTGTGCGTGGGCTACAAGTCGCCGAGTTCGGATGATTACTCGCGATCTTAATCAAAAGCTTGAATGTAATGCTTTTACCCTTATGCTAATATCTATTCATTTCCTATATTACACAACAGAACGTAAAGAATTCGAGAGCAGACTTATTTATCGCCGAGTGAGGAGTCCCAACTTGTCGCATCTCCAGAGTAGCGTGTCCTACTTCCAGAGTTCGGGTTTTTTAATTATAATAAATTTGAGAGATATTATAAACCCTAAATATAAGGTTGACATGCTTATAAAATACATTATTGATTTTATATAGTACGTAAGGGTGCCGTCTCATGCTAGGGATTAATGGATTAGGGATTAGAATAGACCAATCAGATAATTGGTCACATTGGAAAGCATTTTCTGATTGGTCTATTCTAATCCCTGATCTATTAATCCCTAGCCTGAGACGGCACCCTAACGGGAACGTGAGAGAAAAACACAAAATTGTGGAAAAATATAAATTTGACAGCGTTGTAAAAGTCATATTTGTAAAAGAACTAGGTTAAAATATTGCACAAGACTCGAGGATTGTTGTCCCTTTGATTTTGGTAAAGAATGGATTTTCACACACCTGTCTTCTAAAGGAATCATACACAAAAGAAGATTCAGCATGGATCAGTCTTCTAGAAAAAGGTCGTAAAGTGTGCCGGCTGTCAAGCTAGAGAGTGTGCCGGCTGGACGAATGCTGGCCCTTAAATACGAGCTTCAAAAAGTGAAGAGCATGCAATAACGCAATCACGCAGTCAAGCAGTTAGTCAGTGAGTCAGTGAGTCGGTTAGCAAAAATCACAAGTCACCAGAATTTTTTCGTGAACGAATTTTTCAACCGTCAACAAGTCAACTTGTCGGGTCAGTAACCGAGCTACGTTGACGCTCAGTGAGAATCTTTTCGACAAGGTCCATCCGGGAAGTAAATATAACAACTCCAGGATTGCAGTTAGAATGAGGTAGACTAAAAGGGTTCAAGGAGTCTCATTAGTGTAACCACCAGAAAAAGGCAACGTTTAACCAAAGGACTAAAAAGATCATCAGAAGGGGAACCAGTCCTTTAAAACAATACTTTGGAAAATCAGAAGGTAAAAATTAATCAAAATAAAAGAAAAACGATACCCTCCCCATTTATAAACTTATTCAAATTATTAACACACATAATAATTTATTTTACTGATAGGAATAACAAATCCTATATTTTTACAATTTCAAAAGGTAGCAATCTTGAGTCAAACGCAATTTTCCAATTTTGACAAAATTAATAAATATTCTAAATTTAAATGTAACCGAAACTTGTTTTATTTACCAACCCTGTCACAGTATTGACAATACCTTTTGCGAAACTAAATCAGGAAACATTAGGGATTAAATGTTGGGGTAATAGTTGGGATTATTTAAAATGGTAATAAATACTTTTATTAATAATTAACAGAAATTCAGTTAGGTTTAGGACATAACACATTTTATACAAATTCCAAACTGTTTTCTGGTTTATTATGTAAATAGTAATTTATTTATAAGAAATATTACTTAATTATAATATGGGTGAGAAATAAATATTTATTAATCTTCCAAGTCAAGGTGATGAAAAATCAAAAACACATAATCCTCTTTTGACGTTTCGACAGTTCTGCTGTCCTCTTTAGAAACTGTACTATTTATTAAGTTTTTTTATATAAATTACAATGACATATAAAAAAATTACAAACATAGGAATATATGTTAATAATTTAATTAACATTACAGTAAAAAAATTTTAGAATTCACTTGTGATCAACACTACACTAAGAGAAAAGATTTCTTTTGTTAAGAATAAAAATATGTTTACAGTGATTACCTTAAAAAAAATCGTACTTATGCTTGTTCCAAAAAGATTTCAAGTTTATGAGAAGGAAAAGATATTTGGTGTAAACACTAGTCTGCTTCTGTCATTTAAAGAACATTCAGTAATTTTTTCGTCAAAAAATATTCATAAACAGCTAGTGCGAATTGACAAAGGACATTTAAAAAAATATACTTGCATATTCCGCTTCGACCAATTATCTCTCTTGTTGGAAGTCCTACACATTTTTTGGCAAAAACAATATATGATGAACTCAAAAATGCTATACGTCTTCCTAAATCTCATATAAACAATAGCTTTATGTAAAAGAGAAAATTAAAAACATTAAAATTCCAGATGATTCTATACTAATTTCTTTAGATGTCAGTTCACTTTTTACAAACATTCCACTCGATTTGGTCTAGACAACTATTTGGCACCCCAATAGGGTCCCCCATTTCACCTTTATTTGCAAATATAGTCATGGATGATCTGGAGACAGACTGCTTAATTGAATTAAAAAAAGAAAATTGTATACCGACTCTAAGTCTGATATGTGGATCACACATTTATGACTTTTTACTTTTTTTATTTATTTTTTTTATTTAAATTGGTGTTTTTTTGTTTCTAATAAAGTGGCCTGAAGAGGACGGCGAACCGAGCCATCAAAACGTTGCTCATATAAATATTGTGTTCAACATTATTGCCTTCCTATATCGAAAAAAATTTTCTGATTAATTTAGAAATAAATCTAGAAGATATCGTGTCCACCGACTTCAAAAAAGTCCTTTCAAGTTTCTCTACCAGACATTTTTTGCAATTAGCAATAAAACTTAAATCTCAAACGCTAAACAAGAAAATGATACGCAAGATATTTTCAATTAATTCTTACTCAACGGGTGAGATTGCAGCCGCAAAGAAACTAAAGTTGGATACTGAAAGAAGTGAAAAGGGATCAATTGATCCCACATGAAAGTCATTGTAAGTTATCGCCTTTAAGGAGATCAAGAGGAGAAAGAAAAAATCCAGAGGTCCAAAATGATTAAAATAGTATTGAGAGAATGTAAGAGGGATCAAAGGGATCAAAGGAGGACCAAAGTAGTATCAACAAGAAATAGTATCGAGAACACCAAAGAAGAAAAAGGACATGGAATATATTTTTTTTAATGGTTGAATTAATTTTAAGGGTTTAAACATATAGATGGAAAAAAACTGGTATAAATATTATATTTTATATTAGATAAATTGTAGATCTTTTTTTATAGAAATTTATCTGTTAGATTTTTGTGGCCTTTAGTCTAATGTTAAAAAAATTAACTTTTAATTTAGGTCAAAATCACATTTTATTGCTCTGAACATTTCTATGCAATTCGCAATGAACATGGATCCTCAGGACTGCAATAAGTATAACTAATTAATTTCTACTCATTTAAAGTTTATCCTTAGTTGTATTTCAGATTACATGGTAAACTTCTTAAAAGATTTTTATTTGATTTTAAACTTACTAACTTTAGAAAATAATTTTTTTCAAATTCTCAGTTACTTTTCTTTATTTTTTATTTTTAACACTTTATAGTTACTTGGTCACATTGTAGTAATTTTCTTTTTTTTATATTTCTTTTTATTCTCTTGACATTATCTCATTTATTTATTTCTTGTTACTCTTTAGTTGCTTTTCTTTAATTAAATTTTTTTAAGTTTTAGAAACTTTTTGTCAATCCCAAAAATTTTTTTCTAAATATTCTAGTAATGTTCTAAGCTTTCACGTGGCTTTCACTAAATTAAAAAAAAATTACTTTCCAATAATTGATCTGATTTCCATCAAAGATATAAATTCACTTGTGTACAACAGGAACCAACTAGTTTTAGTCAATATTTAGTCAGGAAACATTTTGAACAACGGAAACACTACGGGATAGTTTCAAGTAGTTACAGTCAATATTCAATCAGACTGAGTTCACACTGGAAACTTTATACGATCCTAAATCAGTTTTACACAATTTTAGCAAAATTTACATCTAAATCAACATTTTCATAATATTACCATAATTAATATTTCCTCTCTTTATAAATTATTTTAATAAATTTTCAATTAGAACATTTCTTACGAATAATTGAATTTGAAAGAAATAATAATAAAAGAAAATAATATTTGTGTAAATAAATAAATACTCATATTTCATCGGTTGTCAGGGGCATACGTTCAAAAAGACACATTACCTTAAAGAAGCAAGGGTCATTTATCTTTTGGGCTTTTGTCTCAATATGAAATGGAAAGCGCATCTGGGAGGAAAATTTTACATTTGATGCAGAAAGTATAAAAGTTTTTAGATAGAAACACTCAGAATAAGAGGGCATCTAGTTTGAAAAATGCGCTGCTTTCAGTAAGGTGGAGTCTGAGAGACAGATCGAGATCAGTCAGAAGAAAAATTAGGTGCGAAGGAAAAAGGAATAAAAACTTGTTATTTTAAATCCTCCAGTAGAGAAGCGCTAATGTAATATACATTCATGAGCGCCAAATCAACCCTTTCCATTGTCTGGTAGAATTTGCCAGGAGTACAATGGAAGCATCTTTCTCTTTCACTCTCTGTATCCTCCTCATCTTTAACCTCCCCACCTCCCCTTTCTCTCTCACACTATCACTATCACTTTCTCTCTTTTTCTATCTTTATTCTCCCGTCTTTCTCTCTCTCTCTCCATTTCCCTATCTCTATTTTTCTCTCTCTTCCTCTCTCTCTCTCTCTCTCTTTCTCTCTCTATCTCTGTCTCCCTCGTGCTTCTCCTCTCACAATCTCACTCATACCAGTCATGCGTTAGCACGAAAAGCCTCAGTGATTTATTTGCAGCACATAATTGGTCCATTTCTCTCGTGGCTCTTGTGAAAGCAAGGGTAGAGATTTGGTTAGCTGTGCTCGACGCTTAAGGAAAATAAAAACCAAAAAAGTAAAAGGATGGACGCTGGAGAAAATAAGGTGTGAAAATTAGCAGCTTTACACTTCGGTCATGCTTTTTTTAATCCATTCAGAAACTTTTGAAGGGAAAGAAGATAAAAAATGCACAAGATGAGAGGACAGAGTGGGATAATTAGCAGCTCTGCATTTTTTCTTTGCTTAACTCCTATTTGTAACCAAAGCCAGAATCTGGTTGTATTTTCTCACTCAAATTTAGGGTAACGTAGAAAGCAATAGAAAAACCAAAAAAAATTGTTCACTAAATAGCCACAGTAATCATATAGACTAAAAAAAAAGAATTTAAATTTTGCTTGAGCTTGAAGCAATATTTACTTTTTTACTCAAGCAATGCAAAGAAATTAAAATTTGCTGCAAAGCAAGGTAATTTTTACTTTTTTAACAGTTATTTTTACTTTTTTAAGGAGAAAAAATGCCAGTATTGATGAAAATTTGCCGTTTTGTATTCAAAACAAATATTTAAAGTATTTAAAAAAATGAATAATAGATTAATACATAAATAACTTTTACTTATAATTTCATTACTAAATCTTCCGAAAAAAATTTGATTTCAAAGAATTTTGCTTCAAAAGTATCATTTGTTTTTTTTTCCTTTTAGAAAACAAAGTAAAAATTACCTGGTTTAATTTGTTTGCATTGCTTAAGTAAAAAAGTAAACATTACTTAAAACGAAATTTTAATTTGTTTTTTTTTTCAGTGTATAACAACAGTAATTTATTCATCCTGTTTACACTTAAACTTTCTCCCCAATTTGTTTTTGTTTTAAATCAATTGCTTTTAAAATAAATGTATTTTTTAATTTAGGGGAATACGCAATCGATTATTACAAAAAAAAGTTGTATTTGGATTTTTTTAAAGTTTGATTAGTGGAATTCTTGTTTAACAATTGAGTTTTAATATTTTTGGGATAAAATTATTAATATTACACGACAAATTCTTAAATTGAAAGCTAAGGAAAATTTATTATATCGAATTTGGTTATTTAAACGCAAGAGACACTAATTTTTCAAAATATCTCGATATTCTAACTTCAAAATCAACTAATACTAAAATATATAAAATGCCAAAATTAAAAATATACTTAACTAAAATTCTACTGTAAAAAAAAAATTTTTACAATCGTTTATGTCTTTTAATCACGGGCCCACTTAAACAAATTTAATTTCTCAAACTTAATAATCCAATTTAATTCTTATTTAACAGATATAGTTTATAGTTCATCAGTTTATTATTATAGAATTTATTAAAGAATTGTGAAAATGATGCTTTCCAGCGATAATTTTTTCTTTTTTAAATTTTAAAAAATATGCACTTCTAAATTTTACACATAATAAATTTTTTTAAAATTAATCCTTAAATATTTAGCTTTTTTAACACCTTGATTTAATTTTAAAAATGAGTCTTGAAATTAAAAACAATTAGTGTAATTACATTATGTATTTCTGGGTAAATTTCGTGCATAAATTGCATTCTTGCTGTAAAACTTCTCAACAAGATACGAACGTTACGAACAATCTCTCGGCTTACGTATATTTAGATGTAGAAACTAAATATCAAGTTGTTGCTGCTTCTGCACAGAAAATCAGTATTTTATCAAATTAGTTATGTTAATTATTGCATTTATAATTATAATAATTACAATAATTGTACATTGAAGAACCATTCTTTCTATATTTTACAAAAATAAGTTTAAATAAGCGCAGGATTAATTAGAAGAAGTGCGCATGCGCGGAAAAAGTCCGTATGAGTGCAAGAGTTACGTGAGGAACGTGATTATTTGTTTATATTTAAAATTAAAAAAACTATCGAGTTAAATTAACCACGACAACATTTTGCAATTGTTTAAACAAATTATTGTTAAAAATTATTATTAATTCTTTAAAAATGCACCTAGATAGACACAATTTTTTCCTAATTTTACAAATTAATGGTCTCTAGTGAAAGTAGGACAAATTATTGAAGACTATAATTCATTATTTTTACTTTGTTTAAACAATTTATAATTGTTTATTTTTAACTTTTATCCTAAAACACTTAGCGAGTGGTAATATTTTTTTAAACTATTAATTGTTTATATTTAAGATCACAAGATATTCAGAAAAATTAAGTGCATCTACCGTTTGTCATTGTATAAACAAATTATTGTTAATAATCATTAATTCTTTACAAATAAACAAATAAAGGCACAAATTTTTCCTAATTTTACAACTTGTGTTGTTTTAGAAGCATTTGTAAAAAATTAAAAATTATTAACAATAATTGTTTAAACAATTTTACGTGGTGGTTACGGATAATTTTGCTAAATATCTTCTTACTTTTAAAATAAAAAATTACCAAGGTAAGAAAACTACGAATCGCTAGGTGTTTTAGGATAAAAGTTATAAATTAACAATATTAAATTGTTTAAACAAAGTAAAAGGAATAAATTATAGTCAATAATTTTTCTTGTTCTAACCAAAGCAATTAATTTGTAAAATTAGGAAAAAGTTGTGTTTTTCTAGGTGCATTTATAAAGAATTATTAATTATTAACAATAATTTGTTTAAACAATTAAAAATTATTGTTATGGTTAATTTTATTCGGTACTTTTTTTAGTTTTTAAATATAAAAAATAGACAAGTCGGAAAAAACTGCAACTAGCTAGGTGTTTTAGGATAAAAGTTATAAATTAACAATACATAGTAAATTTTTTAAACAAAGTGAAAATAATAAATTATAGTCAATAATTTGTCTTATTCTAACCAGAGCTCATTAATTTGTAAAATTAAGAAAAAGTTGTATCTTTCTATTTGCAGTTGTAAAAAATTAATTATTATTTACAATGATTTGTTTAAACAATTGCAAATTGTTGTTGTAGTTAATTTTACTGAATACTTTCTTTAAATTTGAATGTTAAAAGATAGCTGAGTCAGAAAAAACTACAACTCGCTAAATTTATTTGAATAATAGCTGTAAATTAACAATAATAAATTGTTTAAACAAATTAAAAATACATAAAAATATCTATAAACATTCGTAAATTGACGATATTTAACAATTTTGTTGAAAATTTCTAAAGAAACTGTTAATTTGTAATTTAAAAAAAAAATTTCTTTTTTTTTGCATTTATGTGGGTTGTTTATAACTCTATAAAAAATAGTTAATGTTAATAAATTATGGAATATTGTTGTTTGAGGACTTTTCAAGATGTAATTCGCTGTATGGATGTTTTGATTGATTTTTGTGAATTTTGTAGGGAATTTACGAAAAAGTGCGTTTTTCCCAAGTAAAACTATTAGAGAATAAATATCAAGGAGTTTTCGGTTAATAAATAATTTTTGTTTACTCCAATCTTTTAAATAGGCATTTTGTCCTGTGCTCCCCTAATTAAAAAAAGACATTCTTTCCATGAAATATATTATATTTTGAATTAAAATCATCCTAGATTAATTTTTAAAAAACATATTAAAGGTCATGATTTAAGCTTTCCATTAATTAATCAATAATATGTATAGTCAAGTTTAATTCCTAACAGACGAAAAATGACAATTTCGAAAGTTTTGCGTATTTTTAAGGTTAGGACCGAATTTTAAAACACTAACAATACAAGAATCGTTATACCGTTATAAATGAACTCACCTAAAAATGAAATATGAAACTATCTCTGTTTGCTAAACAATAAATAATTTTTTTCAAAACATCAGAAGGGTTAAGTTGAACTCTCTTTCAAAGTTCTATTTTCAAATACATTTCTCCATCGTCTACATTAAACTTTACAAAAGTTACAAGTTACATCAAATATTGAAACATCAAGAATAGAAATTCTTTGTGAATAAAGACGAGAAGAAGTTTCAAACAACGGGAAAACAATTTCGACTTTTTTTCCTGATTCACTATCTTTCTTTCAAACTTTCTTACGAGAGAACTTCTCCCAAACTGAATTTGAGAAACGATTGGCTATTTTTACCGCATCTGGAATCGACTGCAATCTCAATAAAAGACACAAATCGGTGCCAAAATAGTTGACCCGCACGAATTTTTAAAATTCTTCCGATCCTGAGAATAATTTACCACCGCCAGTATAAAAATCAATTGGGTAAAGTTATAAATTCTGCCATTTGGATGAAACGTCCCCCAGGTCTTCTTACGTTTTTTTTTTTCAGTTGAGAGAGAGAGAAAAAAAAAGGGTTTCAGCGAGGCAAAGACCATTGCTCGCGTGCTCGATTGCTCGGAGAAAACGTGCCAGACTTTTCGCGCCGCCGATCGCACTCTTTTTAACTTTCTTTGCTTTATCTATTCCTTTTTTCGACTGGAAACTGCACTGGAAGCTACAAACTTAAGGACCGTCTCTCTTGCCTTCTGATTTCGCAAATGTCGATTGAGAAAAACTAGTCGTGAAGTCTCAGCTTTCCGCCACTTCGTGACCAGATTAAGGAAGAACATAAACACTAGAAACGACTGAGGCCATTTTTTATAATGCCTGCACCCGGAAAAGCAAGTCGTCAAACAAAGCCTGACTTAAAAATGCAAAACTAACTGGATTTCTCTCTTTTCTCTCGTCTTCTCCACAAACACCACCATTTCCTTCTCGCGTAATTTTCTCTGTTCCATAATTCGCTTTTCCTCTCACCCATCCTCCTTTCGCTCTTTTAGATTTAGTATATCAATCTTTTTCCTCTTGTTGCTCCATTATTAACCAGCTTGGATTTTGTTAATGCACTTTAGCTATGTATCAACTTTTCAACGGATTTTCCAGGATTTTTGGATAATATGTTCACAAAAAGAAAACTTGTATAGAGCCAGAGAAATTTATATGGAGAAAAAAATTGTGAGGATGAAAAATTTGTGGGTGCACCAAGAAGCATATTGATATTCTCGTGTAGCCATCTTCGTGGCATGGAGCAGGTAACATTGTTCAGACTATCGAACTTCCGCTATCAAATTACCTGACTATTAACCGCTTCTGTTTCGCTCTTGTAAAACTCCCTTTGAGAACTATACGTATCACGGTTAACGGTCGACCAAACCATTAGAGTTCTGGTTTACCACGTCTTCATCCTTTGATCAGTTATTATGTTGGATAACGATTATATAATACATTTAAACATTAATTTAACAATCCCCGTGGAAAGTTTTTAAATCCTATGCTAATTATAATAATCATTTTTGTAACAATATTTATCCATTCCATTTTTGTATTTGTACAGAGAAAATGTTTTCGATTTTCATCGGGAGAATTCAAAAATAAAAAATAAACTATAAAGTTATTTTTTCAATTTGCGCGACGTTTCGTTGACTAGATTCGTCAACCTCATCAGGCACTGTTTATTGAGAAACCACAAAAAATTAATATTTTAGTTTAAAATTAATACACACATTGCACCAATTAAAATTAATAATAACAAAAATGATAACAATTTACTAACAAAATATAATTATTTTTGCGATTAGTTTTCCACACAAAAAAAAATGAAATGTCTGCAGTGGGTAACTAATATTTGCTGTTGAATTTAACAAAATTAGTATCCACAGCAAATTATTTGCTATGACAATGAACAAAGTTTGCTGTGATAAACAATATTAGACAAATTTTTTAAAATTTAATCTCACAGCAAACTTTTTTACTCTCACAGCAAATTTGTTCGCTGTCCCTATATTTGCAAACTTATTTTGACGTGGCAGCGAATAATTTACTGCCACAGTTAACTTCTTCTATGCGTGCATATATTTTAGGAATTAAACTATAATAATAAATAAAACAAATCGATGAATAATATTTATCCAATAAGGAGGGCTGCCAGTGGACTTGCAGATTGAAAATAGTTAAAAAAAAGACTTTTTAATTTACAAAAGTGGATAAATAATGAGTTTTTAAGTAAAAAAAGTAAGTAGACAGTGAGCTTTTAAATAAAAAAAAGTTGTAAATGACGAAACTAATTGAAAAATTGAGTAAAAATCAAAAAATGATGACAAAAATTGAAACGAAATAATTGGAATTTGAAGTAAATAATTGAAAAGTTTCAAAAATAATTGCAGGGTGTCTACTCACCGGGAATTTCGGGAAAACCGGAAATTTGCCGGGATTTTAGTTCGACCGGGAAAAACCCGTGAAATTGCAGGGAAAAAAATTATATCCGGGAATTTTTAAAAATTTCTTTCACAATTCTTCAAATTCGCTTGAAACTTATTACTCGTTTTCGAAGTCTCTGATTTTAATTACTTTTTCAATTTTTTAATTAATGTCTACAAATTTTTTAATTTTTAAACCAGTATTATCAATTACTTTCGTCGTCTTTAAATTTTTCCATCAAATTTCAATTATTTTTATCATTTTTTAATTATTTTCTGCATATTTCTATTAGTTTTAACATTTAAAAATTATTTTTATCAAATTTCAATAATTATTTTCAATCTTTTTTTTATGGTCATTAATTTCTCAATTTATTACACAGTTTTAAATTTTTTTCTTCAATTTTCAGCAATTATCTTTAATAATTTTATTATTATGTATCAATAATTTTTAAATACTTTACACCAATTGACAATTATTTTTTTTCATTTTTTTTCAATTTTACTTTATTTTAATTATTTACACCAGTTATCAATCATTCATGTCATTATTTAATTATTTATCTCAAATGTTTATCATTTTTGTTATTTTTCATGTATTATCTTCCAAATTAAATTTTTTGTAATTTCTCAATTTATTTTCTTCCAATTTCAATAATTTTTGTCATTTCTCGACTATTTTTTCCTATTTTTAATTATTTTTGTCATTTTTCAATTGTTTTTTAAAAATTTTCAATTAATTTAGTAATTTCTCAATTATTGTCAATATTTTCGACGTTGTTTTATTACTTTCTCCAAATTATGTATTTATTTTCTTTTATCTTTAAATTATTGTCATGAATTTTTTAATTTCTTACTTCAATTTTCATTTATTTTTGTCAATTCTCAATTTCTTTTCAAGTTTTAATTATTTTTGTCATTTTTCAAGTCTTTTCTTCAAATTTTTTAATTTTGACTTAATTTTTAATTAGTTTTGTCACTTTTCAATTATTTATCTAAAATGTTTATTATGTTTGTTATTTTTCACATATTACCTTCGAATTTAAATTTTTTGTGATTTCTCAATTATTTTCTTCAAATTTCTGTTCTTTTTGTTATTTCTCGATTATTTTTTCCTATTATAATTATTTTTCTCATTTTTTAATTGCTTTTAAAATTTTCAAATAATTTAGTCATTTCTCAAGTATTATCAATATTTTCGACATTTTTTTATTATTTTCTCCAAATTTAACTTATTTTCTTATATCTTTAAATTATTGTCATGGGTTCTTTAATTTCTTACTTTAATTTACATTTAATTTTTTCATTTTTCAATTATTTTTGTCATTTGTCAATTGCTTTTTATTTTTAATTTTAATTATTTTTATCATTTTTCAAGTTCAGTTCAAGTTCTATCATTTTTCAATTATTTTTGTCATTTGTCAATTGCTTTTTATTTTTAATTTTAATTATTTTTATCATTTTTCAAGTATTTTCTTCAAATTTCAAATTTTTTGGGATTTATTTATTTTCTTAAAGCGTCAATTATTATCTCCAATTTTTCAATTATTGATTTCTAATTTTTATTTTTTTTTCTCCATTTTTCAATTATTTATGCCATTTTTTACGTCTTTTTTTCAAATCATAAATTTTTTACATAATTTTAAATTAGTTTTCTCATCTTTCATTTTTTTTCAAGGTTCAATTATTTTTGTCATTTCTTAATTATTTTTTTTTATTTTTTATCATTTTTCAAGTATTTTTTTCAAATTTTTATCAATTTTAAGATTTTTCAATTATTTAATTATTTTCTTTCATGGTCAATTTTTTTCTCCACTTTTTCAATTATGTATTGACATCAAATTTTTATTTTGTTTTCCCATCTTTTAATTATTTTTGTCATTTTCTAAGTCTTTTCTTCAAATTTTTAATTATTTACTTAATTTATAATTAGTTTTGTCATCTTTCATTTTGTTTCTTCAAATTTCCATTATTTTTGTCGTTTTCCGATTATTTTCTTCAAATTTCTATTATTTTTGCCATTTTGGAATTATTTCCTTCAAAGATCAATTTTACCTTAAAAACTTATATATTACGCACTTAATTTTTTCACTATTTTAATATTATAGCTATTAATCATACATAAAAGAAATCCGGGAAAAATGTGATTTTAGATCCGGGAAAACCGGGAATTTGAAACTTTAAAACAAAAGTTTGAGGATGGTGTAAAAAATTTTAATTTTTACAGAATAATTGAGATATTGAAGAAATAAGTAAAATGTAAATAAACTAATTGAATAATAACATAAATAATTATAAAAACTGTTGTAAAAATTACACTTTTTAGACAAAAGTTGAAAAATTGAACAAAATAATAGAATTTTCAAGAAAATAATTGAAACTTGAAAAAAATAATTTAAAAATATCAAAAAAATGGATATGTGTATATTTTAAACTCTTTTATAAACTTTATATAGAAACTCTAAGTGTTGTGTTTTTACAAGTTTTAATATGAAAATTTTATATTTTGAGAATATGAATATTTATATTATTTATGGTAAATATCTTTAAATATGAATCTTATATTTCTGCTATATTTCATATGTCTATATATTATTCACACAAACATACACACTTATACTAACACCTATAATGTAGTACACTTAATTTCATTTATGTATTTTTTAATGTATTTCTTTCAGGTTGTGCTCAGGAATTTTCATTATTTCCAAATTTCAAAGTTTTCTAAATGTTAATTTTCTATACTTTTAAGAATTCGTTATTTTTTTAAACCTAGCCGCTCAATAAACGACTAAAGTATAATGACAAAAATAACTGAAATTTAGAAAAAAAATTAATGAAAAATGAGAAATATATTTAAAAATGAAGTAAAAAATATAAAAAATGTAATACATTAATTGCAAAATTGTATAAAATAATTGAAAAATTAGATATAATTAAAATGTAAAGAAATGAATTAAATAATGACATTAATAATTGAAAACTGATCTTCAAAAGGTAATAAATTCATGACAATAATAAAAAGATTAAATTAAAGATTAAAATTAAGATATTAAATCAAGATTAAAGAAAATAATTCAAAAATATGAAACATATTTTAATATTGACAAAAATAGTTGTGATTTAAAGAAATAATTAAGAAATGACAAAAATAATTGATAACTTTAAAAAAATTAAAAATTTGGAGAAAATTCTTGAAAACTTGACAAAACAATTAAAAGATTGAAATAAATAATTCAAAACTGGTGTAAAAATTAAAAAAAGTTATAGACAATAATTTTAAGGTTAAAAAGAATATTATAAGTTTGAGGAAAATAATTGAAAGTTGAAGAAATTAATTGAAGTTTGAAGACAATAATTAAAATTTGAAGGGAATAATTCAAAAATGGCAAAAAAAGCAAATATGAAAAAAAATAATTAAAGTTTGAAGAAAATAATTGAAAAAGGCGTAAGAAAGTTAATAAATTCCTGACATTAATAAAAATAATGATGAAAACTGACATTAATGAAAATAATGATAAAAATAATTGAAAACAGGTGTAAAAAATTTAAAAGGTCGTGGCAATAAAAAAAATTGAATAAAATAATTGTAATTTGCAAAAAATAATTCTAAAATGGCAAAAATAACAAAAATACGAAAAAAATAATTGAAAAATAACAAAAATAATTCATTAATGACAAAAGTAATTGAAACTTGAAGAAAATAATTGAAAAAGAACGAAAGTGAATTGAACTTGTGCAGAAGTTTTGGATATTCCTGACAATAATTTAAAAATTGAAGAACATAATTGAAATTTAAAAAAAATAATTGAAAAGTTAAAAGATAATTGGAATTACAAGAAGATAATTGAACAATAACAAAAATAATTGTAATTTGAAAACAAAATTGATAACTGGTGCATAAAATTAAAACTTTAAAGACACTTTTTGAAAAATTAACTAAACAATTAAAATTTTAAGAAACTGATTGAATAATGACATAAATAATTGAAAGCTGGTGTATAAATAAAAAATTTATCTATATTAATAAAATCAGACTTTTGTCTGTACATTGCTCCGAATTCAAAATTTTTGTCATATATTGTCATTTTAAACAACAAGGATTCCAAAAATGCCAATAAAAAATGTTTGTCTGCCTGTCTGTCTGTCTGCCTGTCTGTACGTCCTCAATATTTTGTTCCACTATCACTCAGAAACGGCTTGACCAATTAAAGTCAAACTTTGCAGATTTTTGGGTATTTGCCTAACTTAAAATTTTGGCCTTATTAGATAAAAAAATAATATGAACGGGAGAGATGACATTTTTTCGTAAAATCCGAAAAAATGTTCCATTTTTTGATATATTTTTTCTAATCTATTTTTATTTCGGTTTTTGAGACAGATTAAATATATATTTTAACCTTAGTTGTAAAAAAAATATCCGCAACATTTTTTATTTGGGGAAAAAAATTTAAAGAAACAAATTTTTTAATGAATTTTTTTTTAAAATTAATTTATTTTCAACTTTTAACTTAAATTTATATAAAGTCATTATAAAATTGTTTCAAATAGTATAGAATTAGATTTATACATTTTTTACCAAAAGCCAATATTTGCATAGAAATATTTTTAGAAATATTTTTAGAAAAAATACTTTCTGTCAGAAAATATTTTTTGTCAAAAAATACTTTCTATAATGAAATACTTTTTGTTAAAAGAAGAAGAAAATAATTGAAATTTGTTGAAATTAATTGAAAAAAATGTACAAATTTAATAAACTCATGACAATAATAAAAATAATGAAGAAAATGTTTGAAATTTGTAGAAAATAATTAAAAACTAATATAATACCTAAATTTAAAAATTTCTGTCAATAAAAAAAATTGAATTTATTTACCGGCAAAAGCCCATTAAAATATAAAGTTTAAAAATTTCTTCCAAGTAACAATAAAACTAAAATTTGATATAACAATAATAATTACTTTATTAAATATTAATAGGTCGCATTCAATAATTTGAATAAAATAATCATTGAAATTTTAGGAAATAATTCTAAAATTGCAAAAATAATATAAATATGAAGAAGATAATCGTAAAATGATAAAAATACTTGAACAATGACTGAAGTAATTGAAATTTAAAGTTTAAAATACATTTAAATACATTTAATACATTTAATACATTTAATACCTACATTTAAATATACATTTTAAATACAAAAAAAAAAATACATGAAATTTGAAGAAAATTATTGAAAATTAACAAAAGTAGAATAGAAACTGGTGTTGAAAATTTAAATATTTCTGGTAATAATTTAAAGATAAAAAAAAATAATTGAAATGTTGAGAAAATAATTGAAAAATGACAGAAGTAAATGAAAACTTGTTTAATAAATTTAAATATTCATGACATTAATTTAAAGACTGAAGAGAATAATTGATATTTGGAAAAAGTAAATTCAGAATCGCAAAAATACATGAAAATTGACAATAATACTTTAGAGTTGACAAAAGTATATAAAAATGACAAAAATAATTTAAAAGAGGTGTAGAAATTACGTATTTGTAAATTGTAATTAAAAAATTGACGATGTAATTGGAATATGAACAAACTAATTGATTTATAAGGTAAATTTTTAATCAGGCACCTAATATCAGAAGACACCCCCCCCCCCGCAGTTGGAATGGATATTTTACTAAAAAAGTAAGAAAAGTGAGGTTTTTTAAAAAGTGAGCAAGAGTGAGCAATTTTAAAAAACGTCAGTAACTTGATAAAAGTTTCGGAACTTCAAAATAAATAAATTAATAAATTCGACTATTCGACACTTTAAATTAATCTTATTTATTATTTAAATTCATATAAGTGTGTAATATATAAATTATTGTTGGTCATAATCAATGTCTCGTCATTAAGGCTACCACATCTGCATATTTTATCTGTAAAGTAAAACAATTTTAAAATTTCTTGATGAAGAGAACCAAAATTAATATTTACAATTAATAATTAATAATTAAAAGGCAGGGACTTAATTGTTTCACCTATTTATAGCGCAGGGCAATCTTTACATTTAAACTTGTAAACAATATTTGTATGTTCCCATTTTTACATTTTATCTTTTCCCAATTTTATTACTGAATTGAAATTTTTTTTAATAATAGGAATAGTTGAGATATTGTATTCTTTTAGTAAATTGGGTAATTGAAAAAATAGGTTTTGTCAAAAGGTAAAGAAATCTTAAGAATTGTTTTGTAAAAATCTTTATGATTATTATCAATGGTTTTGTCAGAGCATGTAATTAATTATATTCATACGTATTTTTATGTTGTTTTTTTTTGATAAAATCAACTGGATAGTCATAATTAATTAAAATCTTCTCTATCTTTTTAAAACTATCCATATGAAATCATTTATCCGCTAGAGTTATTGCTTTGTCCACCAAATTAAAAACTATGTTTTTCTTTTGTTGTATGGAGTGATTGGAGAAAAAATGAATCAATCTTTGAGACGAAATAGGTTTGACATACCAATTATAATTATGTTTTAAATTTTATTATTCTTGTCCTTTTTATTCGTTAATCTCACTTTCAAAATTTCCAATTATTATAAAAACAAAATTCGAAATTTTAACATTTCTATCGGTATTTTTTTCTATCGTGTGCGACTTTTTGCTTAACCTGTATACCAAATTAAAGATCTGTATCTAGCTTCAAGTTATGAAGAGGGTGGTAAATAGTTTCGAAAAACTTGTCTGATAGATCAACAAGGAAAGTTTCGCCATCACTGAAAACTCATTACAGCACCCTCAGCAAGCCTAGAATGTGTGAAGAAGTTACGTAATCTCACTCCTTGCCAGATACTATAACTGTTGCTTTAAATGTCACGGGACTTCCGGTTCATTTTCGGCAAAGTAAAAGACACTCCAAGTTGCAAATAAAAGGGAAGATCAAATCAAAAAATACATTAGGAAATAGGGAGAGAAGTTAACAAAGATTAGAACTAGGGAAATAAATTTAATCGGCCATGGAAAGGGAAATGGGTTCTAAATCGTGAAGAAATAAATTGAAAGACCTTAGGCATGTTTAAAGTAACTGAAACATTTCTGAAAAAAATCTAATTTATTTAATATAACAATTCATACAAATTTCAGATATCTTCGAAACTTAAGATTTTTTGTTTTTTTTCTACTAACGCTACAAGAAGAATTTTTATTTCAAGAATTAAAAATTGATTGCTAGTTCAAGGAAATAATTAATGATAACTTTTTTCAGAATATGAACAGAAATTTCAGGTCCCGCCCAGGAACAAAAAACCGATTAAACTTTTTGAATAGGTATTGCATTCTTCTGAATCCGCATTCTTAAATAATAGGAAATTTCCGTTAAAAAATTTAAAAAGAAATTATATTTAACTATTTATTTATTTTTTTATTTACAAATCTTAAGTAACTGGCTTTTAGAATATTAATATATAATTAGCACTAATAAATATAACAAATTGGTAAATAATATTTATCTAATAAGAAGAAATAAATATTTTAAATATATTATTTAAAAATCAATTAATATAAATAAAATAACTATTTATTTTATTTATTTATTAAATTTATAATGTTTTAGAATTAAAAATAAAATTGCAAAAAATAATTGCAAATTTTGCGAATTAATTAAAAAAAATTATGGAATCAATTAAAAATTGGGGAAAGTAATTTAAACAATCATAAAAATGTTTTAAACATAAAGAAAATAATTTAAATTTGAGAAAAATACTTCAGAATCTTAAAAGTAAAGTAAAACAAAATTGAATAATGAAAAATTAGAAAAAAATAATTGAAAATTGAAAAAACATTATTAAAAATTGAGATAAATAAATAAAATTAAAAAAAATAATTAAAATTTGAGAAAATATTTAAACAAATTACATAAAATATTTTAAATAAAGGAAAGTTTTTATTTTTATTTATTTATTTAATCAGATTTACGGGCTCAAAGCCCTTTGGTACATAAGTACTTAACAATAATTCTAAAATTAGATAACAACAATAAAAAGATAATATTAAGACTTGACAATAGCGTTAGTTTGAGGCAAATTTGTTTTAGATCGCAAAATTATAAACAGCAATAAACATACTTACAATTTATAATAAATTTAGCGAAAACTTAAGAAATTTTCAAAGAAAGATAAACAAAATTTAAGAAAAATACTTAAAACATTCAGAAGTTCATTGAAATAAAATAAAATAATTAAAAATTAGAGAAGATAAATGATAAAAGATAAACATAATTTAAAATTGAACAGAACAAGTTTTAATTAAAGAGAAATAAGTAAAAACTTTTTGGCAATTATGAAAAAGAACAAGAAAAAGAACGAAAGTAATTGAGGGGCTGGATGCAATAAAGGGATATAGAGGACTTTCGAAGTCCCCCGTTTCTGCCGGAGACTCGCTGTACGCGGGGCCAACGAAAGTCGCACGTATCCCCTTATTGCATCCAGCCCCTCAATTGAAAATTGAAGAAAATAATATAAATAATGAAATAATTGAAAAGTCAGATAATTAGTTAAAATTTTTTGAAATTATGAAACAAATGTAAAGAATCGAAAATTGAAGGAAATAAATTTTGGAAATTAACTGAATAATGTTTTTAAATTTTAAAACTTGACGAAAGTAATTAAAATATTATACAAACAATGAAAAATTGTAAAAAATAAATGACATTTAAGTGTGATAATTGAAAAAATTACAAAATTTTTTTTTAAATAAAGAAAAAATAATTGAAATTTAAAAAAAATACATAAAGATCTTAGAAATCAATTAAAAAAAAATAATAACTAAAAATTGAAGAAAACAATTGAAGAAATAAGCTAAAAGTAATTGAAATTTACGATCATTAATAAAAAAAATTTTGAAATTATGAAAACAAATGAAAATAATTAAAAATTAAAGAAAACAATTGAAATTTTAGAAAAATTCTTAAAAATTGAGGAAAATAATTTTAGAAAATGAGAATAGCTGAAAATTGGAGGAAAGACTGAAAGAATGCTAAAAATAATTGAAATTTACGATAATTAATAAAATTGTTTAAAAATTATGAAAACAAAGAAAAATAATTAAAAATTGAAGAAAATAATAGAAATTTGAGAAAAATACTTAAAAAATTTTAGAAATTTATTTTATAAAATGAGAAAAACTAAAAATTGGAGAAAAGTCTGGAAGAAAGCGAAAAACAATTAAAATTTACGATAATTAATAAAAAAAATTTGAATTATTGATAACAAATGAAAATAATTAGAAATTGAAGAAGATATTTGAATTTTCAGAAAAATACTCAAAAATCTTAGAAAATAATTTTAGAAAATAAGAATAATAATTAACAATCGAGGAAAATAATTGAAAAATGATAAAATTAATTAAAAATTGAAAAAAATAATTGAAATATGCTGAAAATAATTTAAGATTAAGAAAGAAGATTTAATTATGATGAAAATAATTTAAATATGAAAAATTGAAAACATACAATAAAATTTGAGAGAAATAACTAAAAAATCATAGAATATATGTTTAAAGAAAATAATAATTACAAAATTACTTAAATATTTTTAATTAAAGAGAATAATTAAAAAAATCGCAGAAATAACGAAAATTGATAAAAATAATTGGAATATCGGATAAATAATTGAAATTTTTAAAAGTAATGCCAAAATAATAAAAATAATTATAAATTGATGAAAATCAAGAAGAATTGCAGAATTTATTATTAATCAAAGGAAAATAATTAAAAAATCGTTATATAATGGAAAATTGATGACAATTATCTAAATTTGAGATAATAACGGAAAATTTAGGAAATTAATAGAAGGTGTATATATTTTAAACTTCTTTAAAAACCATAATAAATTTTTAAAGTATTTTTCGAAGTTTTATTTTTACACAAATGACAATTAAAAACCAGCACAACATGACACTAACGAAGAAGGTTACCTTATTCTTTCAATTCAAATTTCAAAATATTTCCTGATAAAGAAACTGAAAATCAATAAAATAACAGGGACTAACTTCACTTCAGTTTTTAAAACGTGGACAGAAAAAGATAAATAAATATTGATACTATAACTAACTTCACATCAGACTTAAATATAAACAGAAAATGATGAATAAATATAAATACTAACTAACTTCAGGAGTTTACGGAGATTATTATTATTTAATTTTGTTATTAAATCTGATAGTGCAGTGTATAAATTTTTTTAATTTCTCAATAAATTAAAACTAGGTGAGAATTATGTCCATTTCATGGACATTTCGCTTCCAAGTAAGCAAAATAATTTGCTTCCTCATAGAGGAAGCAAGAAATTAATAATATATAAGTTAATTGGGGAAGTTGTTAAAAAAAAAATTTTAATGCAAAACAATGTAAAAATATGAAATATTTCACGAATTCTTGATCAATTATAAAAGTTATATAGGTCAATCGATTCGTTTTGAGATAAGGAATATGATTTTTGTATTCATTAAGTTGTATTTTTAGCATAAACAAAATTTTTGTCAAAAAACGATTTTTTTCGATGAAAAAAGGTGCTCAAAAAAATTTGGTTGGGTATTTTCAAAAATCCTTGTGTCCAAATTTAGATATTCATGAGCTTAATAAGTCATCCAAATTTTATTGGAATCCGTTTAATCGTTCTCAAGATATCTTGTACACAAAAACGCTATACACACACACACACACACATACATACATACACACACACACATACATCTGGACATTTGCTTAGGAATGAAAATTTTCGCTTTTTAGATGAAAATGAGTCGATTTAGACTATTTTTGGAAAATCGAAAATTTTAACGATCACAAAGCTTCCTCTATGAGGAAGCAAAAATATAAATATGTTGTGAAATATGGAAAAGTAACCTTTAAATTTTTAGGACGATTCAAAACATCGATGATCGATTCAGCTGGTTGTTATTTAATCTGAAGTTTCTAATTCCAAGATTTTAAATAACAAGATCGATTCAGAAAATTAATCTCTCGATTTATATTCTTAAAATTTACGATTAAAAAAATATTTGTTTAATCGGATTTCATTTCCTGGGCGGTCTGCCCGAAATAATTCCAATCTTGGATCAAGATAAGACATTACATAATCAAGTATAATAAAAAATTAATAATTTTTAAACTTTATGTTCGCCATATTGGATCCGGCATTTAGATTTTTTCAAATCTGACTTTAGATTTGTAATCAGGGACTCCACTAACCCCTTAATACGAAGTTTTATAGAAATTGATTAATGTCTAAATTTTCATATCCGCCATATTGGATCCGCCATTTTGAATTTTCAAAATCTGACTTCAGATTTTATTTTTATTATTTGTTTATTAATTCCGAAAATTTACTCAAAATGAAATAAATTATAAACTTTTGCGTTACAATAATTACGATAATTAAGAAACTCCATAATTTAATATTGTTTTATTTCTCTTCCCCCCCCCCCCTCCGCCGGTCAATATTAAGTGTGAGTATGGCAAGTCTCCACCCCTGATTAAACATATTTTTCAACTTATTTTTTCTAAGGAATATAAGGGGAGGGGGCCAAAATATTTATCTCGCACCGGGCGCGAAAAACCTAAGTTACGGCTCTGATTTCATGTAATTGTTTTAAAAAAAAACTCGTAATAATCGATGTATTGACTCCAGTTCCGGAAGCAACAAGAACATAAAAGTCAACAAAAATCACTAAAAACAATTTTAACCAATCTTACACGATGAATAATTCAACAGGAAATAGTCGTCAAACATTTTCTGAGAAAGGAAAAATCAATGAACAAAGCATAAAAAGTGAAATCCATGTAAATAGAAGTCAGTAAATAATAAAAACCACTGAGCGAAAATTTTCCGAATCCTCAACGATTGATAAATATTTCTGTTGGAAGGCAGAAACCTTATAACATTTGCTTAAAGATTTATAAGGAACAAATGGGGTCAAATATGTGACCATTGATATAAAGATTTCAGTCCAAGTCTAAAAACCCGTTAAAAGAAGATAACGGCAAAAGAAGTAGAGAAAAATTGGAAAAGCAAGGAAAACGAGAAAATAGAGGTAAAATAAAAGAGAAAGTGTTAGAGCAGAAGAGAAAAAGATCGTAGTTGACTGTTGGATGAGATGTCACAAGACTGAACTCCTGTTAATAAAAAGTAATCCGTATACTCGAGCTGCATTTTATTTTTTGGTTTTATATCAGGAGCATGGATCTCTCACATGTGTAAACCAACACATTTCAAAAAGCTATGCATATAATACTGACTCAGCGACACGTTATTAATGCATTCTTAATATTCTGTATACATAATCCTGCTCATACGTGAGCACAAACAAACTAGAAGTTGATCATAGCTATTGCTCACAAGCGTGTTTTTTTAATAGAGAACATTTCTTATTTGGTACTCTTTTTCTCGTTCTAGCTGTTATTGCAATTTTTTCTCATTTCGTCATTTTTATCTCTTATTTTCTTATCCTTTTATTGAAAACTGTTAATGGCAAGAAATTTGTCAACAGAAAATTTTTATTTCCAACAGTATCACTTTTTCATTTTCATACATATTTTATTTTTCAAAAATAAACAAACTTCAGGTGCACTATACCGGCAAGTGCTTTTTTTTTTTGCAATATTGATAAATTTCTTTTTTCGAAAAAACTGAAATTCCTCGACATTCCAATTTTCTTACAGATTCCAGATCTTGGGAAAAATAACTCAATTTTCAGTTGGTACCTCGGCGCGTCTTTCATTTTATCTTTCATTCCAAGTTGCATTTGATGGAAAGGTTGAGAAAGTTGATAGAAAGATGAAGTGATGTCGAAAGGACCGTGAAAGGTTACTGACAGGACACTGCAGAAATGTGAAAAGAGCTTTATGAGAGAAAATATAAAAAGTGGATATGACGTAATACGTATAAGCAGCTGAGGAATTTCATATACAATTTTTGTTTCTTTTTTTAATGAGAAGTCTCTTAAACACGCAGTAAATCTGATTGTCTGCATATAAATCCTACTTGGTGCAATTCATTTCGGTGCAATCAAATGAAACTTTTTGTCTCGCTGTTGAAACCGAGGCTATTTCACACAAGAAAGTTGAGATTATGGTTTTCAATAAAACTCTATCCAGAAAAGAAAAAAAAATAGGCAAACTAACTTGATGAAAAAAAAAGAGTAAAGTAGCGAAGAGTCAACATAAAAATATAATTAGGAACGGAAATTTCAAGAAGCATGAAATGCAGCACAAGCGATTTCTCAGGAGAGAATTAATATCTAATTTCCGACCTGAAATACTAATGTTTCCTCTAAATTTTAATTGTTGGAGCTCGTATTTTCCCAAAATCCCCAGTCAGATTACGCAAATAAGATAATGATATTCTACTCAATTTCTCCTGTACTCGCTGTTAAGCATTCTACAAAATATTCACGTTGTTCTTCATAGTCAAAGGTTATTTAAACTTTTTATTGTATTATATATTATTTATATTTTATTTTAATTAATATTTGACATTAATTTTAATTTAGTAATTTATTTAAGTCTGGATTTTATCTCAAAAATTTTACGAACAACTACATGTTATTTTTTACATTTAATAATAAAGTTTTGAAAGTACCTAGGAATAATTTAACTGAATTTACTAATTACTGATTAAGCTGTAACGATTTCTTTAACTATAAATTTAAAACCGAAACATTAACTAAACAAATCAATTAAATAAGATCATAAAAATATTAATTACAAATTTACTAATATAAAATTATAGATTTTCACGAAAGATTTACTTTAAATAAATTAAATACGCAATTTGCTCAAATAATAATTTATTAAAATTATTTTCGTCCATAATAACAATTTTAATATTTTCAATTATTAACGGCCTAATTTAAAATTCCTCCTGCGCAGGAAACGATCGCAAAATTACGCACACAATATAAAGATATAAATACTATGACGCATTTTTCCAGATTATGCACAATGTTTAATGTTTATTATTTTAATTTTTAACATTAAATTAAAACCAAGTAAACAATATAAAAACAAAACCCGGGCGCCAAATTATTTTAATGAAAAATTACTATACAATAATAATAGGAAAATAAAAGACTTATTAAACTACTCAAATGCTTTTTGATTTTTAATTAAAAATATAATTCAGCCACGAGCCTAACTCATAATCCGGAGAGTGAGGAGTAAGGAGCAGCAACAAACTAAGAATTTAAATCAAATCACAATATAACAAATTTATTAATTGGAAACCATTTCAAAAGGTTACAAGAAATCAAAAACAGCCGGCCACATGGCACGGCCATTTACAAAAAGACGGTCACTGAACACTGACTCGAATGTTTACAATTTGGTCGGAAAACCGACTTCAACATTTACAAAAAAATAAATAGTTTCTAATGAGCTCACCTGGGAGACGTCTTCGACCTCTAATGGAATCTCGTCCCGACATCAGTTTCATAAAAATATAATCTAATTGTCTCTTTACAATAAAAATTGTTAACACAGTAGTGTTCGACAGGCACACCAGTCAAGAATGACGACAGGCTGAACGTGCCGTAGGGACGGTAAAATCGAAATCGAATATACGCAAAAATCGAATACTGCCTTTCGATTAATCGAATAATGGCAATCGATTCTTAAGTCTGCAATGGAAAACTCGAATTAAAATCGATTTTAAAGACAAATTTCTACGCACAATCACCCCCTGGCGCAACAAGTCGGGGACACAATTGCTGAAAACTTGTGAGTTACGCGGACATCTGCGACCGTTACGTAGCAACCATAAGCGACCGAACTCTGTCGCGCGGAGAGGTGACGGCCTTATCCGCCCACCCCTGTATCTCGACCGTCTGCTACTACTTTGATAAGTAAACAAAGCCCGTCGACATCATCTTCTCGTCCTGGCATACTATTAATTTAATTTTGTTTGTACTCTTGTACTCCAATCAATTTATAATCATTAAATTCCTGCGTCTTTTCATTTCCACTTTTTTCCTCATATGATTTCTCAAAGTTTCCACTGTCCCGCATAGCTGCTCTAATAAAAACTTCTATCTAATTTTTTCTGTGGATCAGTTCAAAACAAGTGATCTTTCCATTTTTCCCACAAAATCAAAAAGAAACCTCTAAATTGTAAATACAATCACGGAATAAATTCCCGTATTGACTTTTTAACAACAAAATTTATCATCTCTTCTTTTTAGTTAAGTTTGGGAATAAAAGAAAGCACCTGAGGTAAACTGAATAAATAAGGGGAATTTAAGAGAAGAAAAAAACGACAATAGCGGTGCAGACAATATATAGTTAAGGAAAGGATTCGGATACACATTTGCCTAGCTCAGTGGGTTGGAATATGTTTCCTGTAGAAGGAATATCCTCTCGAACAAAAGAATGTCCCGTCGCAATTCTACAAGCAGAACTACTACTCTGTACGGAATTCTCGTAATTGGAACCTGATTGGGACATTAGTTCTAGTCAATCTCGTTGATTCAATGTCTGCTTTAAAAGATAAAAGAGGAGAAGAGGAAACAGATGGGGATTGAGACACCTCGACGCCTGACAGCTTGAGAGACTGAAACCTTCGAACCATTCAAGACTGTAATGAGATCTCCCAGGATCACTCTAAGATATTCCTAAATCCCGTTACGCCGTTATCTTCAATGCGAAGCTTTCTGGATTTAATCGACATTTCAATCCGATACCTAAAAACGCCAGGCAAACGGAAATGAAAAGTTAATCAGCTCCTTTTTACATTTTACTCTATCTCCCTCTTCTCTCTCACAATTTCATCATTTCGGAAAAAAGATTCTATTATTTCAAATTCCTAATTGGAACTTGGAAAAGATTTGCATAGACACAAAAATGCATTTTTAAATTAATCTTAATTTCCGTTAATGGCTGATTCCAGAAAAAAGTCAAAAATGGCTTTACCGAGTTAATCAATTTTTTTTTACTCATTATTGAACTTTTTTTTCTCAAGCCATAGTTTCTGTCTTATTTGATTAAAATATTATAATGGTCCCCAACTTTTTTGAGTTTGGATTTTTGAATGGAATATAAAGATAAAATTTAATGAGGGAATGATGAAGAGGGAATGACGAATCGAAACAAAAAGACCATAACCTAGAAACATAACCTTACTTCCCTATGCACTGTGAACAATGCGATATAAATACTGGAAACATATGCAAATACACTATGATTAGTAAATAAAAAAGTTCTTACCTATTTATAAATCAACATGAGGAAATGACGTGAAGAAATGTATTTTTTAAAAATCTCATTGATAAATTAGTTTTAACAAAATATCCTTTCTACAAACGTTCGTGGCTGCAGTATAGGTTGTCAATAACAATGTTGCCAACTTTCAAAAAACTTAAGGCGGTACTTTGGTAGGCATTCAAATTTTGCTCCAATCACACTGTTTCAAAGCAATGAAGGAATGATAAGTTTTTCAAGGACAAGTTTTGAAGTATATTTAAAAATATTTCCATTCGCTGTTTTTAAATTATAAACTCGTGTAGTTCCAGTCAATACTATCTTATATAAATAAAAAATAAAATAACAAACAATTAGTAGAAGGGATTTTACGTTTTGAGTTAATGATTCTCTTCGAATTCAGCAGTTGGGATATAGTGAGGGAATGATTTTCAGGGTACTCTTTTGGACATATCTTGTTTATCATATAAAAAATAAATTTGTTTCATAAATTCGTAAATCTAGTATAGGAGAATTATTAAAAAAAATAACTTTTCATAATCGACAATCCTGAATTACAGAAATTATTAAATACATCAATTTCGATTTTTTTTCTGGAATCAGCCTAATAATTTTCATTTCAATTAAATTTTTTTTTACTCTTTTTCTTCAAATTTTTCGCATCATTTGCAACAAATTTCACATTCTTATTTCCTCATCAACGCTGTAAGAAGATTAATTTAAATCAAGTCTAAAATAGCTTTTATACCTCGAGTATTGCAGTGACTTTATGGTACCGTTTAATTTCCTTTGAAAATAGCTTTTCCACTTTCATGTAAACGGGTTACACTAACAAGGGCGTTACAAATTTTCGTTCTTGCGTTTAAAGTGCCAAGACCATTGTAAACTTTACTGCTTCAAGTAATGCAATACAAAGTGAATTTTCCGTGTTTCTTGAATCGAAAGTTAAAAGCAAACGGCATATGACACAGATTCAACATTTTATTATTGTCATTTTGTTTTCGAGACAATAAATCCTCGATACGCGAAAGGGATTTCTTGTAAACATTGCAAATCCATTTTGCGTCAAATGTCTACAAAATTGAGCAAACGTAGAGTTAGACGAGATGGAAATAAACCCATATTCAGCGTTATCGATTCGAATATTTTATTTTATAAAATTATACAGTTTTTTGCTTATATCTAATCAGTAATTTTGAATTAACTTTCCAATAATGGGTAGCTACGAATTTTTTTAAACTTTGTATATTTACGTATTTTGATGCGCTGATTACGAAAATGATAGTAAAAATTGGCATAAACTTGATTATCATACATAAACTCAAAAAATTGAGTTTCTTGCAACTATCTCAATAAATATTGAAAATTTTGGAAATTGTTTATTACAAAAGTTGTAGGCCCTCTAGAATTTTATATTATATTCTATGTTCTCAAATTTTAAATTTATAGAAATTTTAATTTCTTCAAATGTTTGAAGAATTTCAAATTATCTCAATAAATATTGAAAATTTTGGAAATTGTTTATTACAAAAGTTGTAGGCTCTCTAGAATTTTATATTATATTCTATGTTCTCAAATTTTAAATTTATAGAAATTTTAATTTCTTCAAATTTTGGTTAATTTAAACTTCCATTCATTAAAAGTTCAATTAATCCAAGCTTGAAATAGACTAAATTTAATGTGATTTAAAAATGTCAATTTTTTTCTCTTATGATTTCTATTACTTAACCTACAATTCTGAATTTTTTTTATCTTTAACAGTAAAAATATTTCATTATTTCATGCTAAATTTTATATTATTTATCACAAATTTAAATTAATTTTTTAACTTATCATCATTATTTTCATTTTGCAATTTATTATTATCTCAATTTTTAATTCTGTTTATTACTTCTGAATTAATGTTCTCAACCTTTAAATATATATCTCAATTGTTAATCATTTCGTTTAATATCCATTTTTTTTATCATTTTGCAATTATTTTCTCCATATTTTAATAATCTTAATTATTTTTGAATTATTATTTCCTAAATTTTCAGTTATTATCTCAAATTTAGTTTATTTTCTTTAATTTTCAATTTTATAAGCGATTTTTCAAATATTTTCTTTTACTTGACAATAAACTTTGTACTTTTTCTATTACTTTCTCTAATTTCTAATTATTTCCATTCTTTGGGCAAAGTTTAAAATCATTTTTTAATTATTCCAATTTATTTTATAAAATTATTTTCTAAGATTTTAAAATATTTTTCATTAATTTTTTTTATAATTTCCATAATTTTAAACTATTTATCTGATGTTTCAATTATTTAATTCAATTTTAAATTATTTATATTTTTTTTTCAATTTCAAAAAATTTAATTTTTTTCATAATTTCCGAAAAGTTTTTAATTATTCATTTGAAATTTCCATTATTTTATTCAATTTTCAATTTAATCTATGATTTCCTTGTATTTTATGTATATTCTGTATTTTTTACAATCATTTACTTTAAATTACAAATTGCTCTCCTTAATTTTAAATTATGTTTATCTTTTTTCATTTATCTTCTCTAATAAAAAATTTTTATTATTTTTTTTTTTTTTCAATGAACTTCTAAAAGTTTAAAGTATTTTCGTGAAATTTCTTTGATTTTTTATTTATTTAAAAAAATATATTATGTAATTTTTTCAATTATATTCTTAAATTTTTAATTATTTATCTCAATTTCAATGATTCTTTTTACTTTTATAACTTCTCCAATTTTTATTTTATAATAATAAGTCCTGTGGATAAAATATTCTAGATTGAAAGACGAACTTATTGGTCTATAAAAAGTATATCATTTTCTAAAAATTGATAGAATTAACGGCTATTTTTTATTTTTAACGAAATTCAAATTTGAATTTTTACATTATTATAATCTATTGCATTCCTCTATGAGGGAGTAAATTATTTTACTTACATGGAAGTGAAATGTTCATGTATGAATATAAATTGCACCTAGTTTAAATTACTTTCGCCAATTTTTAATGGTTTTTATTATTTTTTTTTTTCAATGCAAAATTTGCAATTATTTTTTTAAATTTCAATTATTTTTGCAATTGTTTTCAATTACAAAATTTTATAAATTTTGTCGTATGTAAATAAAACTTGTTAATTAATATATTTATAATTGTTGATAAAATAAGGTCTTAAAACTAATCGCGCACCAGCGCCCATAGTTTAATCTAGTTAGTTATAATTTATAGGAAAAAATGGATATTTCTTTTATTTGCATTTTTGGGAAAAATGAATTCAGGGCAAATCGAATAGCCTGTAGAAAGAGTTTTAAAAACCAATAATTTTTATGCAATCTACTTAGAAATATACTAAATTTATAAAAACTTCATTTGAAAATAATCAAAGATTTTAAAACATTGTAACTAAGAAAATATTTCATGAGATTTAAAATTATTTGGTATTTGCACTTCCACGCCAGCAAAGATTAAGCTAAATTGAATAAATTTTATTTTTTAACCTGAGCAGATATTTTTTTGCAATATTTGCCCTGAAATTAATTTCAGTCTGTCAAAATATTGTTTAAAAATGTATAGGCTTCATAATTGTAAAATTCTCTGTCTCCTGAATAGTAAAACTGCACACAAAAATATGCAAAATGTGCAAAACAATGCGAAAGTAATGTTATGTATCCAAAAACATAATATTGTAACATAATATTAATACTAATAAATTAAATTTGCATTTTTACCATTTTCAGGCTTCACAGTGACAATGAAGAATATTTTAGGGGAAATAGGGGACAAAATATACAAAAATAAGGAACTTTTAGGGCACCTACTCTAAAAACGTTGTAAATAAAGATAAATTAATTATATACAGTAGAAACTTGATTTTATTTGGGTAGGACAAAATTACAAAGTTGTACGATAAAAAAAATATAATTACAGAATTTTCAAATTAATAAAAAAAAAAAGGAAAATAACTACAAATATGTAATTTAAAACTGATAAATAATCATTCAAAATTATAGAAAATGAATGCAGAACTTAAGAAGTAATTGAAAAAAGATAAGAATAATAGTAAATTAAAAAAAATTGAAAACTTAAGTAATTAATTTAAAAATAATGAACATAATTAAAAGCATTTAAAGAAGATTATAAAACGAATCAAAACTAAAAGAAAGAGTTCAAATTTGAGATAAATAATTGAAAATTTAATAAATCAATTTAAAAATGATGAGAATAATTGAAAAAAATGTAAAATTTATTAAAACAATCGAGAATTGAGAAAAATAATTGAAAATTTAGGAAATTTATTAAAAAATTATAAGGCTAATTTAAAAACGAAGACATTAATGAGAAGGTTATAAAACGAATTGAACATTGAAAACAAAGAATTAAAATTTAAGATTAATAAATGAAGATAAATCAAACTGAAAACAATTCTAAAAATTAAAATTTGAAGAAAACAATTGCAAAATTATAGAAATAATTGAAAATTAAAGGCTGTGATTTAAAATTAAGAAAATAGTTGAAAATTAAAGAAAATAATCGAGATTTGAGAAAAATAATTTTAAAAAATTACAGAATACATTATATCAAATTAAAGGAATTAATTGAAAAATAGCAAAAATAATGATAAGTTTTTAAAAATAATTGAAATTTGAGATAAATAATTGAAAATTTAGGATATTATTTACAAAATACCGAAAATAATTGTAAATTTGAAAAAAATAATTTGAAAAATCTAAAATTCATTAAAAATGTTTTTAATCAATTTAAATTTGAAATAAATGATTAGAGATTTAGTAAATCAGTTGAAAAATAATTTTAAAAATTATAATTTAGAGAAAAAGATTGCAGAATTATTTGAAAATTGAAGACAGTATTTTAAAATTTAGAAAATATTTCAGAACTGACGAAAATAATCGAGAAATGATAAGAATTATTGAAAAATGGCAAAAATAATGATAGATTTGTAAAATAATTGAAATTTGAGATAAATAATTGAAAATTTAGGATATTATTTACAAAATACCGAAAGTAATTGTAAATTTGAAAAAAATAATTTGAAAATTCTAAAATTCGTTAAAACTGTTTTTAATTAATTGGAATTGGAAATAAATAATTAAAGATTTAGTAAATCAGTTGAAAAATAATTTTAAAAATTATAATTTGGAGAAAGAAATAGCAAAATTATAGAAATAATTGATAATTGAAGACACTAATTTAAAATTTAGAAAATATTTGAGAATTGAAGAAAACAAACGAAAATTTTGAAAAATTATTGAAAAACGGCAAAAATAATGTTAAATTTTTAAAAATAATTGAAATTTGAGATAAATAATAGAAATTAAGGATATTATTTACAAAATACCGAAATTAACTGTAAATTTGAAAAAAAATAATTGAAAAATTCTAAAATTTATTATCAATTTTTTTAATTAATTGGAATTTGAAATAAATAATTAAAAGTTAAGTAAATCAGTTAAAATAATTGAAAAAATTATAAATTGTAGAAAAAAATTGCAAAATTATAAAAATAATTGAAAATTGAAGACAGTAATTTAAAATTAAGAAACATTTCAGAATTGACGAAAACAATCGAGATTTGAGAAAAAAAATTTAAAACAATTACAGAATACATTATATCAAATTAAAGGAATTAATTGAAAAATAGCAAAAATAATGATAAGTTTTTAAAAATAATTGAAATTTGAGATAAATAATTGAAAATTTAGGATATTATTTACAAAATACCGAAAGCAATTGTAAATTTGATAAATCTAAAATTCATTAAAAATGTTTTTAATCAATATAAATTTGAAATAAATGATTAGAGATTTAGTAAATCAGTTGAAAAATAATTTTAAAAATTATATAATTTAGAGAAAATAATTGCAGAATTGTTTGAAAATTGAAGACAGTAATTTAAAATTTAGAAAATATTTCAGAATTGAAGAAAACAAACGAAAATTGTGAAAAATTATTAAAAAATGGCAAAAATAATGTTAAATTTTTAAAAATAATTGAAATTTGAGATAAATAATTGAAAATTAAGGTTAGGTATTATTTACAAAATACCGAAACTAACTGTAAATTTGAAAAAAATAATTGAAAAATGCTAAAATATATTAACAATTTTTTTAATTAATTGAAATTTGAAATAAATAATTAAAGGTTTAGTTAATCAGTTAAAAAATAATTGAAAAATTAAGGAAATCAATTTAAAAATTATGGAATTATTTAAAAAATAATACAAATGACTGAAATTTGAGATAAATAAATAAAAAATGTAGAATGTGTATGAAAAAATACTTTTAAAAACTAAAAATTGGAGAAAATATTTTCAAAATTATAGAAATAATTGAAAGTTTAAGAAAATAAATAAAATTAATGAAAAATAAGTAATAAAATTACAAAACATTTTTGTAATTAAATAAAACAACTGAAAAATGATAAACACAATGAAAAAATAATAAAAAAATTAGAATGTAAAAAAATAGTTGCAAGTTTTGGAAATTAATTGAAGAATAGTGAAAAGAATAAAAAGAAAATAAAAGAATCAAAAGAAAATAATAAAAATTTAAAGAAGATTGAAAAGAATTGAAAATCTCTAGATACCTTGACTTGAGATATAGTTTCGTGAAAAAAAGGGTATTTTAGGAAAAATTTTCTAAATAGGGGACTTTTAGGGACCAATCGCAAAATAAGGGGACATTTAGGGGAAAAAGGGGGACGGTCTGTGAAGCCTGCATTTTCGTAAGGGTTTACCAGTAATGTAATTACTTACATTTACATAAGTGACACAAGCACATCACTAGGGGTGACCAGTTTTGTTTTAAGCTCAATTTTAGATTTTATTGGAACTTGGTTTATGGTTTTTGACATGAAAATGATCTAGTCTCCAATTTTGACTACAATTTTCGTAATCAGCGCAACAGAATACGTAAATATACCAAGTTTAAAAAAAATCGGAGGTACCCATTATTCTTCAGAATAATCATTTTGAATTTTAATTTTAGAAAATCTAACATTCAATATTATGTTTTCTTTTTTTGTCTATTTAGTTGATACTTCAAACTTGCTCCAACAAATTAGACTTTCTGCAATTGTGGACAACATTTTTTAAGTATTTGGTCAATTTCTGTAATGTTGGATATATTTCTGCAAATGTTACATATATTTCTGCAACATGAGAAACATTTTTGGAAATCTTGAATTTATTTCTGCAAATTTTGAATTAACATTTCTGCAATGTCAGACACATTTCTGCAAGTATTTAGCATATTTGTGTTATAAAAATAAAAATCATGAAACCGAGTGTAAAAACAATTAATAAAATGGATGTTACTGTAAAACGAACGAACGAAAGAAAAAACTGTGTAAATAAACAACGAAGCAGAGACATTGTGAAGGAACAGAAATAAAATAATAAAAGAAAATATAAAATATTTAAAAGATACGTTTATGTAAAACGCGAGTTAATCTGTATGCCGTGAGCGTGAGAAAGAAGGTGAAAAATTTTAACATAAATGCGAACTCCTCTGGGAGCCCATTACATTTTAGATAGTAAAAATAAAAAGTAGTGAGTTGTAACGCATTGTACAAACATTGCGCATAAACATCGGATTACGGGATGAATACATTAATCCGTAAATATTATGCGGAACACGGTACTCAGGTGCGTTGTGGAGAAATATAAAAAAGGGTAGCGACAGAACGCGTTACGATGTCGTTGTAACGCATTCTACGTGGTACTTTGCGGACGCTTTATGCGTTGTACGCTCGCTCGTTGAATGCCACAAGTTAAAAAAAAAAGTTCAGGACTATAAGAATCAACCTAAAGTAGCTATCAAAACTTTATTGCAACACCACAATCTAAAAGTAATTATCTTTCAATTTTTAGAAACTAATATTTCAAGAAGAGAGAATAGCGTTGAATGAGCGATAAACAATGTTAAAAATGTGAAAAATCCACGATCTCTAATTTAATAGAGGCTGTAAATTTTGGTTTAGAGTAAATTCAATATTCTTGAAATGTCTGATCTGTCGAAAACGATATGACATTAAATATTTAAGTGCGCGAAAGAGAATGTTCTTCGCTTTCAACAATAAAGGCTCGACTGTGATAGATTCATTTGCATTTTTAGTACTGTGTTATAATACCAGGACATAAAGTAAATCAGAAATATTGTAGTAATTTACGATTTCTCCTTTCGCGCACTTTCTCAATTTCTTTTATGTCCAAAACTTGAGCACTCTCGGCTATCAATATTATCACAAGAAAAAACCTGGACTTAAATTGAAAAGTATACGCTACACAACTTGAATAGCGTCTCGTTTCAAATTGTGTAAAATGGAAAAAAATCGCCCTGTGGAATTCCATATGGCAAAATTACAGACAAAAAATAAATTTCTTAATAAGAATGTAGATAAAGGAATTTACAATTCGAAGAAAATGATTAAAATTTAAAAAAGAAAAATCATATTTGGTAAAAATAATTTAAAAATTACAAAAGAAGTTGAAAATTAATTAATAAACAATTTTACTAATTTGATATTGAAGAAAATAATTAAAAACTGACAAAGTTTTATTTAAAAAAATTAAAGAAAAGATTTGAAACTTGCTGAAATTGAATTTAAAAATTAGGGAAAAAATTGAAAAATAATGGAAATAATTAGAAATTGAAGAAAATTGTTGAAAAAATGATAAAAATAATTGACAATTGTAGCAAATAATTGAAATCATAAAAGAAAATAATTGATAAAAAGGAATTTTTAAATAATTTTAAACTTACTATCCTCAAAGATTAAAGAAAATAAAAATAAAGGGAAAAAATGAAAAATAATTAAAATAAAATTGCAGAAAATTTTTGAAAAATGATTAAAATATTTGAGAATTGTAGCAAATAATTAAAATCACAAAAGAAAAGAATTCTTAAAAATTTAGGAAATTTTTAAATATAATTTTAAATTACTACCTATTCTCAAAGAGTGGATTAATTAAATTTTTCATCAATGAAATTTCAAGTTAATTTAAGTTCGAAGAATTATAATATATAATTGTAATTATAGTCTTGTTTATCTTAAATATATTCTGCAATTTTTTAAATTATTTTTTACAAATTTTTATAATTTTCTACAATTTACAATTGTTTTTATCAATTATTTTATTATTAAATTTATTTTTCAATTAATTTTCAATTATTTTTTGATTAATTTTCTAATTTTTTTATTATTTATATCAAATTTTAGTTATTTTTTCAATTTTTTTTCACAAACTAAAATTATTTTTCTAATTTTTTAATTATTTTTATTACTTTACAAATATTTTCTCCGATTTTCCATTATTTTCATTATTCTTCAATTAAATTTTTAGATTTTAAAATATTATAATCACATAAAAAAAAAATAGTTTTTTTTTTGTCATTTTTCCATTTAGGCGTCCCCTTAATTATTTTTTCAAATTCATTTACTTTTATCTTTTTGCAATTATTTTCTCTATTTTTTAACTAGATATATTAACTATTTTTTAATTAATTTCCTTAATTTTTATTTATTATCTCAAATCTAAGTTACTGTATCCACTTTTTAATGTTTTAATCATTCTTTAATTATTTTTCTCATATTTAAAATACTTTTGACAATTTTTTATTATTTTTTTTGTGAAATTGCAATGATTTTCAAAAATTTTATATTATTTTGATTATTTATTTGTTGATTAATTCCGAAAATTTTAATTATTTCTCTCAAATTTCCAATATTTGCTTCAATTTACGATTATTTCTATCATTTTTCTTCAATTTTCAATTATTTTTGTTATCATTTTGCAATCAATTTCTTCAATTTTTAATTATTCTCACTATTCGTTCCTCAATTAAATTTATAAACTTTCAATTATTTATCTCATTTATCAATTATTTTTTTCAAATTCATTTTCTTTTATCTGTTTGAAATTATTTTCTCCACCTTTTATTTAACTATGTTAATTATTTTTCAATTAATTTTCTAAATTTTCATTTATTATCTCAGATCTAAGTTATCTTGCCTCTACTTTTCAATATTTTAATCAATATTCAATTGTTTTTCTCAAATTTTAATTAGGTTACAAAATTTTCACTTATTTTTTTTTTCATTTGCAATAATTTTCACAAATTTTATATTATTTTAATATTTGTTGATTAATTCCGAAAACTTTAAATATTTATCTCAAATTTCCATTATTTTCTTCAATTTTCGATTATTTCTATAATGTTGTAACTATTTCCCTAAATTTAAAATTCTTGAAATTATGTTGTAATAAGGTACTTTCATTTACTTTACAAATATTCTGTATTTTTTAAAATTATTATGACTCTTCAATTTTCCCCCTAAATTTTAAATTTAACTTCCAGAAGTTTCAATTATTTTTTAAAATTTTTCCAAATAAAACTTTTTCATTTTTAATTATTTCCTTCAGTATCAAATTAGTTTCATATTTATTAATTAACTTTCAATTTCTTTCGACATTTTTCAATTATTTTAAAAAATATGATTTTTGTTCTTCAAATTTTCAATGTTTTAATCATTTTTCAATTATTTTTCTCAAATTTCAATTAAGTTCGTAAATTAAAAATTTTTTTTTTAACTTGCAATGATTTTCACAAATTTTATAGTATTTTGATTATTTGGTTATATTAATTCCGAAAATACACTCGAAATCAAATAAAATTGTCAACTTTTGCGTTACAATAATTACGCTAATTAAACTCTTTAATTTATTATTGTTTTATTTCTCCCCCCCCCCCCCCCCCCCCTCGGACAATATTAAGTTTGCAGATGACAAAAATTTACAAGTCGCCGCTCCTGTATTTTTAGGTTATGAATATGAAAACGAATATTTCCAGCCGAGAGGCTACCAACCTAATAATGTGGAATTTACTAAAATTATCGGCGCCACTGTCGAAATAGCGCTAAATTAAAAACCTTAATATTTATTTAATTACTATTAGGCTTCCGTTTCCGGTACCGTTTGAGTATACACGTGTTTTTGTTAGTACAAAATTGATAAGTTAAATTTGAAGTAAATTTAGTGGAATTTTAAGTTCAGGGTGGGTGAGTAGATTGGAGTAGTGCATAAAGAAGTGAGTGAAAGAGTGTGAAGTGGCGGTACGTGTGAGAAAAGGTAAAAAAAGAGGAAATAAGCGGGTTAGGGAGTTTAAGGTTAGGAGTGACCGTACTCACGTACTGGCATGGAAGGAATGCAGAGTAAGTAGTTGAATGAGTAAATTGTTTTGAGTAAATGAAAAGTGAAGCAGGAGACGAGTAGAAAAGAAATAGATAATAGGAAAAAATAAATAAATAAAAATATTAAGAATCAAGCGGTGGTGGCATATAGAGATTACGAGGAGTGAGTAGAGCGAGACAGAGAGAGTGTGAGAGAGAAATTAGAGAGTAGTCGGTAAGGCAGGTATGAATTTTGCAGGCAGATCTCCGCCAGGAGACGACAGATGGCGACAAAAGGTAGATAGAGAGGAAAAAGGCGACAAGAAAGTCGAGGAAGTAGAAGGGGGAGATGAGCAGCTAGAATTTAGCACGCCGGGATCAGGCAGATTTGTGGTAAACCCGAAAGCGGGAACAGAGACAGGCAGGAGGAAGGGTAGAAAGACGTTGATACAAATAGAACAGGAGAGATTAGGTAAAAAGGGAGGGTCAGGAGATATAAGGGTATTGCTGCAGATGGACAAAGTAGAGAATGATGAAAAGGTAGAAAAGGAGGAGGAAGAAGAAGGGGTGGAAAGGTTAGACGGGGAGGAGGGATTGGCAGGGCTGATCAAAAAACTAAATGATAAGGTGTTGACTCAGATGGAAGGGCTGAAGGGAGAGATAGGAGGAATTAAGAGTATGTGGAAAGTATGGGAGGCGAAGTGGGAAGAGGAGAAAAAATTGGTGCGGGAAAAAATGGAGGAAATGAAAAAGGAGCAAAATGAGGAGGTAGGAGAAATTAGAAAGGAAATGGAAGAAATAAAAGGAAGGGTAGAAAATGTAGAAAGGAGTATGGAAGAGGGAAAAGGAGAGGGGGATAAGTCCAAAGTAGAAGAGTTAGAGAATAAAATAGAGCAGATGGGTAGAAGAATGGAGGGGTTAGAGAGAGAGAAACGAAAAGGAAAAATAGTGGTAAGAGGTTTGAAGGTCGACAGAAAAGATGGGAAGGAGGCAGTGGGTAGGTTGCTAGCCGAAATCGAGGCAACGGTGGAGGTAAAGGAAGTAAGAGGAATAGGTGGAGAAGTAGAAGGCAAACCGAAGATTTGGAGGGTGGAGTTAGGAAGTGAAGAGCAAAGAGGGGAGGTAATGAGAAAGAAAAGTAAGCTGAAGGGGAGAGAGATAAGAATAGATGAAGATAAAACCTATGAAGAAAGAAGAACAGGGTGGCTGCTGGAAGAGAAGGCATGGGAATTGAGGAAAGAAGGGAAGGTAGTAAGGTGGGGAAGAGAATGTTTATGGGCTAATGGGGAGAGATGGGCGGTGAGAAAAGGCTCATCGGAGGTAGTAAGGGAGGAAAGAGAACAGGTTTTTGGCGAGGAAAGGAGAAGAGTGGGAAGGGATAAAAAGAAAGCTACCGAAGGAATTTAAGTGGAACATGCAAAAGGCGAAAAGAGAACATAAAAAGGGTAGGAGTTCAGGAGGAATGATCTCGTGAGTAAGGCTAGGAATTAAAGAGAGGAGGATAGAAGGTGGCAAAGATAGAGATGGAGTAATGGTAAGAAGGATAGAAGTAGGGAAGGAGGATTTAACAGTAGTGGGGATGTATAGAAGAAGAGGGGAGAAGGAAGGTTGGAAGGCATTAGAAGAGTGGATGGAGGAGGGGATAAAAAGGAAAGTGGTTATAGGGGGAGACTTAAATGCCTGGACTGGGGAACTAGGAGGAGGAGAATGGAACGAAGAAGAGGAAAGATTCTTAAGAGTATCGAAACATAAAGAAGTAGATGACGAGGGTAGGAAAATGCTGAGTCTGATAGGGGAAAGAGGATGGATGATTTGTAATGGGAATACGGAAGGAGACGAAAAGGGTGAATTCACATTTACCGGAAAAAGGGAAACGGTAATAGATTATGTGCTAGTAGAGGAAAAAGCCAAAAAGTTAATTAAAAGATTAGAAGTAGGATGCGAAACGGATTCGGGACATTTTCCAATGGTGCTTGAGTTGAACATGAGAGGGCCAGACAGGTCAGGGAAAACAGGGGGTGAGAAAGGAAGAAGGCAGAAAATGGGTAATTGGAGGATAGATAGGTTAAAAGAGTTTGAAGGTAGAATGGAAGAAAGAAGGAATGAGTAGGGAGAGGAAGGAGGGGTAGAGTTCAGGGTGAAGAGAATGAGAAAGATAATGGAGGAGGTTAGAAGGGAGATGGAGACAAAGGAGGAAAATGAGGGAGAGAAGGAAGGAAAAGGTTGGTGGGACGTAGAATGCGAAAGGAGTAGAGAGGGTCTAAGGGAGGATATAAAGAAATGGAGAAGGGGGAAAATGTCGAAAAAAGATTACAATAAGAGACATAAAGAGCATAGTAAGTTGGTAAGAAAGAAAAGAGAACAGGAAAAAGAGAGATTCCTGGAGGAGGTGGAGGAAGCAATAAGGGAAGGTAGGGAGTGGGAGGTAATCAATAGGGAAAGGAAAAGAGGAAAAAAAGGGGAACGGAGATATTAGGATAGAGGAATGGACGGAGTATTTTAAAAATTTAAGTGGAGGATCAGAAAAGGCAGTAAGAGGAGAGGGTAGGAGAAGAAGACTGGATAAGGAAGTAGAGGAAATCAGTAGGGAAGAAGTAGACAAAGCGATAAATAGGTTAAAGAAGAACAAAGCGGCGGGAGAAGATGGAGTAGATGGGGAATGCTTAAAATTTGGGGGGGGGGAGAGCGTTAGGTAAGAGATGTGGAGGATAGTGAATGCGGTGTGGAAAGAGGAAGGGTTCCCAGAAGATTGGAGAACTGGCCTGGTGGTACCTATATTGAAGAAAGGAGAGGGAAAGAAAGTGGAAGAATTCAGAGGGGTGACGTTGATGGCAATAGGATATAAAGTATACGCGGAGGTAATTAGGAAGAGGCTGGAAGACAGGGTGGAGGAGTTAGAGATTATACCACATAATCAAACAGGGTTCAGAAAGGGAATGGGCACGGTAGACAATATATACGTATTGAACTACCTGGTAAACAGGAACTAGGGGAGGAAAAAAGGAAAATTGTTAGCGGTTTTCGTGGACTTAAAGGCGGCTTTTCCATCGGTCAATAGGGGGATTTTATGGAGAGTGTTAGAGGAGAAAGGGATTGAACAAGGATTAGTGGAGAGAATAAAAGAACTGTATGAAGATACCAAAGAAAGAGTTAGAATTGGAGGAAGGATGGGAAAAGTATTCTGGTTAGCGAGGGGACTGAGACTAGGCTGCCCCCTGAGTCCAATCTTGTTTAATCTGTTGACGGCTGATCTAGAGGAGAGGATGAGGAAGAGAGGAAAAGGTGGAGTAATTTTAGGGAATGGAAGAGTGTATACACTGGCTTACGCGGATGATGTGGTGTTAATGGCTGAGGATGAAAATGGAATGAAACTGTTGTTGAGAGTGTTTGAGGAATATGTAAAGGGTAAGGATCTGTGTGTGAATGTGGAAAAAACAAAATTGTTGAGGTTTCGAAAGAAAAGAGGTAAAAATGAAGAGGAGTGGAAGATGAATGAAAGGAAATTAGAAGAAGTGAGCGAGTTTTGTTATTTAGGATATTGGTTTAAATATAATGGTGGGCAGGAGTTGAATATTGAGAGAAGGCTTGAAAAAGGGGGGAAAGTAATGGGACAGGTATGGGGAATAGGAGAAAGAAGATTGAAGAATGACTGGAAAAGGAGAGTGTGGTTGTTTGATGTGTTAGTATGGTCAGTGGTAAGTTACGGAGTAGAAGTGTGGGGTTGGAAAGAAATAGGGAGATTGGAAAGCATGCAGGAGAGGTACTTGAGATGGACGATGGGGGTGAGCTGGAACTGTCCCGGTTACATGATAAGAGAGGAATTGAATAGAGAGAAAATGGTTGTGAAGCAAAGGAGGAGGACAAAAAGCTTTGAGGAGAAAATGGAGCAAGGGAAGGGTAGTAAATTGGCGCAAATGTGTTGGGGCTTGGTAAAGAAAGGAGAAAAAAAGGGTTTAAAGGGACTGAAAGGATGGGAGAAGGATAGAGCGGAAGCTATGGGAAAGGGAAGAGAGAGAGGAGAGAGTGAGGGGAAGGAGATAGAGAGATGGTGTAGAATGGACAGAGAGGAAAGATGGGAAAAGATAGGGGAGTCTAGGTACAACAGGTGGTACAAGAGGGTGAAGGGGGAGTGGGTACCAGAATACCTCGAAAAAATGAAAAAACAGGCGAAATGGAGCAGAGTATGCAAATTTAGATTAGGGGAAGGAGTTAGAGAATGTAAGTATTGGATGGAGGAGCAGGAAAAACGGTGCAGGATATGTGGGTTTGAGAAAGAAGACTGGGCGCATGTGTTAGAAAGATGCAGGGGAGATATTGATGAAGAGAAAAGTGTGGAGGAAAAAGTTAAATGGATACTAGATGAGAACGGGCAAGGGGAGAGATGGATGAATGAGTTAGAAAGAATGAGGAGAGAGAAAAGTGAGGGTTTAAAATAAAATAAAAATAAAAAAAAAGGGGGGAGGAGACCCGGTGACAAAGCCAGAAAGGGCTAAAGGAACAGGAAACGGAAGCCCTGGCACTGGTGGCTTTAGGAGATAGTTTTAAATTATAAGTGTAAATAAGAATGCGTTAGGTTAAGGTAATAGATTGTATTTGCGAATATAGGTTAAGATAGAGTGTATGTATAGAGTCTCGAACTCTGCGGTAGCAGAGAGAGTAAATAAATATATATATTTAATTACTATTATTTTTTGTATTATTTCTTTTATTTTGTATTAAGATAGACGAAAAATTTTATTCTGTCAAATAAACATAAAACAAGTTAACATTTGAAATTTCATGCACAGCTTGATTTTCTAAAGTTTTTAATAATTTACCATCTTTTCTTTTTTGTAAACAATTTTTATGAAACTAATGTTAATGTTTTTGATTAAAAATTACTATAATGGATTTGAAAATATTAATTAAACATTGATTAAATTAATATGGAAGTTTTTAATAAATTAATAACAATTTTAAATTAATTATATTTATTGAAATAATAGAAACAATGAAAATTAATTTTAATTTAAGTCTAATTAATGTAATTGGTGGTTGAATATTTAAATTCAGATGAAAACATAAATTTACTACAAAAACGTACTACAAAGAAGATAATTAAAATGGATTTAATTTACTTATAAATTATGTTTTTAAAATAATATTACAAAGAAATTAAAAGATTTTTGTTGTTAACAGATTTTCGTAACAATAATTCATTTTTGCAACTTATTTAATAAAAGACTGTTGTATATCTATATAATACAATATTTTATGCGTACTTCAATATTTCATATTAATAATATAAAACTTTTAAAAATTTGCTATTATTGGAAATTTAAATTCCTGAACTACAAGCATAATAGATTATTATTTATTCAACATTTTTATCTATCTATTTAAACTTCCCTCATCCTTTCTTACAGTTTGCAAAAATTTTTATTTACTTAAACTTCAGTTAATTTGAATTTCAATGTGGATTAAAAATTTAACTAATCCATGCTTCGTATATTAAATTTGAATTGATTTAAAAATGTTCTTAATTTTTAATAATCTATCCAAAATTTTTATTCTTCTCTATTATGATCTTTAATTATTTTTTTCAATTTTCAATTATTTTTATAAATTTTAAATTATAATTTAATTTTTAATTACTTTCAATTTCTAAATTTTTAACCATATTATTCAATTTTTAATTAAATTTCCTTAACACTCGATTTTTCTTATTACTTTATATTAAGTAGAATTATTTTAAAATTATTTCCTTTTTTTTAGTAAAAATCTTCTAATTTTCATTATGTTGTGTAAAATTTCAATTATATTTTTTAATATTTTCAATTGTTTTATTCTATATTCATTTTTTTCATTTTTCAGACCTAAAAAAATACAAATTTATTTAATTCAATTATTTTATTAAATTTTCTTTATTTTCTTGAAATGTGAATTGACTTTTCAAATTTTTTCAAGATTTTAATCGTTTTTCAATTATTTTCTTTTATTTCAAATATATATCCTGAAATGTTTTCAATTACTTTCTCTTATGTTGTTCAAATTTTTAATTATTTTCCTAAACCTTGAATTACTTTTTTTTCAATCCTCAATAATATTGCTCCATCTTTTAATTATTTTCTTGAATTTTTAATTAATTTTGTCAATGTTGAATTGTCTTCTTCAATTTTTAAAACTTTAGTCATCAATTTTCAATTATATCATTCCAATTTTTCAATTACTTTTGTCAATATTAAAATTTTTTTAATTTAATAATTACTTTTTTGATTTCATATTTTTCAATTTTTTCATCAAATTACAGTTGTAAACTTTCTTTTTTAATTTTTCCAATTAATTTTATCTATGCTCAATTATTTCTACTAGTGTTAATTAGTATCGTACGTTTATCAAATATTTTCTTTTTTTTTCAATTAATTTCTTTGATTTCTAATTATATTAATACAAAATTGTAATATTTTCAATATTTGTTATCCATATTTAATTATTTTTTTCATTTTCCTATTTTCAAGTTGTATTTTTTCCAATTATTTTAATAAATTTTTATTTATTGTCTTCTTTTTAGAATTATCTATATAGTCATTGTTTTGTTATTATTATTTTTAAAAAAATTATTTTATTCATTCGTCAATGATTCGTTTTAATTTTTAAATATTTTCTTCTGTTTCAAATACACTCTTCAATATTTTCAATGTTTTTCTAATCTTCAATTATTTTCTTTAATTTTAGTTCTTTAATTTTTAAATTTTTTTGCCACTGTTCAATTGCATTCTTTTATTTTTAATTATATCCTTTTTTCAATTATTTTCCTCGATATTAAATCTATTTCTTCATTTGTCAATTCTTGTATTTTTATTTTCAATTTTATTTCTTTCGTCATTTTTCTATTATTTTTTGTAATTTTTAAATGTTTTCTTCGAATTACAATTTAATTCTTCAGTGCATAATTATTTTATTATTTTTTAACTAGCTTCGCCATTTATAAATTATTCTCTTCTTTCTTCAACTAATTTCTTAACTGTTTTAATTCATATAATCATATTTCTCCAAACTTCAATGATATATTTCAGTAATTTTTTTGTTTCGATTTTTTTATTAAATTTTTATTTTCTTTCTCAAAACTCCAGTTGTATTAAAAAATCTTTGAATTGTTTTCTTTAATTTTTGCAATTATTATTTTCTACAAATATCGCTCTTATTTTAAGTTATTTTCTTCAATGCCAATTACTTCCGAGTTTCTAAATTTGCATTGTTTCTTCATTATTTTCTTTAAATTCCAATTATGTTTTGTCTTCTGCTGTATTTTCATCTACCTTCTTAATATTCAGTTATATTCGTAATCGTTCAATATTTTTTTTAACTTGAGAAGAGGTTATGTTTAAAGTCTTAATCTTTAAATTTAAACAACTTTAACAACAATTCAATAATTAAACTTTTTGAAATAAAAAATCTAACTTAACCATTTAACCTCATAATTGGATAAATATTCAAGATTTTTGACATTCTAATTTTCATGGCTCATTTTTGATAAAATGAGAAATGTGTTTTTAAACAAAATTTTGAAAATCATACTCTCCCAAAAGTTGATGACCCACCAACAAGAACAATATGACTGTTTTCTCATTCATAATTCAGAACTCAAAGCTAACTGCAGGCATACATTGTTAAATAATGTTATGCCAATTCAACTCAAATAACACTTTCACGTTTTCCAACACCTAGTGAAATGAGAGAGAGAATTCAACTTGAAGAGGAAAGAGAGAATCGAATGGCTTTTGACGTTTTCATGTTCGTGATGCTTTGGACATGTGTATGTTTGTACATAAGCCGGACGATCGTCGAGCGTATTAAACGTTTATTAACATGGAAATGAGGGAGTAGAACCGTGGCATAAATTTTGCACTGCTTCTCGTTCGGCATATGCATTATTTACAAAACAGTTAAAATCTCCTTTTCCACTGCAGTTGAAAACAGTTTCTACTCAAACTTTGTTGATTTGCGGGAATTTTTAAAAATTATTCTAAGGTAGCTGCGCCAATAGTCAATAAAAATCTTGCATTACGAAAGTATAAGATCATTAATAAAATTCAATAAATTCCAAACGAGTCATTAGTTTTAATGAAACTCTTTTTTAGGCTATGTATAGATCAAATTCGTCTGAACTTCGGAATATGCTATTTTTTATTTTGAAGATGTTATTTCCAGACATTAAAGAAACTATGGATTGTGTTTTATTTCGTTATCCTGACATTTAAATATATTTAAAATTTCAATAATTTTACAAAATTGAGGGTATTTGTTTCAAAGGGCTTAGAAGATTGTTGATTTCGGACTGTCAAGTGACAAATTATTACTTTTTCGTAAAAGTCAAATACTTTGAATTTTGTGACTAACGGGCCTCGTCAAGAGGATAAACCGATTTATTACGCTGACGTGGAAGCTAAATGCTTTAGTTTTGGATTGGCATGCCTTGGCAGATGGTAAACCAAATTATCAGACTGGCATGGAAGCTAAACCTTTTGATTTTAGTTACCAAAGTCTGATCGGATAATGCCAAAAACAATGAGGTGATGATAAAATTTGAAAAATTTCATCTTTTACTTATAGGACTTAGACAGAACTCATTAGCAAATTCTGGACTTGCTATGTTCAAATTGAAATTCTGAAATATATCAAACTTTCGAAGCAACCCAGAGAGACCTCCCAATTTGTATCAACTGCAATTATCGCCTCAGATGATTCAAACTTGGCGTTTAATCCTTTAACGCCTTCGCAATGTTGTTTGAAATATCAGTTAAGTCGGGGTATTTTTTATTTTATATTTTGTCGTTTGTCTTGGAAAACTAAATAAATATAAAAATTATAAGGAGGAAAGAAGGAATCAAAGAAGGAACCCGGGAACAGAAAAGGTTTTCCAAATTGTTGGTCAAGTATTTTTACAATTAGTAACCAGAGACCTGAAAGGGATTGTTATATTTTTTATTAATTATTCTTGGTGATCTGACACCAAAAAGTGTTTCTAATTTATTGCTAAATTAATTTTTGAAACAAAAGACTGGAAATTGGATTAAATATTCTTAGTATCCGGACCTGAAAGGGATTGCTAAATTCTCAATTATAAACATTCTAAGTGATCCCAGAACTGGAATCATTTTAGATTTACTGATTAATTATTTAGAGCGACACGGAACCTAAAAGGATTTCAATTTTGTCGATTAATTACTTCGAGCAAGCTAATGACAGAAAGGGTATTTAATTTATTAATTAAATTAATCGTTGCCACCGGAACCTGCAAAAGATTGCTAAATTGTTGATTTTAAAAATTCTTAGTGATCCGGGAGTTAAATTGTTTCCAATTTGTTAATTAATTGTTGCTACCCGAACCTGGAAAGGTTTGCCAAAATTTTAATTAAATATTCTTAGCTCCTCAAGATCTGGAAGAGTTTTCTAAACTCCTAATTCAATATTCTTGGTAACGCGATTCCTAAAATCGTTACTAATTTGTTGATTAATTATTTTGAGCACACCCGAACCTAATAAGATTACTAACTAGTCGATTAATTAATTTGAACAATCCAGGACCTGAAAGGAATTGCTAAATTGTAGATGATAAATATTCTTAGTTACTCAGAACCCGAAACCGTTTCTAATTTGTTGATTACTTATTTAGAGAAACACTCAACCTAGAAAGGTACCTAATTCCTTGATTAATTAATTTTATCCCGGATAATTAATCCCGGATCTTAGGAATTTCTAATTGGAGAACTAATTTGCTGATTAATTAATTGTTACTATCTGGAATCTGAAAGGGTTTGCTAAATTATTGATTCTAAAGAGTCTTAGGGACCATGAAATGTAATAATTTTTAATTTGTTGATTTATTAATTGTTGATACCCCGACTTGGATCTGGAAAGATTTGCCAAAATGTTAATTAAATATTCTTAGCTCCCCAAGATCTGGAAGAGTTTTCTAAACTCCTAATTCAATATTCTTGGAAACGTGATACCTAAAATCGTTACTAATTTCTTGATTAATTATTTTGAGCACAACCGAACCTAATAAGATTACTAACTAGTCGATTAATTAAATTGAACAATCCAGGACCTGAAAGGAATTGCTAAATTGTAGATGATAAATATTCTTAGTGACCCGGAACCTGAAACCGTTTCTAATTTGTCGATTAATTATTTAGAGAAACACTGAACCTAAAAAGGTACCTAATTCCTTGATTAATTAATTTTATCTCGGATAATTAATCCCGGATCTTAGGAGTTTCTAATTGGAGAACTAATTTGCTGATTAATTAATTGTTACTATCTGGAATCTGAAAGGGTTTGCTAAATTATTGATTCTAAAGAGTCTTAGGGACCATGAAATGTAATAATTTTTAATTTGTTGATTTATTAATTGTTGATACCCCGACTTGGATCTGGAAAGATTTGCCAAAATGTTAATTAAATATTCTTAGCTCCTCAAGATCTGGAAGAGTTTCCTAAATTCCTAATTGAATATACTTTTGGACGCGATACCTGAAACCGTTTCTAATTTATTGATTAATTATTTTTAGAAAAACCGAATCTAATAAGATTACTACCGTAGTCGATTAATTAATTTGAGCTATCCAGGATCTGTAAAGTGTTGCTAAACTGTTGACTCTAAAAAGTCTTAGTCACTTGGGACTGAATTTGTTTCTAATTTGTTGATTAGTTATTATTTGTTGCTACCCGCATCTGGAAGGGTTTTCTAAATTCCTAAATTAAATATATTTAGTTACTCGGGATCAGAAACCGTTTATAATTTGTTGATTAATTATTTACAGCGACATGTACCCTAAAAAGGAGACTAATTCCTTGATTAATTAAATTAGGCAATCCGGGATCTTAGGGGTATCTAACTAATTATAAATTCTTAGTCACTCTGCACTGGAGTCGTTTCTAATTTGTTAAATACTTATTTACAACGATACAGAACCTAAAAGTGGAATTAATTAATTAATTATTGTTAACCAGGACCTTTAAAGAATTGCTAAATTGTTGACTCTGGAAATTTCTGCTGACTCGGGAATGAAGTAATTTCTAATTTGTTAATTACTTATTTATTTCCACCCGCTCCTAGAAGGATTTTCCAAATTCCTGTATTAATTAATCTTAGAGACTCAAAATCAGAAACCGTTTATAATTTGTGGATTAATTATTTTGAGAAACACCTAATTAATCTTTCAGTAATTAGGTTGAGCAAGCCGGGGTCTTAGGGGTTTCTAATTTGTTAATTAATTAATTGCTGTCACTCAGGACCTGCAAAGGTTTGCTAAATTGTTGACTCTAAAAATTATTAGTGCCTCGGGAATTAAATCGTTTCTAAATATATTTTTTTAATTATTTCTTGCTACGCGCAACTGGAAGGGTTTTCCAAATTTCTGTATTAACTAATCTTAGTAAGTCTGAATCAGAAATCGATGATAAATTGTTGGTTAATTGTTTTGAGAAACACCGTACCTGAGAAGATTACAAATTCGGCGACTAATTAATTTAAGTAATCCAGGTCTTGAAATGGATTGCTAAATTGTTGATTATAAATATTCTTAGTGATTCAGACCTTTAACCATTTCTAATTTGTTGATTAATTATTTGCAGAGACGTGGAACATACAAGAGTTACTAATTCCTTAATTAATTAAATTGAGCAATCCGGAATCTTAGGAGTATCTAATTTTTAAATAAATTTTTTCTACCTAGAGCCTGAAAAGTATGCTAAATTGTTCATTATAAATATTCTTAGTGATCCGGGACCTAAATGGTTTTTAATTTGTTTAATAGTTATTTAGAACAACGCTGATCGTAAAAGGATCACTAATTCATTGATTAATTTATTTTTTCAATCTGGCACCGGAAGGGGTTGTAATGGTTGATTAATTAATTGCAGCTACCTGGACCAAGAAAAGTTTGCTAAATGTTTGTTTAAATATTTTTAGCAATCCGGGACATGAAAGAGATTATTAAATTATTGATTATAATTATTCTTAGTGGTCCAGATCTTTAACCGTTTCTAATTTGTTGATTAATTATTTACATTGACACGGAATCTGAAAGGGTAACTTTTTCCTTGATTAATTGAAATACATCAATCCGGTATCTTAGAGATATCTAATTTGTTGATTAATTAATTGTTTCTACCTAGAATGTGAAATGAATTGTTAAATTGTTGATTAGAAATTTTCTTAGTGACCTGGGACCTGAAATTGTTCCTTAATTTGACGACTAATTAATTCGGATAATCCGGGACCTGAAAGTTTTCTAATTTGTTAATTAATTATTTGTTGCTATCCGCGATCTGTAAGGATTTTTTAATTTATTGATTAAAAATTCTTAGCTAACCGGAACCCGAATTAGTTGTCCAATTTGAATCGAGGACTTGAAAAAATGTATTACATTGTTTTTTGATAACAATGTACAACAACTTTTCTTTTTTGTGATAAGAAGCAGCATAATCTAATTTACAATTACATCTTCAGTTATTTCAGATGTGCCGATTAAATCGCGAACATGTGTGTAATTTGTAAACACAATTTTTTATACGAAAATATATCGATTATTTATTAATCGTGAACGTTTCAATTATTGTGATATTGTTATTGATCACACCCTGCGTTCTGCACGTATTCCATTGAAATTAAACATATTTTCGTTCGTTGAAATTAATCTTCAGATTCCACTATCCAATTTATTTCCCAATCAAACGAAACACATTGCATTTTTGTTATATTTGCGAAATTGAACATTTTTCCACATAGACACGTTAAATAAAACAAAATAAAATTCGATATGTTTAAAAACGAAAAACTCTCCTCGTTGCGGATAACAATCAGATTGCGTATCCTGGGAAATTGTCATTGGAAATAAACGGTGCTGAAAACAATGTTATCAATTTAAATTAACTTTATCCTTCATGAGGAGCAATTGGTGCAAGACTTAAACATCCAATTTAAGCCGCAGTTAAAACGGTCATAAAATCCCGACAGTATTGCTACCTTTAACGTCAGCTCATTAATTTTAGCCACGAATTTCATTTAAGGAAAAAGAGAAGTCATAAATTCTGGGCATTGTTGAAGGGACACAGATTTTGGGTTTAATTACACTCTTAATTAATTTTACTCAATTTCATAATTAGCAGACACTTTCTAATGAGAGCCTTTGAATAAAGGATGGTTGACAATATTACGAACACGGAAAAATTCACGGACAGAAGATGCCTTCTATTTGTTCATTTTTGTCCAGCTTTACTTTCTGATGGTCGTTATTCGTACAAAAGAAAAGACTCGTCTTGAAACGAAAATGAAGAATAATGGGAGTACGTGACGTTCTTTGTGAGCGTGCAAATGCGCGTAAAGACATTATATTAGAATTAAAGGGAGCTCTGAGATGAATTAATCGACACTTAAATCAACCTCTAAATATTCTTGTCTCGTTCAGGACTTTTACTTTGAACTGTGTACGTCTGTCATAATTTATAAGCCATTTGTCAATTTTAATACTGAAAAGAATAGCGCAATTATTCCGTCAGATTTTACCCTCCTCATAACAAAAGCTGTATTCATTCAATACCTTGTGCTCCTTGTTATTAATTTAATTGATCAATAAATAAATTTTTCCAACTTTGTGCGTTTAATAATTTCTATTTTAATTTTTACTTATAACGACATTTACTTGAAACAATATACTATACCAATTAATTAAAGAAAAGATGAAATCTTCCAACTATTTTGAAAGAGAAATTACCTCGTGAGCTACCGTAGAATCACTCTTTTCTGTTTTTTCAGCCAAAGCAATTAGAACAGAATATCGCCAATCCAATACCGTACTGGTTTCACATTATTTATTTTTTATTCCCAATGCCAACTGCTGAGCTTCTTCACTGAAATTTTTACGTGACCAGTTAAAATCTTCCACTGATTGACAGCAGCTGGAAACAACGTAAATAGTTGGAAACTTAATGTCTTGAAAATAAATTTTAATTATCTACTATGACGCATTCTTCTAAATTATGTTTAATCTTTAAATTTTTAAAATTCAAATTTTATTAAAACAAATAAACAATTAAATAATAATAATCTCCGTAAACTCCTGAAGTTAGTTCGTATTTATATTTATTCATCTTTTCTGTCCACGTTTTAAAAACTGAAGTGAAGTTAGTCCCTGTTATTTTATTAATTTTGACTCTCTTTATCAGTAAATATTTTGAAATTTGAATTGAAAGAATAAGGTAACCTTTTTCGTAAGTGTCATGTTGTGCTGATGGTTTTTAATTGTTATTTGTGTAAAAAAAAAAGTTTCGAAAAATGCTTCAAAAATTTATTATGGTTTTTGAAGAAGTTTAAAATATATACACACGCTATTAATTTCCAAATTTTTAAATTATTTTCTTTTGCTTAAAAATAAATTCTGCAATTCTTCTTGATTTTCATTAATTTATAATTATATTCATTATTTTGGCATTACATGTAAATATTTCAATTATTTATCCGATATTGCAATTATTTTCATCAATTTTCATTATTTCTGCGATTTTTTAATTATTCTCTTTAATTTAAATTTTTTAAGTCATTTTGTAATTATTTTTTTTTTAAACATATATTCTATAATTTTTTCAGTTATTTCTCTCAAATTTTATTGAATATTTTCAATTTTTCATATTTAAATTATTTTCATCATAATTCAATTTTCTTTCTCAATCTTAAATTATTTTCAGCATATTTCAATTATTTTTTTCAATTTTGAATTAATTTTATCATTTTTCCATTATTTTCCTCGATTGTTAATTATTATTCTCATTTTCTAAAATTATTTTCGAAGATTTTTAAGTTTTTTTCTAAAAATTCAAATATTTTCTACAATTTTTAATTATTTTCATTTGTTATCAGAATTTCAAATTTTTTTTATTAATTATCGTAAATTTCAATTATTATTAGTTTTCTTCCAGACCTTTCTACAATTTTTAGTTTTTCTAATTTTATAAAATTAATTTCTAAAATTTTAAAGTATTGTTCTCAAATTTCAATTATTTTCTTCAACTTTTAATTATTTTTATTTGTTCCAAACAATTTTATTAAATATCGTAAATTTCAATTATTTTTAGCATTCCTCCAGTCTTTTCTCCAATTTTTAATTATTCTCATTTTCTAAGATCTTTAAGGATTTCTCTAAATATTCAATTGTTTTCTTCAATTTTTAATTATTTTCCTTTGTTTTCATAATTTCAAATTTTTTTTATTAGTTATCGTAAATTTCAATTATTATTAGTTTTCTTTCAGACCTTTCTCCAATTTTTAGTTTTTCACATTTTATAAAATTAATTTCTAAATTTTTTAAAGTATTTTTCAGAAAATTCAAATATTTTCTTCAATTTTTAATTATTTTTCATTTGTTATCAGAATTTCCAAACATTTTTATTAATTATCGTAAAGTTTTTAATTTTTAATTATTTTCATTTTCTAAAATTATTTTCTAAGATTTTTAAGAATTTCTTTAAATATTCAATTGTTTTCTTCAATTTTTAATTATTTTTCGTTTGCTATCAGAATTTCCAAAAATTTTTATTAATTATCGTAAATTTCAATTATTTTTAGCATTCCTTCAGTCTTTCCTCGAATTTTTAATTATTCTCATTTTCTAAAATTATTTTCTAAGATTTTTAAGAATTTCTCTAAAATTTCAATAATTATTTTCTTCAATTTTTAATTATTTTCCTTTGTTTTCATAATTTCAATTTTTATTTTGTTAATTATCGTAAATTTCAATTACCTATTTTTAGCTTATTTCTCCAATTCTTTTCTCCAATTTTTAGTTATTTTCTTTTTGTTTAATTGATTTCTAAGATCTTCATGTATTTTTTTAAATTTCAATTATTTTTTCTTTATTTAAAAAAATTCTGTAATTTTTTCAATTATCACACTTAAATGTCATTTATTTTTTAACAACTTATCATTGTTTATATCTTATTTCAATTATTTTCGTCAAGTTTTAAAATTTTAAAACATTTCTCAATTTTACCAAAATTTATTTCCTTCAATTTTTAATTCTTTACATTTGTTTCATAATTTCAAAAATTTTAACTATTTATCTGACTTATCAATTATTTAATTATTTATATTATTTTTTATATTATTTTCTTCAATTTTCAATTAATTTCGTTCTTTTTTTCTTTCTTTTTCATAATTGCCAAAATTTTTTACTTATTTCTATTAAATTAAACTTGTTCTGTTCAATTTTAAATTATGTTTATCTTTTTCATTTTTTTATTTATTTTCACTAATTTTTCATTATTTTCGATTATTTCAATGTACTTCTGAAAAATAGAAGTATTTTTCTCAAATTTTGTTTAACTTTCCTTTATTTAAAATATTTTATGTAATTTGTTTCATTATTTTCTCAAAATTTAGTCATTTTTTTTAATTTTAATTTATTTATATCAATTTTTAATCATGTTTTTTCAATTTTCAATTATTTTCTCTAATTTTTTATTATTCAATTTTATTTTAATTTACTTTTAAGATTCTCAAGTATTTTTCTCAAATTTAAATTACTTGATTGCATTATTTTTTTCAATTAATTTGAAAAATTTGCAATTGTTTTGTTTAATTTCAATTATTTTTTTGCAATTCTTTTTAATTCTAACATATTATAAATTTTGTTCTAAATAAATATTTATTTTATTTATATTAATTAATTTTTAAATATTATATTTAAAATATTAATTTCTTCTTATGAGATAAATATTATCTACCGATTTGCTATATTTATTATTGTATTTTATAATTTCTAAAAGGTATGAAAAACTAATCGCGCGCTAGCGCGCGTTTTATTTTGCTAGTATAAAAATAATTACCTAGCGCCAAGTTATTTTAATGATAAATAACTAAACAAAGAAAACAATAATTAAATAAAAGACTAATCAAACTACTCTAATCATTTAATTAAATAAAAAATAAGAGTATAAAAATTCAATAATTTAGTTACGTAAAGATTTGGTTGTTTATTTGATAAAATTTATGATCTGGTTTAGTCACTTATGATATTGTTGTTACTCGTACGTTACGAAAATATATTTTTTATTTGGTTACAATTAATGACTGTTCGTTATTTATGACGTTGCAATTTTGAACATCACAAAAATTGTGTTGAAATAATGAGATTGCACTAATACTTCCTTTTTGTTAAATTTCATTAATTTTTAATATTTTGAGAGCGAGGTCCTCGCTGAAACTCCACTCTACGAATCGGTCACGAATACGTTAAAATTGTTTATTGGTTATTTTTACTCACATTTCGTTAAATTTATTTTCTCCTTCGTTCATTTTGTAATGTTTATTTTTCCTAGTATTAATTATGAAGTTTGATATATATCGCCGAGTGGAGTAAAACTATGTAATGTAGATCAAAAAATTGTTTATTTCTTGATAAGATTCTAATTTCTAATTGTTTCTCCGAACTGAGTTTTATTTTGTTAAAGTAACTAAATTTTATGAGAATCAGATTGTTGACTAAAAGGATGCATATAATTTCAAGTCATGAATAATTTCGGGTTAAATTCATTTTTTTTTTGTTGTTGAATGTCAGCTACGATAATTTGTAAACCATGTTAAATTTCAAATTTCGAACAGTTTTGTGACGTTTTCTTCCTTTTCTATTGTTAAATTTCGACTATTGGTTATGCAAAAGCTTTAATGGGAACGTATTTGAATGTGAACATTTATCGTAAATCTCAAACTTAACTTATTAATTAAACAGCTTAAATTATTCCAAGATAATGTCTTTTTTTGTTTTTGAACTCTCTAATATGGACGAACCTTCCCACTCTCCCTTATTTTCAACTACGCTAGCCAGGAAAAATGAAAGCTCCTTTCTCTCAATTTTCGAGATTTCACTATTTTAGATTTAATGTAAATTTCAGTCTTTTTTTGTTTTCGGTAGTTACGTTGGTAGTTACGATGCCTAACAAGTTAGCCAGAGGCGTCCAACAAATTAGCTATGAATAAATTCTCTTTTTTTTTAGCTAAGTCGGTCAGTCGTTGAGAAAAAAATTTGTTAAGCGAAAATTAGAAAAGAGGATTTATTGAAATTTTCCGAAATATAAGTTTTATCGAGATTTGATTTAGTTGATTGAATTGAGAATAGGGTCTATGCTGGAAAACTTATCCATTAGGAAATCAGCAGTTGACGAACAATAATTTCGCGGTTTCGGTAAGTTAGAATTATTTAATGTTTGTTTAAATTATTTTTTATATTTAGAGGCCCAACCCCCACCCCGAAATTTAACGGTTCTCCCAAGTTTAAATTGTAAACTATAACATAACAATTTCATACAATTTACCCTATCAAAAGATTACAAGAACATGAAAATAGTCGGCCACATGGCACGGCCATTTACAAAAGACTAAATTTACAAAATTTAGTCGGAGAACAGACTCCATCAAATTAATACACTAAAGTTAATAATGGAGCTCATCTGAGAGGGTACAATAGCCACAAATGGAGCCCAGTCACTTATTTTGTTACATTTTTATAAAGATTTTAAGATTTCTTTAATTCGTCGTCGACAAGTTCATGTGCGGCGACACTTGCGCCACGGTGCCATTCTTACAAATCACATTTCAAAGTTAACGAAGTCACATTACCTGCGGATGGAAAGATCGAGTGGCAATCGACCTTATGATCGACATTATGATAAAAAAATTTTCAGATAAAAAATTTTTCTAACATTAACAATGGTCAATTTCAAAATGATGTTCATAATATTGTTTCTATTCCTTTTCATGAAAATCTTTCTTATAAAATTAAACGAACATTGGAATCATATAACGTAAAAACAGTTTTTAGAAATGATTCATCTTTAAAATCTTTTATTAAGTTGGGTAAAGATCCTTTGGAAAAATAAGATAATACTGGTGTTGTTTATAAAATTAAATGTACTGATGTTGGTAAAACATATATTGGACAAACAAGTAGACGTTTATTTACTAGATGTAATGAACATAAGTCTAACATTTATCTAAATGAAAAATATCACAATGTTATTGAAATTGACATCACGTCAGTTTGTGGTTTTATTACCAAGTAATTGTCCTTATTGGTCATCATATTCTATGAATTAATATTGAAGGACGTTAAAATGTTTTCGTTTAAAAAATATTTTAAAATTTTATTCAATGATAACTACCGTCTTTCTTTATTGAAAGTCAAGATTACAGTGAAATGAAGAAAGACGATAGTGCTCATTGAATAGAATTTTAAAATATTTTTTTTATATTGTCTGTAAAAATGTAAAAATGATATAAAATGTAAAAATTTCACTTTTTCCAACTAAGTTACAGCAATATGGTTCAAGTGATGAGAGAAAAAAAAATTGGATCTTCATTTTTACCAATGTTTGTTGTCCTTGTTGGTCATTACACTGTTTTTGAAATTAAGAATTGGAGGATATTAAACGACTTAGTATTAATATGTTATTATTATATCAATTATTAAACGATATAATATTATATAATTATATTTTTAAATTCATCAAAAAATATTGTGCCAGGTAACTTTTTACCTCGTCACACTACCCTATAAAAAATTTCAGATGAAACGAACCGAGAAACCCGAAACACATATGCAATCTGTTATTTCGAGCAATCCTGAAGGCTGTTTGTTAACTAAGATAGTACAATCTGTTTGGTTAAAAATAATCTTTTAATGAAAAAATCATACTTCATCTGGACAATTGTATATTAATTAGATGTTAGATGGCGTAAGGAAATAGTGAGAAACCAAAATTGTTAAATAAATTAAATTCTTTTACGATTGACACTTTCAGGTTACATATGTAGTAAAAAACCGAGCAAGTGCGAGTCGGACTCGCGATCCGAGGGTTTTGTACATGAACTTAAAAATGCATAAATGGGGAAACATTTTTTTGCAAATTTTTAATTTTTCGAAAAAAAATGCTATGATGCTTGATTTTAAAAACAATTTTTATGGTTTTATAGAAATGTCTTCATACAATTACACATTTCTGCCAATTTACAACCTTTTAGGATAAATAAGCTGAGCTCTAACATAAAAGTATTTCGTCATTTTTCAATTTTTCAATAACAACTTTTGAAAAAAAAGTTTAGCACATTTGTTTGTTTACATGTAATTCTTAGGCACAACGAGGTAAAAACTGCTGTCAGCTGAGATTCATCATATCGTCATCCAGTAAAGAGTCACACATTCATGCACCGTCAGGCTTGTTATTTCGTTGCAGTGTATCGACTAGGTAATCATAGATCACGGCCTAGGATTCGAATTGACCGCCCTAAGCCCTTCCAGCTCACGGCTCAGTCAACATTGCAGTCGGTCGGCCCTTTTCTTACTGATCTCAATCGATGTCGCCACCTACCCGAAGTTTATCGATTTTGGAATGAAATCAATTCTGAGTACCAGATTTTCTCATTATGTAACTCCACCTCATGTTGTATCTTTGGATACTGGAAACCTGCGATTTTGTTATTTTAGAGAAACTGACAAGATTCTCTAAATTAATCGGACAACTTGGCGGCCCGACATCATAATCAGGGCGAAAAATATCAAAAATTCAAATGAGAAGATTCCAGAGTCAAATTCGATCCGTTGATCCGAAACTCTGATGCTTAGGCCCTGCCGTTTGTAGTCGTGTTTCCTGGTTTCAACAAAAGGGTTTCCGAGCAAAACCTGGACCTTGTTAGAGTCAGGTCTCGTCGAAGACGTGTCTGGAGAGTCAACGGCTCAGGAGTGTAAAGCACGATAGTTCATAGTAGGACAAATCAGTATTAAACCGATTATGGGTGAGGGCCCTTCAATATCTTATGCAGCCCTTAAGGACGCGAGTTACCAGCAACACCTTGAGTCATATGGAGATAACACGGGAAGGACGAATGTGTGAAGAAAAGAGAAAAAGGACATGGAAGAGCACATGTTCAAAACGGAAAAAGAAATCGATCACTCTGTGTTCTGCTTCCGAAAATTCTGGTCGGAAAGTCGGTGTGTGAGATTTTGGACAGTAAAAAGTCTGTTTAATTCGTGAGGATTGTTAATTGGAACCGAATTAATTGTTAAAGTTATAAAGTTTATATAACTAGATAAACTGTTCAAAAATTATTAATTTATTGAGTATAATTGTGCTCCGAAAATTTTATGTAAGTAGTCCTCTGTTCATAATCTTGCAATGTTTCTGCCAGGATAAAATTGTTTAATTCATTATTTTCTTAAATTGTAAATTCTAATTGATTCTTGATTTTTCTCTAATCAATTCTTAATAATGTAAAGATTATGTGTAGTTTTAAAATCATAAATTCGATGTGTTAAAGTTTTATATGATAAATTCTCGGTTAGAATCACCGGAAGTGTCAATGTACTCGCCATATGCTCTCTGATTTGGAATAATTTAAATGAAATTTCTAACTTGCTTTTCTAAGAGGTTAATATTATATCTTGTTGATTTTATTCTATAAGATTTTAACGATTTTTTAAGTAACAATTTTGAGTAATTCCGAACTCGAATTTGCCATGTGGTTATACTGGAAGTGGAACATAGCGTCGTTCACCACGTGTTTTCAATTCCTTTTTTTTGTAGAATCTGTTTTCTTAATTCCAAAAAATTGTTAAATTTCAATTAATAATGTTTCAAATGGTGAACTAAAACTTTTATAATTTTCTTTATTCAAATTTAACAGAAATATTAATATTATAATGTGTGAGTAGAGAGTATTCTATAGAGATCATATCAAGTTTTAGAAATTGCCATGTGAAATGGAAGTCCGGCATTTGTTTTTATATTGTTTACTTGATTGAATATTAAAAATTAAATTATTAAACATTAAATATAATCTGGAGAAATGAGTCATAGTACTCAAAAACGACTTTTTCCATTTTTGCACGTTATTATTCATATTCTTTCAAAAAAGAAACATTGTCAACAAACGTTGACGTGATTTTAATTAACACTGTATATTCAGTGGAGTAACAATAGGTTATTTTTTACAATGTGGATTCACCCTCGAGGTTTAAAGGTCCCCAAAAGTGAAATAGATGATTTCATTTTTTTAATATACGCGACTGCACTACTCGTATTTTAAAAAGCTGTTTTCATAAGAAAACCTGGAAAATTTTCTACATAGTGAACCAGTCACAAAAACAGAATATTGACACCGAAATCGGTAGAATAAATTTAAAAAGTTTGTTAAGCGCTCTCGACAGAATAATAGAAATAATAGTTTCACGTAACATGTATAATTTAATAATTTCGCAGACAAGTTCTTGTGCCATTTCTGAGTGAACCTTTTCTTATCTAGTCCCTTCCATTTGGAGATGTTTATCGATTATTATTTCTTGCTGAGAACGAGGTGAGTTACTATAAGATGTTCATTTCAGTCTATGAACGTAAGATGAAAGTTAAGAGCTAGGGACGCTCTGGTGGTCACACAGTTCTACGTGCTGCCCATAAATTTTCAGTCTGTGACAAGGCAAGTATGTCCCGAGTCCGCCCTTACGACAGAATTCCCAGCATCTCTCTTTATCTGATCTCTATTCGTTTCAATAGCCTTATCCAGTTTGTCTGCATTTTTATGAAGATTGACGACACGCCCCAGTCTCATAAAAATCCTCTCAATCGCGAGCATCATTTTCATTACCTATAATTTTTTACGGATCTATCACAACTAAAATTTCACAACATTTTGTAACTAGCACAATGTGGGATTTATTGAGCTTTGCAAAACATATAAAAAAACGTGAAAAATTTCCAGATACAGGAATAAAGTTTTATTTGAATTGGAAGAATTGTGAACTCTGTGTTAGTATTAAATTTATAATAGTATTATTTTTACGACTATTACTATTATTATTGTCATTATCGTGATGTTTGCCTTTAATCGAAGAATTAATATTTGTTTTTAAACACTTTTATAAGTTGAAATCTTTGATCGTCTCAAGAGGAGATGAGTACTTGAAATTCAAGAGAAACTTTAAAGCATATTATACATCTGCATCTAGATTTCAATTTATCAAGGAAACTACAGCTACTCAAATTCGAAACTCGTGAAGCTTTCGAAATTAAGAGAGTTTAAACTTTGAATATCTAAGTTCGGGTAAAATATTGTAATTAAGAGTTGTAAAACTTGCGGTAATAAATTATACATTTGCTTAGTCTTACGAGGTAGAAATCTGTGGATACACGTATCCAGCAGTAATTTTCCTTTAATAATTATTATAAAGACTACATTTGCGTTCCAAAGATTTGAAAACACTTTTTAAAAAATCCTTTGATTTTTTGATAAAGTACTTTTACTTTAAGCTCAAAGGAACTTTATCTTCCTAACAAAATTCACATGATTTTTTTTTAAACATCACGATAATTCTGATAAATTTACGACTGAATTATTAGTAAATTTGAATCAAATAATATTTAAAGAGATAAAATAAAAAAAGAGAAAAAAAACAAGGAAAAATAAACTACAAAATAAAAAAAAATAAAATAAGAAATGTAAAAATGACAAATTCGAGAGCATCCTTTAGTTAAAATGAATCACAAAATAGTTAATTTTTTAATTTGAACTGCTAAATTTTGAAATAATTGAAATTTAATACTTTTAATAAATTAGAGTTTGGGATCAAAAGTTTCTTTTTAAATTCCCAGTTTTCGTGAAAAATAGGGGAGTTTTAGAAGAAATAGGGGATGCCTGTGAAGCCTGGAATAGTCCGAGGTGTTGAAAGGCAGACATGATAATTTCGCGAAGAAGAATAATTTAATTATAACTTTAATAATTCCACTAATCCTCTAAATTCTCGTATGTGCTAACAAATCGGATTTCTTAGACTGAACGATTTCAAAGGAAAGATTCTCTCAATTATTAACATTCCAATTAAATATAATATTCTTAGAGTGATTAAAGCTAACTGGATAATGTTGATTACATTAACAGTGCCTCACAAATCGTATTGGCACAGAAGCGGATAGAATGAAGTTAATTAATCACAGGTTCAGTTCAAACAAGTATTGCAGTGCAATTCCACAGTCGTGTTTGAGATTATTCGATTTCTGTGCATCGGTATTGGTATCGTAACGACTAAGAATTTATACGTGAGTATTGGAGAGAACAAAGACCAGGGAGAAAGTTATGATAAAGTGATGGGATGAAAGGCAGCATATTTAATGTAGGGGAAGAGAGAGAGAGAGAAAATAGAAAAATGAGAGAGAAAGATAAATATATATAACAGAGATCACAATCCCCCCCCCCTTTTCACCTAATCTCCTTATTACCCCTTCTCCTCTTATTTTTTCTCTTTTTTTAAATCACCTAAAACAACTGAAATCAAAATTTTTCTTCCCTTTACCCTTTATTTGCTCGTTTTTCTTTAAAAAAAAAACTAATCCATTTCCGCCCCTCATTTTAGCAGCAATCAACAAAATATATATACATATATCTATATTAATAAAATCAGACTTTTGTCTGTACATTGCTCTGAATTCAAAATTTTTGTCATATATTGATATTTTGATAAACAAGGATTCCAAAAATGCCAATAAAAAAAATTTTGTCTGTATGTGTGTATGTCTGTCAGTTTGTCTGCCTGTCTGTCTGCCTGTCTGTCTGTATTGACCGGTTAAAGTCAAACTTTGCAGATTTTTGGGTATTTGCATAACTTAAAATCTTGGCCTTATTAGATTAAAGAATATTAATGTGAACGGGAGATATCCCATTTTTTCGTTAAATGCGAAATTTAAATTTTTTTATTTTTTGGTATATTTTTTCTAATCTACTTTTTTTCGGTTTTTGAGACAGATTAAAAATATTTTAATCTTAGATTTAAAAAAAAATATCCGCAAAATTTAAAATTGTAAAAAAAAATTAAAAAAACAAATCTTTAATAAAATTTTTTAAAAATTAAAATTTTTTTCAACTTTTAACGTAAATTTAATTAAAGTCATTATAAAATTGGTTTAAAAATGGAATAAGAAAAAATAACTGATAGATTTAAAATTATAAACAAATTTTTAAAATTGTTTAATGACATGTTTTTAATTAAAATTTTTTTAACATGAAACTTAAATTATTTAAATTTAAATTTAATCTAAATTAATAAAATAAGACTTTTGTCTGTACATTGCTCTAAATTCAAAATTTTTGTCAAATGTTGTCATTTTTAATAACAAGGATTCCAAAAATGAGAATAAAAAAATTTTGTCCGTCTGTCTGTATGTCCTCAATATTTTGTTCCACTATAACTCAAAAACGGCTTAACCGATTGAAGTCAAATTTTGCAGATTTTTAGGTATTAGCCAAACTTAAAATTTTAGCCTTATTTGATTAAAAAATATTTATATGAACGGGAGATATGACATTTTTTTAAAAAATACGAAATTTAATATTTTTCATTTTTTGTCATGTTTTTTCTTATTTATTTTTATATTTAAGTTTTTAAGATAGATTAAATATATTCTAACTTTAGAATTAAAAAAATATCAGAAAAATTTAAAATAGAGAAAAAATTTAAAAAAAATTTTTAATGACATTTTTTTTTAAATGACAACTTTTTTTAACTTTTAACTTAAATTTATTTAAAGGCATTATAAAATTGGTTGAAAAAGTAGAATTAGATTTATACATTTTTTACCAAAAGCCAATATTTATATGAGAATTTTTTTTTTTTTTTTGGTTGCGGAGTTTAATAAAAGATATTAGAATGCAATAATTTTTTGAAGAGAATTATGTTGCTTAGAAAATTTTGTTTCAAATACTTTTTGCACGAAAATAATTTATGTCAGAAAATAATTTTTGGAAAAAATACTTTCTATAATAAAATACTTTTTGTTAAAAACACTTTCTGTCAGAAAATATTGTTTGTCACAAAATACTTTCTGTCAAAAAATACTGTTGATGGCACGCCACTAGATTTCGATGCCCGACGAAGGTTTTCTTTTTTTGAATGATTAGAAAAATACAAGAAAAAATTCTATTTTAGGACATTTTTTGATAATTTTAAATGTAAAAAAGTTATTTAATAAAAATTATATAACTTTTAATCAGCCAGAAAAATTTAAATGATCCAAATGCTAAAACGATCTTACCTATGTCATTTTTAAGATTCCAAAATAAATTAAGTTAACAGTAAATTTTTTGACATTTAATTTTCATAAATTATAAATGTAAAGATTGGAGATTTCTGCTAGTCAACAATTCAACATGGTTAAATCATATCTTCATTCCTCTCAGACGGACATGCGCGCGCAACAAATTTTCAATGTTTACATTTATAATTTATTTAAATTAAATATAATAAAACTTACTGTTATCTTTATTTCTTTTGGTATCTTAAAAACACAGGTAAGATCGTTTTAGAATTTGGGTCATTGGATTTTTTCTGGCTGATTAAAAGTTATTTAATTTTTATTTAATAACTTTCTAGTTAAAAATTTTGTGTAAAAAACGGTCCACATATTCTTTGTGTTAAATTTAACACAAAAATTGTGTTAATTTAACATGAAGATTGTGTTAATTTAACATGAACGATTGTTAAATTAACATATAGTTTGTGTTATTTTAACAAAAATTTTGAGTGGACCGTTTTGGACATTTAATTTGTGTTAAATATACACAAAATTTTTAACTGTGTAAATCTAAATTAGTGATTTGCTACTAATGAATTAGCGACAAATCGGTCACTATTAAATAGTGAAAAATTTCACTATTTTTTAGTAGAAAACTACTAACTTTAAAGTGAAATATCCATGAATTGTAATCGTGAAAGTTTACTTTTTCAAATTAGTTGTTTTCTACTAATAATTAGTAGTTTTCTACTAAAAAATAGTGAAATTAATGACTATTTAATAGTAACCGATTTCTCGCTAATTCATTAGTAAAAAATCACAAATTCAGATTTAGAACGAACATTTTTAATTTTAAAATTAAAAAAAAATTGTTCTGAAATAGAATTATTCCTTATATTTTTCTGAGTATTTTAAAAAAAGAAAACCTTGATACGACTGATAGAACGGAAAATATTGCTATTTTAAATTTTTTTTCAAAATTTCAATTCTCACTTGGAGTCGCACATCTATTTGTTTTCAATTTGTGACAAAATGAGGAGCAAAAATGGATATAATTCCAAAATTTAAAATTTTATTTTTTATACAAAACTAAAGCTTTTTTATTTTACATATTTTTAACCTCAGATTTGTATATTATACAATTTTGAGCATAATAGTTGATTTCAATAACTAGACAGCTAACTTTACTTGAAAGAAAAAATGTATTTTTTTTTAATACCGACGTAAAATCTTATAATTTTAAATGTATTTTATCAATAAAGTATTTTTTGTCGGAGCACATTAATACGAAAGCGAATAAGCATCTTTTTCAGATAATTCACAAGGTTTGAAGTAATTAAAATCGATTTTCGCTGCGAACTTAATGAATTATGACGTTCTTTCAATTTTTTACAAGGTATTTTTAGTTCTTCAAATTCCAATTAATTTAAGGAGATATAGAGCACACTCACTTATAATATCTTAAAATTTTTATAAAAATATAAAGATTTAATTTCACTAACGGTTTTTGAATCGTAAATTTCAATTATTTTTAGCTTTCTTCCAGTCTTTTCTCTAATTTTTAGTTATTCTCATTTTCTAAAATTATTTCCTAAGAATTTTAAGAATTTTTCTAAAATTTCCATTTTTTTTCAATTTTTAATTACTTTTATTTGTTTTCATAATTTCAAAATTTGTTTATTAATCATCGTAAATTTCAATTATTTTTAGCTTTCTTCCAGACTTTTCTCCAGTTTTTAGTTTTTCTCATTTTATAAAATAAATTTCTAAAAGTTTTTAAGTATTTTTCTCAAATTTCTATTATTTTCTTTTGCTTCCTCATAGAGGAAGCTTTGTGATCGTTAAGATTTTGGATTTTCCAAAAATAGTCTAAATCGACTCATTTTCATCTAAAAAGCGTAAATTTTCATTCCTAAGCAAATGTCCAGATGTATGTGTGTGTGTGTGTGTGTGTGTTCATTTTTGCACTTAAAATTACTTTTTTTAAAGAATTTCTCGAATTAAATTTTATATTATTAATATATTGCTTTTTCTATAAGAAAGCAAATTTGTTTGCTAACTTTGAAACGAAATATCCACGAAATGGACATAATTTTCACCTAGTAAAATAATGATAATAATAATAATATTACTAATAATATTAACCCTTAACTCCTAGACTATCGGGATTTAACGTAACTGCTAGATTGGGTCTACGGGACCCGAGCGATTTTCAAACGCTGATTGCTCAGAGCCTAATGAACATATCGGGACGTCTTTTTTTTTAAAACTTATTGCCAGAACCTGTAGAAAAAGAATATCTAGCTTAAATTAATGTGTCTTTAATATTTTTTTAAATATTTCAAGAAATGTAAAGATTCTTTTTTAAAAAGTCGTTTTTTTCAAATCTATTTTTTCACCAAAAATAGACATAAATAAAATTTCTAAGTGGATTTTTAAAGCTTTAAACATGTACCTTAAGCCTGTTTAAGCCATTTTTTGATTGGCTGAAAAATACATATTTTTTGGAAGAAATGAAAATCATCAAATTTGGTTCATTAAGTGGAGTCACCTGAGAAATTTCAACCCATCGAAATACTGGAAATATATGTTACTTATCGGTGTCAATTTTTTTTCTGGAACTATTTTGGATGTAAAAGAATGCCATATTATCAAAATTAAAAAAAAAATTAAAAAAAAATTTCTTTTTGTTGAATTTTTTTTTTTTTTTATAAAAATCTATCTCCTCCTACAATTTTTCATATTTTTTTAATGCCAATTTTTGTATATGCCTTTTTTAAGATTTGAAACAAAATATCGTATGGGTTTTAACATTTTTTAATTTTTTCAACAAAAAGAAATTTTTTTAATTTTTTTTTTTAATCTTGATAATATGTCATTCTTTTACATCCAAAATAATCCCAGAAAAAAAATTTGCACCGATAAGTAACATATTTCGATGGGTTGAAATTTCTCAGGTGACTCCCCTTAAATAAAGAGAAACCACATTATTAAGAATACAATATTTCATTGTTTCCAAAACATACATTTCGGGGATTTTTGAAATTAACTAATCAAATTGTTTTAGTATCTTTTTAATCAAAATAATTCATGTTTTTTTAATTTTTGTTTTTATTAACTTAAAATATTATTAAATTATTGCTTCCTCTATGAGGAAGCAAATTCTTTTGCTTCCTTAGAAGCGAAGTGTCCATGAAATGGACAGAATTCACACCTAGTTTAAATATTATATTTAAAATATTTATTTCTTCTTATTAGATAAATATTATTTACCGATTTGTTATATTTATTATTGTATTTTATAATTTCTAAAATGTATGAAAATCTAATCGCGCGTTTTTTTTGCTTGTACATATATATAGAGAGAGCGATATATGTAGAGAGAGAGAGATAAAGAAAGAAAGAGATGGTAAACAGCAAGAAGGAATGAGACCACGAATGCCGCCACAGCAAAAAAGGAAAACCGACGTTCGTTACTACTGTTGCAAACGCACAGTAGTAAGAGTATGGCTATAGTCAGCCGCGACCGCAGACGCGCCACAGAGTAATTCAAGTAGGTGCAGTAGAGCCGCACTAGACTACAACAAAGCCTAACGAAGCCTCAACAGTAGGCACTACGTCTACGAGGCCCAACTTCACCCCTATTATGGGTTAGACTGAATTTCATCCATCCACGGAATTCCAAACTAAGTACCCTGTTGTTGCACTCGAGGGAACATTTTTTTTTCTTTTTAAACTCCCTCCCCCTCTTCCACTTGCTTTCTTCTTACTTCAAGAGCCGCCGCTAAATTAGATTACATTAAACTCAACTTCGACAAGAATACTTCAAAAACTATTTTTATATAACCCTTTCGAAAGTCTTGGAAAGGCCAGCTTCAACGATTCATGATTAAATTCATCTAAACGACTTTTATTTTTTACCTTTTAACGCATTAACAAGTTCTCTGCCATTTTTAAATTCCTAGTTATTGACATTTTCACTACTTTTATTACAATTCCGCTGTTCCTTGTGTCACATGAATTTGTGTATTATTTATTTAAGAATATATGACCCTGTGACATAACCTCAAACTAAAAATTAGTTTTTAGCATGAAAATAAAGTAAAATAAAAATTATTTTTAGTACAGTTTAAAAGATCTACATATACAATTTTTAAAGAAAATTATTTTATATTAAAATATTTTGCCATTTACTAATTATTTAACTATTTGTGTTTTTGCTTCAAATATATAATTAACAATTGCAATTTTTGAATAATTATGTCAAACAGTGTCTCATTTTATTCTTTGAAACATTCCCTACAATTATATTCATAGAATTTTATCCAAAATATATTGTTCACAAACAATATAAAAAACAAAATTTTGTTTGGTCATTACTTATTAACCGAACATTTTTAATAAAATTCTGTCAGTAGAATTTTATAGAATGTTTCAAAGAACAAAATGAGCCATTACTTGACATAATTGGATCAAAATTGCAATTGTTAATTATATTTGTAGAAAAAACACAAAACGTTAGATAATTAGTAAATGAGAAAATATTCAATCAAAAATATTTTTATCAATTGGATAAAAATTGCAATTATTAATTATATTTGAAGAAAAAACATAAATCGTTAGATACTTAAAACAAAATATTTAAACAAACATATTTTCTTCCATTTTTCAGGTATTTTTACGATTTTTAACTTTTCATTTATTTTTGTCATTTTGAATTATTTTCTTAAAATTTCAATTATGTTTTTCAATTTTTAAATTATTGACAGCAATATTTAAATTTTCCACACAATTTTCAATTTACTTTTGCTATTGTCCAATTATTTACTTCAAATTTCAATTACTTTTATCATTATTAAAGTATTATTGTCATTTACCAATTATTTTCTTCATATTTCTATTATTTTTGACAATTTAGAATTATTTTCCACAAATTTCAATTATTTTATTTAATTTTTTTTATTGTCATAAATTTTTTAATTTTTTACACAACTTTTCAATTATTTTCTTCAAATTTCAATCATTTACTTTATTCTTTTTATTGTTGTCATGAATTTATTAATTACTTCTTAAATTATTTTCTCTAAATTTCAATTATTTTCTTCAAACTTTAATTACTGTCTTCATATTTAATTTGTTTACTATTCTTAAATCATTCCCTTCAAATTTCAATTATTATCTTCAAACTTCAATTAATTTCTTTAACTTTCAATTATTATTTTCCTCAAACTTTTAATATTTCTTTCAATTTTTTAATTATTATATAATTTTTTTATTTTTACACTAGCTTTTAATTTATTCATGTCATTATTAAATTAGTTTCTTCACATTGCATTTACTTATGTCATTATTTAAGTATTTTTCAATTATTTTCTTAAACTTTCAATTATGTTCTTCAATTTTTAAATTGTTGACAGAAATATTTAAAATGTTTACACAAGTTTATATTTATATTTTTGTTCAAATCATTTTCTTCAAATTGCAACTCCTTTTGTCAATATTCAAATATTTTTAATATTTTCCAATTATTTTCTTCATATTTCTATTATTCTGGACATTTTAGAATTTTTTTTACAAATTTGAACTATTGTATTCAATTTTATTCATTGTAATTAAATTTTTAATTTCTTACGCCAGTTTCAATTATTTTCTTCAAATTTCAATCAACATCTTCATTTTTTTTCAATTAATTTTTACAGATTCAATTATTTTCTTCAAACTTCTTATTACATTTTTTTGAAATTCTTGATTATTATATCTTCAAATTTCAATTATTTTCTTCATGCTTGAATTAATTTCTTCAACTGTCAATTATTTTCCTCAAACTTGTAATATTTTTTTTCAATTTAACAATTATTACAAATTTTTAATTTTTACACCAGCTTTTTATTTATGTCATGAATTTATTAAGTTTTAAGCCAATTTTCAATTATTTATGTCATTATTCAATTAGTTTCTTCTCATTTTATTTACTTACGTCATTATTCAAGTACTTTTGATATTTTCGAATTATTTTCTTAAAATTTCAATTATGGTCTTCAATTTTTAAATTATTGTCAGCAATATTTAAATTTTCTACACAAGTTTCAATTTACTTTTGTTATTTTTCAACTATTTTCTTTAAATTTCAAATACTTTTGTCATTATTCAAGTATTTTTGTCATTTTCCAATTGTTATTTTTTTTTCTATTATTTTTTCAATTTTTGAATTATTTTCTACAAATTTCAATTATTTTATTCAACTTCTTTTAGTGTTATGCATTTTTTAAATATCTTACACCTTTTTCAATTTATTTCTCGAACTTCTAATATTTTTTCAATTTTCCAATTTTTGTCTACAAATATTTAATTTTTACACCAGCTTTCAATTATTTATGTGATTATTCAAACGTTTTCCTCAAATTTCAATTGTTTCGTCAATTTTTCAAGTATTGACTTCAATTTTTTAATTTTTTACACCAGTTATCAATTATTTTTGTCCTTTCTCAATAATTTTTTTCAAATTACAATTATTTTTGTCATTATTCAAATATTTTTGACATTTTGAAATTATTTTCATTAAATGTAATTTTCTTCAATCTTTTTATTATTGTCATGATTTTATTAATTTTTACATCAGTTTTCAGTTATTTATGTCACTATTCAATCATTAGCTTCACATTTCAATTATATCATTAATATTTCAATTATTTTATACAACTTTTTAATTAATATATTACATTTTTTATTTTTTACTCCATTTTTTAATGATATTTCTCATTTATCATTTTTTTTTCCAAATTTCAGTTATTTTTGTTGTTTTACAACTGTTTTCTACACATACAAATTTTTCTTACAATTTTTCAATTATTTTCTTCAAGTTGTAATTATTTTCTTGAAACTTTTATTATTTTTTTTTAATTTTTTAACCATTGTCTACAAAGTTTAATTTTTACACCAATTTTTAGTTATTTATGTCATTATTCAATTAGTTTCTTGACATTTTAATTATTTTGTTAATAAAACTTATTGTATTCAAAATTTTAATTATTTACACCAGACTCAAATTATTTTGTTCAAATTTTAATTATTTTTCTCATTCTTCAATTATTTTGTTGTAATTTTGATTATTTTCGAAACATTTCAATTATTTTCTTCCAATTTCAATTCTTTCGTTTCAATTAAGACATTTTTGTTTTAATTTTTTTATTTCTAATGAATTTTTTTAATTAGTTTTGTCATTTTACAGTTTTTTTCAAATTTGAATTGTTTTTGTCATTTTTAATTCTTTTCTTCATATTACAATTATTTTTCCATTTTCGAATTATTTTCTTCCAATTTGAATGGCTTTCCTAAATCTTTATATTATTATCAACAATTTTAAAAATTTCCAAACACGTTCATTAACGTAACATGCTCCCTCTTGGAATATGTATAAATAAAGTGTACACGCCCATTAAAAATTCTCAAGAAATTATAATTAGTGTTCTATCAATTATGAATATCTTGAATATTTTGCAACTCTTTTCAAAACAGAAAACATCCCCTTTAATTCAATGAGCTTATTATCTTATTCAACTTTTCTCTGTATAATTTAATAAATCTTCTCTAATTTATTTAATAAAAATACCTACAATTTAAGAATCATTCTTATGAAGAGAAATTCTCTTTGACTTATAAAAGCTCTCTTTGATTCAAAGAAATCCGTTTTAATGCAATAAAATTCTCTTTGATTTTGAATTTTTTAGAGACGAATATTTATTTTGAAATGAATAAAAAAAAAATAACAACTAGACTTTTAATAAATGTGTTTTCCGAGAGCGATTATTTTTCGAATAATAAATCCTTCCTTGTAAAAAATTCCCTTCACATGAAATACTCTAACAGATGGGTGGCAATTAAAAAGATTTAGGTGAGTATTATATGACAATAATTTATATCCTGTCAATGTTAAGGCTTGTAGGTCAAAGTTTCTCTCTTTACCAGAATGTTTCCTTTCGATCTTTTTCATCTTTTCAGCAGCTTCTAGGCATGAACTCGACCTGTGACCGGAATCGCAATATTTCGAGACGCTTTCCACAAGGTTGCCTTTGAAAACCGGCTTCTTACTCTCGCACTAGAATCGTTTTATTCGTACTCGAAGAACCATGCAGTTCCACATGGAAGGAAGACAATCCGATATTTTTCGGCAAATCGCACGCCTCGCGAATTTTACAAATACTGGTGAATCCTGATAGATTAAAAGTGGGCACGTTCCAGGAAACCTTTTTGTCACAGACTATTTGTCACGAGTGAATTCTTTCGACACAATAGAATGGCGAATACAGCCTCTGAAGCTTCACTTTCGAAAATTTATTGAACAAGAAACAACCCATGCCCCCTAGAAGATAATAAAATATACCCACAGACGAATTTTCAACTTAATTAATGATAATTCGCAATTACTGAATAATTTTTTCAGTTATTTTGATCTTCAAGGTTTAGAAAGAAAATTCCCTAGATTGAAAAATCGCCTTAAGAGTTTTATAAGTTCGAGAAGTCAATACATGTCGTTCTTTCGGATGAAAGCTGCTTGACCATCTGTGAAAACAATTTCATGTATCAGGACGACTTTCCGGGTGCAATCATATTTTGTCAGCCGTTTGAAATTTTACGAGAAACTGTGAACAAGAGGTGTTCAATTTCCTCTCGTGGGATATTGTTTGAAAATATATTTTAATAGAGATATAAATTATCTTTTATTCTTTCTCTAAATTTATTGAAAAAACACTAAAATATGTCAGATTGATATGTTTAACGATTCTTTTAAATTCAACAATAAACCACTGAAAATTTACGGGAAATTAATAAAATGAATTTTTTTAATTCGATATATTTTGTTTGGCGCCAGGTACCAGAATTTCATGTATCGTGAAAAAAAACTTTCAAATTGACGAGAATTTTTAAAATGATCTGTAAATTTTGAAAACGATCGGCAAATTTTTAAGAAACTCTGGGAAGATAGATAAATCCTAAAAACTTCAATTTCAATCTTGTATTCTTTGATAATAATATAAAAAATTGAATTTAAAATGATTAGAATATAATCTAAAAAAGTTTTGATAGAAAGAAAGTCGGAAACTATATTAAACTTAATTAATTCCAAGCCATTATTATTTATATAAATCCCAACGGTCAATTAACTCAAACTTAAATTTTTTCAAACTTATAAGTTTCAATTAATCATTTGAAACTATAAATTTTTGGAAGTGCAAATAATGAAAATTACGAGAATAATTACAAAATGGAAAAGAATATATATAGAAAATGACGAAAATAGTTGACAATTAAAAACAAAATTTGAGAAAAGGCTGGATAAATACACAATTGTTAAAAATAATCTAAAAAATTAAACAATATACATTCAATTTAAACTAAAAAACTAAAAAATTAAGAAAATTATAGGAATAATTGCTGAAACCAATTGCAAACTGAACAACTGGATTGAAAATCAAAACAAAAAAAATTGAAATTGAAGAAAATAATTAAAAACTTTAGAAAATAATAAAAATTTGGAGAAAATAATACAAACTTGAAGAAATAAATTCATAATTTAAAAATTAAGCTGAAATTAAAAAAAAATTGATAATTTATTTATTTATTTATTTATTTATACATAGACGGGCATGAAAAACATAAAAAAGCGCCCTTTCGTACAGTAAGTACTAATAATAATGGAAAAAAATTACAAAACGTGAAAATAATTCACAATTGAAAACAAAATTCGAAAAATTGCTAGATTAATACACAACAACAACAACAAAAAATAATTGAAAAACTCAAAGAATCATTATAAAACTTTAAGAGACTAATTGCAAATTGAAAAAATTGTAGGAAATAATTTCAAATTGCAAAAAGTAGTTAATAATTAAAAGAAATAATTGAAAAATGAGAACAATTAAAAAATTGAAGAAAATATCTTCAAAATGACTAGATAGACTACTGAAAGAAAATTGATAAAATATAGCAAAAACTTTAAATTTAAAGAAAATAATTAAAAATTAAAAATGAAGAGAATTATAGGAATAATTCTTGGAAATAATTGCGCATTGAACGAATGGATTGAAAATCGACAAAAATAATTAAAATTGAATAAAATAATTGAAAATTGAAATTTTAAATTCAAATTTAAAGAATATAATTAAAAATTGAAAAAAGTATTTGAAAAAAGCCGAAAGTTATTGAATATAGAAGAAAACAATAAAAAACTGAAAAACGGAATTGAAATTTAAACAAAAAATTGAGAATAAAAGAAAATAAAAAATTTAAATTAACGAATCTTATTGATAATGGAGAAAAATAATTGGCGAAAGGCGAGAATTTAAAATAATTGACAATTAAAAAAAAATCAAAAATTGAATAGAATAATGCACAACTGAAAAAAATAATTGAAAACGTTGAAAAATAATTCTAAAATTTTCAGAGAATTAATAAAAATTTTAAATATTTTAAGAAGTAACTGAAAATTAAAGAAAATAATTAATAAATGAAAAAAAAATTGAAAAATAACAAGATTAATAGCAAAATTGAAGATAATTTCTGAAAAATGACGAAAATAATTGACAATTGAAAACAAAATTCGAAAAATGGTTAGATTAATACACAACTGGAAAAAATAATTTTAAAAATCAAACTATAAATACTTAATTTAAAAAATAATTGAAAATTGAAAAATTAAGAAAATTATAGAAATAATTGTTGGAAATAATTGCTAATTGAAAAACTGGATTGAAAAAAAGTGAATCAAACAAAATAATTGAAATTGAGGAAAAAATTTGAAATTGAAGAGTGGAAATGAAATTTTTAAAACATAATTAAGAACTAAAGAGAATAATTGAACAATTGTATTTAAAATTAAAAAGCATATTGATATTCGAAAAAATAATTGAAATTTGAAGAAAATAATCAAAATTTGAAGAAATAAATTGTAATTTCAAATAATGGTTTATAATTAAAAAAATCAAGTTTTTTGGAATATTGAATAAACTTAATTTAAAATTATATTATAGAATTGAATTTGGAAAATATTTCATAATTTAAAGAAAATTACAAAATTACGAGAATAATTTAATATTAAAGAAAATATTTGAGAAATGCGTAAAATAATTGACAATTGAAAAAGAAATTCGAAAACTGCGTCGAGAATAATCTACACCAGAACAAAATAATTAAAAAAGTTAAAAAATAATTATAAATTAAATTTATTTAATAAATTAATATAATTTAAGGAAAATAATTGTAACTTGAAAACGATTGAAAATTATAGAAAAAATTATAGACTTATTTACACATTAATTTACATCACTTTCTCGAAATATTTAATTATTATTCTTTCTTGCAATTTTTTTTTATTTCAAACATTTTTTTTAGTAGGTTATTTTTTATATTGCTTTTCTGTATTTTTAGAAAATCATTTAGGTAACTTCCATTTCTTTTTGAAAAATTGTCTTTTTTTTATGCGTTTAATAATACTTTTTTATTTTTTAGATTTTTTTTTAATTTTATTCTTTTTACAAAAATTACTTCATTTAATTTTATACAGTTTTATTTTAACAATATTTAGAAAAACTTATTTACTTTTTCAGTGATTAATTTTATTTATTATTATAATTTGGAAGTTGTAAAATATAATTTTTTTCAATTTTATGATTTTTAAAATATTTATTTAGTTTTTTGTCATTTGTCATAACCTATTAATTTTTATAATTTTTAAAGAATATTCTTCTTTTAAGGTAACGGTACCTATACTCGATCAGTACCTATAGTCGATCAGTGATGGTTTAATTGAATAAAATTAATTAATAGTTTAATAATATTGATGCCAAATACTACTTCGAATATTATAAGATTTATTTTTACCAATGTTATAAAACTGTTAATTAATTTTGTCTAATTAAATCATCACTGATCGACTATAGGTACTGATCGAGTATTGGTACCGTTACCTTATTTAATTTTTTGTAAATTTGATTTTATAATAAATTTTCTCATTTGATCAAAATTTCTCTTTTTCTTAGAAATATTGTTTTTTTTTCTTAAAATTGTTTAATTGTTTTTACTTAATTCTTCATTTAAAAAAATTATTGCTTTTTACTTGATTTTTAAAACAAGTTTTTAAAGTATTTTTTTATCTTTAGTAACATTTTTCCGTGTTTTACTGATTATCTTGTTTATTTTCTTAATTTAAAAAAACATGTCCGCAAATATTTTAACTTTTTGAAAATCATTTTTTCCTCTCTTTTGAAATTTCAATTTTTTGTTTTAAAAATTTTTACTGTTTATTTCGTAGTATTTTGATTTTAAAAAAGCAATTTAATCAATCTTCCTTAAACTGTTTAATATTTCATAACGAATTATTACCATATTTCTTTATTTTCTTTTTTTTACTTTCATTGATTCTTTAAACTTTTTTATTTTTGATTAATTTATTGATTTGATTGATTTTGATTGATTAATTTATGTAAATTTTCGTTTCTTTTACATTTTGTTAAGATTTTTTGAAAATTTTCTCCATTGTTTAAATGATTATTCGCTAGACACTCTGATAAGATAAAAATGCAGAAACTTTTTTTTTTTTTGGGCCCTGAAATTTTTGTGTGCTTCAGGCCCGTGACAGCTTTGATCCAGCCCTGTTTAGCGCCAAAAAATTTGTTTTAGAACATATGCTTTCCAATTAAATAAGCACTTTCTTTTATAGTGTGTGAAAGATACCTTTGTTGCCTCAAACAGTGTAAATCTGTATTTTGAAGATAAACTAATTGAGTCTCGAAATAATTAATTTCCGTTAAGTTTATAAACTTCCTTTGCTAATACTATATAGATGAATGTAAATAGAGGTTTAATTAATCCACTGAAATATCAAGTCTTGGAACACAAAGATGACAGAACCATAGAAACTAATTCAACTTTGGAAATGAGAATAGATTTCGGTTCAAGAACAACTAATAGTGACATTCTAAATGATCAACTCAAATTCAATTTATAGAAATAACAAAAAACTGAAAATAAACCAAGAAAAAGAATGAAAAATACATTATAAAAAAATTCATTTAAAATTTACAACTCAATCAAATAATGTTCATCCTTCTAGACATGTATTTTTATAACACTGCTTCTTTTAAGTGATTTTTAAATTCAGTTCGAACGATAAGAAAGATTTTCTGAAATAATACAATACAATATAAAAATTTCTGACAGATATGTCATTTTTGCGAGCTTTGAAATGACAAGAAAAAATGACACGAAATTATTCTCATTATTAATGAAAATAGAATAAAATAAAATTCATTTAAGATAACCAAATTACAAAAATTTTTATGACAAAATTAACACGCGTTTCCTCTATCATGGTACAAATATAACAAAAAATTTTAAAAATTTATGACAATAAATGAAAAATTGAGTAAATAATTGAAATTTGTGGAAAAAATAAATTTAAAACTTGAGACTTTAAGATTTGTTTTTAGGCGAGATACCTTAAGATCCTAATGGCCTCAAAGCACCAATTGGATTACGTGATCCAATTTTCAAAATGTTTAAAATTCTAAATTTAGTCTGTAGGAAAAATGCGTCAAAATTTGATCTATTCTTTACGTGTCGCCTAATAAATTCGAACTTATGTTATTTGACTTTTTCGAATCTATAAGAATCTTATATGAATTAAAAATTTTATTTTAAAATTTTACGAAAACATGCCTCTAAATCTGAATTAGTTAAAAATAACTTATTTGAAAGCAAAACCTCAGTCACTAATTCAATTAGTTATACATATATCTACTAATCATTTAGTAAAAAATAACTAATTATTAGTCAAATTCATTTCTAGGTTATGTCAAAATGACTAATATTTTAGAAAAATTCTGTGTACTAATTCAATTAGTCGAATTTTAAATATTTTTTAGTTATGTTTTTACTAAAAACCAGTGGGGTGACTAGGAAGGCAAGGGACCCGGGGCAAAAAGCAAAAAGGGGGCCCCCCCAATTATATACAATAATTTACAAGTTTAATAAATTCATGCATTCGGTCCACATCTGAAATTTGTCACTAGATGTTTTTTTGTTTTTAAATTTTAAATCATATTTCACCTACTTTTCAAAATGTTGTTAAATTTATAGCAATTTTAATGTCTTCAAATTTCAGTTAATGTGAACTTGCATTGATTAAAAGTTAAATTAATTCACGTTTCAAAAGTACTGAATTTGAAGTAATTTAAAAATTTCTTCGATTTTTAATAATTCTTTTCTATTACGATTTTAATTACTAAAACTACAATTTTGTACTATTTTTAGCATTTTTCAATTATTTTCTGCAACTTCTAATTACTTTTCTATTGTTTCTCTAATTCTTAAATTTAATTTTTTCAAATTTCTTCAAATTTTTTTTAGTTTCTTCAAAAACTTTTTTAATTTTAATTATTTCAAATATGTAACGTCGTGAGTCACTCCGTTTTTTTTTCATCTTTTAAAAAATCTTCATTTCTTCGTTTCAAACGAAGAACATGAATTTGACTTTTTCTTGAAAAGGGAGGAACAGCATCTTCTTTCGAGTTTTCCCAGAGTTCGGTTACATTTGAAAAAACAAGACTTTTATCGTTAACAGATGTCTTGCCAACGACTCGATTTTCTAAACAGTCCCTAAAAACTCTAAAATTAGGGGTCGCGCTGAGCAAACTCTACTATAGGCGATGCTGACCCTCTATGCTAGACCAGATAACCTAATTTATTGCTTCGAATGTTCAGTAAAGTAAAAATTCCAAGAAAATGATGATAATGTATAAAACAGACATCCGTCGAAATGACCCCATGTATAAGTAAAAAAATAGTTACAATTTTAACAAAAAAATAATATTTACAGAATATTCTAATTGAATACTTAAAATGCATAAAAATTCCTTGCAACCCTTTTTATTAACTCTTTTACCCTGAAATATATTTGTGTGTGTGTGTGTGTGTGTGTGTGTGTGTGTGTGTGTGTGTGTGTGTGTGTGTGTGTGTGTGTGTGTGTGTGTGTGTGAGCACAATAGCATTTAAAAATAATAATAATTAAAAATAATTATAAATCGCTTTAAATTAATTAGCTAAATGATGTAAATTATAACTACTTAATATTTTCAATTAGACTTTTAAAGATTTAAGGTTATGTACTAAAAATACGCGAAAAACAAAAGAAAAGAGTTATGTCAATTGATTAAGATCAATTCTAAGATTAATAGTACTAAATTTGAATTCATATAAGAATTGTTAATCAACTTTTATAAAATAAATGTATCTCGAGGTAACATAACCTCAAAAATGTAAAAATTAAGAAAATAACAAAAACGTAATTAAAAACATTCTCAAAATTAACAGAATAAGTCCAACTTCAATTTTAAGGTTAAACAAATACGTCAATCAATTAATAATGAAATTTTCACTCAAACATAACCTTAAAATTCAGAAATTATGAAAAATAAATTAAATAATAACATTTCAGTATCAATGGATTTAGTTGAAATTTATTCTTTATTGAATGATTGTACGTTGAATATTATACTGAATATGTTTGTCAAATTAATTATTCATTAATTAAAAGTTATTATAACATAACCTAAAAATTGAAAAACATGAAGACATAAAATTTATTGAATGTACATATAAAATTTGATAGTTCTCATTTGAATTCAGTTAAATCGAAAGAACTAAAATGAGTACTCGACATTCACTCTATGAGAAACATAACCTAGAAATGGAAAATCTAGGAAAATTAAATATTGCATTATTCAATATACATTAATATTTTTCTTTTAAAATAATGAAAATAATTAACATTTTGGCAAAATCAAACCTATATTCATCAGAAATTGTTAAAATACTAATATTATAAACAAATTTGAATTTAAGAATTGTATTACTTATATTTTCAACATTATTTATTGTTAACATGCAGTTTTACATTTCAAATTATGTAAGAAATCATTCTTGAAGTATTTGTAACTGGGATCCTTGGAAGTGGTACAGAGGGCAGCATCAACAAGAACTACTGTGCTTTAGGGCGGATTTCCTCCACCCACTCACTTTTGAGACACATTTCAGGACCAAATCAAAATTAGGAAAATGGTTGACTTCTTAGCTTTTCTGATGCATTCTCTACTCCCACGCAAGCATGCAAGTCCCAATAGCCACCCCTCATTATCGGTTTTCTCTCTCTTCGCCGTTCTTCTTCGTCGCTCTCTCTCTCTACCCTAAAAGCACGCCTACACCCTGACGCGTTTAGGGCCTTTTTCATTGGTGTTTTCTAAGTCTCCACCAGCTTCTCCCTTTTTATCTTCCCCCTTTTTCTTCTCTCAGAAGCTAAGGGAAGGAAATCCACGAAAAGTTAAAACACTCTCCGAAAAACTTCCATCGAGAATGGAGTGTCAGAAAACTCTCATCAAGAATGGAGAGTCGGAAGTCAAAATCAAATCATTTTTCTTTTTAATACTCAATTAACTCAAAACAATAAGAAAAAAGTATACATTAAAAAAAACTATTTAAAGATTTTTAACTTCGGAATGAGAAAATCGCAACAAGGATTATTTGTGTTAGAAAAGCATTTGACGTTGAAATATCTATTTAATTGAGTTTATCAGTAATTTTTAACTGTACGAAAATTTTCTCCTTGAATTCTTGGATGCCTGTGCCATTTTCCAAGGATCTGGATTCTCTTTTATACATCATAAGTGTCACATACGACCAAACAAAGTAAGTTGAATAAAGTTGAAATCAAAATAAATTTAAACTCTTTCCACTTTCACTTCTTTCCTTTCCAAATTAATTTTTGACTTTTTCAGGTTTAGCTTCCCAACTCCGGTACCGATTAGGTTCTGGATGGCTGGAGTTGGTCCTTTAGTATTGTTATTTGGTAGAGTACTTTTTTTTATTGCAGGGTTCCCCTATTATTATAGAGAGTGGCCCCACCTTTTTTTATTTTTGAGTTTAGGAAAAACCCTTGATTAGAAAATTGAGAAAATATAAATGTTATAATTCCAAAAAAAAAACACTAGAATTACCCGAACAGAACGATTTCCCGAGCTATTGCGATTAATTTCGTAGGCTTAAATAAATATTAAAATTTAAATAAAAATATAAAGTTATTGTCTTTCCGACGTGACAAATATATGTATATCTCAATTTTCAATTATTTTGATCAATTCTTATTTCTTTTTGTTATTTTAGAATTATTTTCTCCATATTGTAATATTTTCATTACTTTTCAATTAAGTTCCGAAATTTTCAGTTATCATCTGAAATTTAGATTATTGTCATTAATTTTTCATGTTTTAAACGATTTTTCAATTATTATTTTCTTATGCTTAAAAATAAATTCTGCATTTTTTCTATTATTTTCATTATTTTTGCATAATTTTCGAAAATTGCAATTATTTATCTGAAATTTCAATTATTTTTTTAAATAAACATTTTTAAGTAAATTTGTAATTATTTTCTTTCTTTAAACACATATTGTGTGTTTTTTTTCAATTATTTATCTCAAATTTTATTTACTGTTTTTAATATATCATAGTTAAATAATTTTCATCATATTTCAATTATTTTTCGCAATTTTAAATTATTTTCAGCATTTTTAAATTATTTTTTTTAATTTCGAATTAATTTTATAATTATTTAATTATTGTCTTCTATTGTTAATTATTATTCTGATTTTTTACAATTATATTCTAAGATTTTTCAGTATTTTTCTAAAATTTCAATTATTTTCATCAATTTTCATTATTTCTGCGATTTTTTATTTATTCTCTTTAATTCAAATTCTTTAAGTAATTTTGTAAATTTTCTTCTTTTTTTAAACATACTATTTTATGATTTTTTCAATTATTATATTCAAATTTTTTTTACTGTTTTCAATTTTTCATATTTCAATTATTTTCAGCATATTTCACTAATTTTTTTCAATTTTGAATTATTTTATCATTTTTTAATTATGTTTCTCATTTTTTAAAATTATTTTCTAAGATTTTTAAGTATTTTTCTAAAATTTCTATTATTTTTTTCAATTTTTAATTAGGTACTTTCATTTGTTTTCATAATTTCCAATTTTTTTTATTAATTAACGTGAATTTCAATTATTTTTAGCTTTCTTCAATTCTTTTCTCCAATTTTTAATTACTATAATTTTTTTTAATTGATTGCTAAAATCTTAATGTATTTTTTCAAATTTCAATTATTCTTTTTATTAAAAAAAAATTCTGTAATTTTTTCATTTATTTCACTCGAATGTCATTTATTTTTTCCAACTTATGATTGTTTGCATCATATTTTAATTATTTTCTTTAATTTTTAATTAATTTAATTTGTTTTCATAATATCAAAAAAATTTATTAATTAACGTGAATTTCAATTATTTTTAGCTTTCTTCAATTCTTTACTCCAATTTTTAGTTACTATAAATTTATTGCAATTTATTGCTAAAATCTTCAAGTATTTTTTTTAAATTTCAATTATTCTTTTTATTTAACAAAAATTCTGTAATTTTTTCGTTTATTTCACTCAAATGTCATTTATTATTTACAATTTATCATTGTTTGTATCATATTTCAATTATTTTCTTCAATTTTTAATTAATGTAATTTGTATTATATTTACTTCAAGTTTTAATTTTAAAATCAGTTTTTCAATTATTGTTCAACTTTTTTTTCCTTAAATTTTTACTTTTTTCATTTGTTTCATTATTTCAACAATTTTAAACTATTTTTCTGATATTTCCATTATTTCATTAAATTTCCAATTTTTATATTATTTTTTATATTATTTTCTTCAATTTTCGATTACTTTCGTTCTTTTTCATAATTTTCAAAAAGTTTTTAATTATTTCTTTTTATTTAAAAATTGTTCTTCTGAATTATTAAATTATGTTAATGTTTTTTTTACGTATTTTCTCTAATTTTAAATTATTTTCTTTTTTCTTCAATGTACATACTTCTGAAAGTTTTAAGTATTTTTCTAAATTTATCTTTAACTTTCCTTCATTTAAAATAAATTATGTAATTTTTTCAATTATTTTCTCAAATTTCAATGAATTTTTTTTTAATTTTACATTGTTTATCTTAATTTTTAAATATTTTCTCTAATTTTTCATTATTCAATTTTTTTCAATTTATTTTTAAGATTTTAAAATATTTTTCTCAAATTTAAATTAATTTCCTTATTCTTAAAACATTTCTATGATTTTTTAAATTACTTTCCCCAATTTTTAATTGATTTCATTTTTTTCCAATTAATTTGCAAAATTTAATTTATTTTATTTAGTTAAATAAATTTTTTTTAATAATAATGGTCTATTAGGGTTGACCAAGGGCCGCCTGAGCTCAATTTTAATTATTTTCTTCATACTTAAATTAATTTCTTCAAGTTTCAATTATTTTCTTCAAACTTCTAATATTATTTCAATTTTTCAATTATTGTCTACAAATATTTAATTTTTATACCAGTTTTCAATTATTTATGTCATTATTAAATTGGTTTTTTAAAATTTCAATTGTTTCGTCAATTTTTAATTATTGTCTTTATATTTTTAATTTTTTACACCAGTTATCAATTATTTTTGTCCTTTCTAATTTATTTTTTTCAAATTACAATTATTGTTGACATTATTCAAATATTATTGACATCTTGGAATTATTTTCATTAAATGGCATTTTCTTCAATCTTTTTATTTTTTTGCATTTAAAATTATTTTTTTCTGTAATAATTTCTCCAATTAACTTTTATATTATTAATTTGTTGCTTTCTCTGTGAAGAAGCAACTTTTTTTGCTTACTCTCTAAATCTGAATTAGGTAAAAATAACTAATTTGAAATCAAAAACTCAGTCACTAATTGAAATAGTTATATTTCTACTAATCATTTATTAAAAATAACTAATTATTAGTTAAATTCAGTTTTAGGTTATGTCAAAATAACTAATATTTTAGTAAAATTCTGTTAACAAATTCATTTAATCGAATTTTAACTTCCTTTTAATTTTGTTTTTACTAACAATTAGTCATTTTTTACTACTAATTAGTTATTTTTAACTAATTGCTGAAATAAAAACTCATGCACGATTTTTCTAATTATTAGTTTTTTTTAGCTAATTCAGATTTAGAGTTAGTCGAGGGTTTTCTGGGTCGCTGATTACGAATCTGAAGTCGGATTTTAAAAATCCTAATGGCGGACTTTTTTTGTCAAAATTGCTTAAATTTGCCATTTTGGATCCGCCATTTTGAATTTTGAAAATCTGACTTTAGATTCGTAATCAGCTACCCCAAAAATCCCAGTGTAACTAATTTCAAGCAAATTTGAGCAATTTTGAAAAACTGGCCGCCATATTGGATCCGCCATTTTGAAATTTGAAAATTTAGCAAATCTGACTTCAGATTCGTAATCAGAGACCCAAAAAATCCCCGAGTAACAAATGTCAAGCGAATTTGAGCAAATTTTAAAAAATATAATATAATATCAACAGGCGCGTATCAATGTCTCTAATTTAGAAGGAGAGTGAGGCAGAATTTATATTACCTGGACATAAGATCACAAGAAAACTTAAATTAATTACCTATAAATTCAAAGCTTATAAAAAAAGCTTAATAGGAGGATCAATGACCCTTCCTCTTGATCCAGTGCATATTCAAAGATCATAAAAATAATGTTAAACCTTTGTTTTCCGCTTGGAAGATAAAGACTAAAAATCATTTGTTTTCATTGTGTTATCAACGGGATTTACTTATTTAGCAGAATGACAAAAATTTCTAACCAAATAATTGAACTTTGAACAAAAAGCATAACTCTAGTCGACATTCTCTGGAAAACAGTAATCTAGTTGTGGAAACTTTACTCGACAAGACAATGAGAAAAGAATTTCTAGAGATTAGGACTAATAATCCGAGAGTATGAGTCAAGTTGACTTAAAGGAACTGATAAGTTGCTGACAAAGTAGAGAGAAACTAAGGAAAACTCGCTGATACATTTGAGTTGGACAATGTCAAGACAGTTCAAAGTATGGAAGATACGTCGCTTTCGTTGGCACTGGTGTCGCTTTCTCAGCCAGTACTTTGTAACCGGACCACTTTATTAGGAGAATAAGTTAAGAAGAAAGCCAAGCCAAGTCGTAGAATGAGTTTAGATTGCAATGCAGGCCAAGAACTCTTAAGAATATAGGGTCACCATTAAAACTCCACTAAACCGACGCGGCTCATCGGACGGAAGTGGTTCATCGGAGTTGAAAAGTTTACGACTCCTACCAACTTCATGTCTCAATGTTAGTCGCTGTAAGTACACTCATGAGTGACAGGACTGAAAACTTCAACTTTTGCTAACGAGATATCATCAATTACACATAAAACTCTGTTTTTATGATTTAAGAGGATGTATTTTTTATGACAATTTATAACAGCTATATTTTAAACTGATACCTGCTTCTTTAGAAGGATAATATAATTATACTTTAGTCGCGTGAATGGTCAATCACAAAATCGTTTAAGGCAAATTCTCAAAACAACTTTATTTTAAAAGACAAAAATTATACTTTTTGTTTTATTTACTAATATTTATTTATTTATTAACACCGGCGAATGATTTATTTTTAGTTAAATGTTTTGGAGTGAACTGTGAAGTTTGTAGTTGACATAAAGCTCTTGTTAATCAGAGCGGGCAAAGTTAAAGTACGCAGGAAATTAAGTATATAATGCAAATGGATACATTTGTAAACACATACGCGTTCCAGCTCTGCAAATAAATAATATAATCACGTGTCCCTACTCAAAACTTTAACGTTCTATATTCGCAGCAGCATGTTACTTCCTCGTTATAAGTTATGACATTTTGTACTACGCATGAATGCACTTACACGTGCCAAGTGCCCATCAACTATTGAAAAAATGTCAAACGGCTGTCCACAGAAACGTGACCAGCTGTGAAATAAAACTACTCGTGTATTTTCGTACCATACACACCACTTCTCACATAATCCTTTATTTAAAACGTTTCTAAAAATATCATCTCCAATAATATTGTAATGCCTTTCAAACTTATGAAAGACTGGATTATTTTCATAAATAGATTCTGTATTAACTCTTTTCCAGATGAAAACGTCTCTCTAAATAGAAATTAGTGTCTTTAAATGCATCATCTTAAATTAAATTTCCATTTGGAAGTATGAATTCAGCTAAAAATACGATTTCTAAGAGTTGACGGCGTTAATAATGTCATTTGATACGTAATTTTTGAAAAGGATATGACTAAAATTCAGGTGCTTCATTTACTGCGAAGCTAGAAAAGTGGTTGATCAATTAAGTAGTTTTAATAAAAAGTGGAAAATATGAATATACACCGCAATGTGCAATTAGATTTGAATCTTTAAATGAGAGAGAAAGATACAAAGTTTTATAGAGCGTAAAGACGATGGAGCAACGTTGAGAGTTTCAGCGATATTTCAACATTAAAAGCTCGCTGTCCTGCATGCTAAAACCGGAGGCCCATCCAAATGTACACGGAAAGTTATATGCATGAACCCCTTGTGTTATGTGTCCACGTACATACTGTATATATATATATACATATATAGTAATAATGCCATGTACATCACCACGAATAACCCTATACGAAGTTTAATATTGCCTTATACGTATTCATATCGTGGCACAGGCGCCCTTTCTGCCACGAATCAAGTTACGGTAAACCATGATGAGACAAAATTGATATATGTGGTTTTGTCCTTTTTTAATCATTAAAGGCATGTGCTGAAGAATGTCGACAGTAGCAAGGCCAAAATTTGTTTTTCTCTAAATATACTCTGTCATGAAACTTTGCGGAATTTACTAAATTATTATCTGGAAGGCAGACGCGTGCCTAGGCCTCTAGTTTATAGTCACTATATGGCCTCTGGTTTAGTAGATGAAGGATCGCAAAAGGAACTAAATTATCTGCGTATAAAACATTATTGAAATCTAAATTATTAAAATTCGATTAAAGATATTACTGTTTATATCTATATGCATTTAATTTTTAAGATAAAAACTACTCCCTAGACGTAGGAGCCATAAAAACCATCTTAATGCGTATAAAGTAAAATTTTTACCATGTTTGGTGAATTTTAAATCGTATATATAGGTTCCAACAAAAGTACCTTTGCCATTTTCTGTAGGATACAAAACGCAGAACAATCTACAGAAATATTTTTAAGTTCCTATCTAGGATCCTATGGAGTTAGCCACGTAGGAATCCTTCCAAGACCTTTTTAGGGATTTTTCATACAGCTAAATGCTCAGAGACCAAATTACACAAAATTGTATGACAAAATTTGTAGGTCCTATGTAGTTACCAATGTTAGAAACCTTCCAGGATCCAATGTAGGGATTTCCAATATGGCTAAATGCTCAGAGACCAAATTACAAAAATTGTATGGCAAAATTTGTAGGTCCCTATCTAGGATCCTATGTAGTTACCCATGTTGGAAACCTTCCTGGAACCTTTGTAGGGATTTCCAATACGGCCAAATGCTCAGAGACCAAATTACAAAAAATTTTATGGAAAAATATGTAGGCCCTTATTTAGTATCCTATGTTGATATTCATGTAGAAAATCTTACAGGTACCTTTGTAGGGATTTCCAATACGGCCAAATGCTCAGAGACTAAATTACAAAAAATTTTATGGAAAAATATGTAGGCCCTTATTTAGGATCCTGTGTTGATATCTATGTAGAAAAACTTCCCGGATCCTATGTAGGGATTTCCAATACGCGTATATGCTCAGAGATCAAATTACAAAAATTGTATGGCAAAATTTGTAGGTCCCTATCTAGGATCCTATGTAGTTACCCATGTAGAAAACCTTCCAGGAACCTTTGTAGGGATTTCCAATACGGCCAAATGCTCAGAGACCAAATTACAAAAAACTTTCTGGAAAAATATGTAGGCTCTTATTTAGGATCCTATGTAGTTACCCATGTAGAAAACCTTCCAGGAACTTTTGTAGGTATTTCCAATACGGCCAAATGCTCAGAGACCAAGTTACAAAAAATTTTATGAAAAAATATTTTTTGATAGAAGGATGAAAAAAGATGAACAAAAATGAAGTCATTCGGACAATGTAGTTTAATGCTCAAAAATTTTCCGACGTTTCGAAATCTAAATGATTTTCTCTTCAGGGAGTCTAGTAATATAAAATAAAATAATTTTTCACATCAAAGAAGTACAAAGTATTATGTATACAAAAACAAAAATAACATAACAATAATAAAAACATAATGTAACAATAATACATTTAAAAATAAAAATAAAAATAATTACAATAGTAAATAAATTATAAAAATAATAAAGAAATAAAATCATACCAGTAATTAAAGCATAAACAAGAACATAAATTCATGAAGAATTTCAATCGTCATAATAGTATAAAACATCTCTTAATACGAAGGCGTCAATAAACTTTATATAAAAGAGGAAACCAGTGTTCAGAGTCAGACACGCTATATTAAAAAGAAATTAAGAAAACATTAAATAACGAAAAATTAAATAAATAAAAACAAATTATAACATTCTCAAAAAATTATCAAAAATTAACAATTAAATGTTAAATTTTAAAAAATTGACAATTAAACATTTTTGAAAAAGAAAAAAAATTAAAAATTGTAGTAAATAACATACTTATGAAATTTATAATTGTCATTCTTTTTTGTAAACCTTCTTTTTTCACAAAAACACACATAAAAATAATAACACATATAAAATAAAATATAAAATAAAAGAAACAAAATTATCGAACATTAAGAATAATTTTAAATTATAAAATGTGTGCACAGAAAGGAATGACTTCACAATTAGAACTGAACTCTAAACACTGACTACTCTTCAACAATATTAATTAAGATTTTTCCAAGGACAAAAACAGACATTATACAAACTAGGTGTGAATTCTGTCCATTTCATGGACACTTCGCTTCCAAGGAAGCAAAAAAATTTGCTTCCTCATAGAGGAAGTAATAATTTAATAATATTTTAAATATTTTAAGTTAATAAAAACAAAAATTAAAAAAACATGAATTATTTTGATTAAAAAGATACTAAAACAATTTGATTAGTTAATTTAAAAAATCCCTAAGTTAAAATTTAGATATTTATGATTTTAACAATTAATTTAAATTTTATTTTATTGAATAAAAAATTTTTTGAAAAAAAAAATTAAAAAATGTTAAAACCCATACGATATTTTGTTTGAAATCTTAAAAAAGGCATATAAAAAAATTCGCATTAAAAAAATATGAAAAATTATAGAAAAAGATAGATTTTTACAAAAAAAAAAAAAAAATTTCAACAAAAAGAAATTTTTTTAAAATTTTTTTTTTCAAAAACTTTTTTTTTAATTTTGATAATATGGCATTCTTTTACATCCAAAATAGTCCCAGAAAAAAAATTGGCACCGATAAGTAACATATATTTCGATGGGTTGAAATTTCTCAGGTGACTCCACTTAATGAACCAAATTTGAAATTTTCATTTCTCCCAAAAAATATGTTTTTTTCAGCCAATCAAAAAATGGCTTAAACAAACTTAAGGTACATGTTTAATGCTTTAAAAATTCACTTAGAAATTTTATTTATGTCTATTTTTGGTGTTACTATAGCTATTGGAAAAAACGACTTTTTAAAAAAGTATCTTTACATTTCTTGACATATTTAAAAAAATATTAAAGACACATTAATTAAAGCTAGATATTCTTTTTCTACAGGTTCTGGCAATAAGTTTAAAAAAAAAGACGTCCCGATATGTTCATTAGGCTCTGAGCAATCAGCGTTTGAAAATCGCTCGGGTCCCGTAGACCCAATCTAGCAGTTACGTTAAATCCCGATAGTCTAGCAGTTGAGGGTTAATATTATTAGTAATATTATTATTATTAATATTATCATTATTTTACTAAGTGAAAATTATGTCCATTTCGTGGATATTTCGTTTCAAAGTTAGCAAACAAATTTGCTTTCTTATAGAAAAAGCAATATATTAATAATATAAAATTTAATTCGAGAAATTCTTCAAAAAAAGGAATTTTCAGTGCAAAAAAATGAAAAAACATCAATTAATTTACGAATTTTTGATCAATTATAAAAGTTATATAGGTTAATCGATTCGTTTTGAGATAAGGAATATGATTTTTTTATTCATTAAGTTGTATTTTTAGCTTGGAAAAAAATTTTGGCCAAAAACGATTTTTTTCGATGGAAAAAGGTGCTCAACAAAATTTGATTGGGTATTTTCAAAAATCCCTGTGTCCAAATTTAGATATTCACGAGCTTGAAAAGTCATCCAAATTTTATTGAAATCCGTTGAAGCGTTCTCGAGATATCCTGGCGACAAAAAACGCTATACACACACACGTACACACACACACACACACACACACACACACACACACACACACACACACACACACACACACATACATACATCTGGACATTTGCTTAGGAATGAAAATTTACGCTTTTTAGATGAAAATGAGTCGATTTAGACTATTTTTGGAAAATCGAAAATCTAAACGATCACAAAGCTTCCTCTATGAGGAAGCAAAATTGGAGAAAAGTAAAACGAGTATTGATTATTTACATATTTCCAGAAAGAAAATCCACCATCATTTCATATGAATTATCAAAATTATTTAAATCAGTTATCTTATTCAAACTGTTTTCTCCCTCCTTCTTAATAAAAAATATCTCAGCAATTACTCTTTTTTTGTCAATTTGGTTCAATGTGTAAAATTTTGAATTCATCCCATTTCATAAAATGTGAAGAATCGTCATTATCTAAAACATGTTTTGTCATTACATTATGATATTTTTCGTTAAGATCAAAATTGTCCATATGTTCTTTTCTTCGAATATGAAAAAAACGTTTTGTTTGTCCTACGTTAGCTTTACCACAGTTACATTCTAATCTGTATAAAACTCAACATTGATTCAAACTTTCAAGTTGATTCTTACCGTATTTCATAAACCTATCCATTTTGGAATTGACACTAAAGATAGTTTTAATATTAAAACCTTTAAGCAATCTTTTTATATTTTCTGATAAAGTTCCATAACATGGAAAAACTACTTTTTTGACTTTTTTAGTGTCATCAATCTAGTTTAGGTCAGAAAGAGGTCTATTGTTAATTTCAGTCATTCTTTTTTTAATATAAGCATTTATAAATTTCTTTGGATAATTATTATAAGTTCTAAATAATATTTGACTAAGTTAATATTTTTAATATGAAAAGTTCTATCAGAAAGGATGGTTAGACAAAAAATTTAAAAGTCTACCAGAATACGTTTCTTTTTTATACCAATCAGTAATTAAACTGTTATTTTTTGTCCTTATGATTTTCAAATTGAGAAAGTTAATACTCATATCATTTTCAATTTCATAATACGGCTAAGTGCGCAGAGATCAAATTACAAAAATTTTATGGCAAAATTTGTAGGTCCCTATCTAGGATCCTATGTAGTTACCCATGTTGGAAACCTTCCAGGATCCTATATAGGAATTTCCAATGCGGCTAAATGCTCAGAGACCAAATTATAAAAAGTTTTATGGAAAAATATGTAGGCCCTTATCTAGAATTCTGTGTTGGTACCCATGTAGGAATCCTTCCAGGACCTTCGTAAGGATTTCTAAAACGGCTAAATGCTCAAAGACCAAATTACAAAAAACTGTATGGAAAAATATGTAGGCCTTTACTTACGATCCTGTGTTGATACCCCTGTAAACTGTAAAAACTGGTGTCTTAAAATTAAACACATGTATTGGATTTCCAATACGGCTAAATGCTTAGAGACCAAATTAGACAAAATTAATTGAAAAATTTGTAGGTCCCTATCTAGAATCCTATGTATTTACCCATGTAGAAAACCTTCCAGGAACCTTTGTTTGGATTTCCAATACGGCCAAATGCTCAGAGACCAAATTACAAAAAATTTTATGGAAAAATATGTAGGCCCTTATTTAGTATCCTGTGTTGATATTCATGTAGAAAATCTTCCAGGTACCTTTGCAGAGATTTCCAATACGGCCAAATGCTCAGAGACCAAATTACAAAAAATTTTATGAAAAAATGTGTTTGCCCTTATTTAGGATCCTGTGTTGACATCCATGTAGGAAACCTTCCAGGATCATATGTAAGGATTTCCAATACAGCTAAATGCTCAGAGACCAAAATACAAAAAATTATACGTTAGAATAAGCGTTTCCTCAATTATGTTACCAACAACAGAGTATATGATCCTAGGTTGGTTCGATTTTGTCTAAAAATTTATTTTAGAAAAATTCGTGACGATTTTCGAAATTAATTTTGAGATAAAAAATCAGGCTAGGAAAATCTTGCAACTAATAATTTGGATATTTCTACAAACCTTCATGACAAAATATTCATTGTTTTAAGAGTAAAACCAAGGGGAATTTCTGTTTATATCATTGACGTCATTCTTCATCACATATCCTGAAATACAGAACTCTCACAACTTGAAATTGAACCGACCGGTTATTGTTAGAGTAATTAAATTGTATGTTATAACTAGAATTGTGTTGCAAGCAAGACTGTATATGTATATTTATACTTTTTTTATAATTACTTTTTTTAGCATTTAAAAATTTCTTGTGATTAAAAATCAACAAATATTCGAAGCCTTATTCGCGAATTGGTTTATTTAAATTTCAACAAGATTTTCAACAAGTAGTTCTTAAGTCTTCATTTTACTTGACTCCGAGTCATATTTCACAGATAAATTTTCTTCCTGCAATAAAGGATTACTCTCAAAGGAAGAGAATACTCTTACACTAAAGGGAATTGCTTAATAAATTTCACTAAAATATTTTACGACCTATGGAAAACACGTCTAAGCGTAAAATACTGATATAATAAAATATTAAACCCTGAAACTTTTAGTTAGGTCGAAACAAGTCATTATTTAGAACTGCGTTAATTAAGTTGGAGCATATTCGTGGATTTTTTAAATTCATTCTTTGTTTAAATTGGAACCGAACGCGGAAAAAATATTTCTCTTTGTATTATCAAGCCTTGACGAAGATATTTTTGATTAGAAACGTAATATGACGCAGAATCGTAATAAAGTCGAACAGCACTTCAGTCTTAATTAACTCCATTGTTTTCTGATCAACAGGTTATTGGTGCAATAAGCTACGGGAGAAGAGGAAAGTTGAAGAATGTTTTCTTTAGAGTAGTATTGCACAGAAGGACTCTAATGAGAGAATCCAATGCCCTTAGAGGAAGATCTCAGTTTTCAGTTCCCTGTTAATAAAGTAGACAAGTACTGCTTTTCCGAGAGTGAGAATAGCGGGAGAGAATTGCTCAGAGAAGACGAAACCATGAAACTTTATATCTTATAAGAAAGTGAGAAAAAAGAGGAGAAGATGAAGGAAGGAAATTTCGCTGCGGTCCAGTGAGGCGTGAATCAGTCTGTGACACATGTTGGCACTGCAGATAAAACAAGAACTGCCGACCGAGAAATAAGGTAGCAAGGTTTGCGAGTAGGCACTCAGGGAAAAACAAGCTGCTGTCACGAAAGGGGATTAAGAGGACTGTATGGCGCCCCTTATACGAGACCACTGGCTCTCAAGCGGTTAGAAACAACAACCACAACAGCCAACTTCCTAGATACTCTGGATTTCAGTTTCCAGTATTTTCACCCACGACCTTTTAAGAAAAACTTCCCTCGGTTTAATTATACACTCTGATTAAACTTAATTCAATAGAGATTTATAAACTGTTACTTGGTCAAATCGTGAAACTAATATTTGTAACTATAACACAGCCAGGCAAAAAAAAGTACCCGGATCTGGGTATGAGATTAATAGTTTTCTATGAGGGGGGGATTTCACGAAACTGTGTGATTTGAAGATAAGTTTTAAAAGAATTAAAAAAATTTATTTTTAATTGTTTAGCTGTACTTGTTCTTCTTATTTGGGCATGATATGATTATATTTTAAACGATTTTACTTCAGCTATATTTGTAAGCGAATTATAACAAATGTTTGAAAATTTGCAGACACACGGAGATATTATTTTATGAGATTATAATGCAATATAAGACAAAGTATAATATTTATGTGTTGATGTTTTTATTTTTTAATTACCTCTATATATGCCTTTAAAATTCGTCTATAGCTTTATCAACATTTTTTCAATATTAAGTTTTTTTTTAAATATCTTCCTGTAATTTGCAATTATATACCCTTTAATTTTTAAATAATTTTCTTCTTTTTCCAATTAATTCCTTTAATTTTTTTTTCTCCAAATTTCAATTATTATTATATTTAACTAGAAAAATACTTTAAAGAAAAAGGTAGTGCTAAAAAGCAGAGTTTCTGCATAATGATTAAACAAAATGTTAAAGAGTAAATTTCCGTTAATTACCAAAGAACAAAAAAATTACTGGAAAGGAAAAAAGACTAATTAAAATTTTACTCATCTCTCTAGAAAATCTTCAGTTGTCCAAAAAACTCAATATCTAAAGAAACAGTCACATATGCCATATTTAAAACTGACTGAATAAAGTTTAAAATACTCACATTGGTGGAAAATAAAATTCACTGGACAATTCCGAGTATCAAATCCTATTTTCCGTAAATTAAGTGAATTGTTTCAATATTCGCTAATTGGAATAACTTACTGCAATTTTTCATGTGTTCATTCTTTTTTTATTGGTCACTGATGAAGTTGAAATACTCAGAAACGAATGAAAAAATTTTATTGCAGTTTATTTTATGGTAAAAATTATTATATTGAGAATTTGACACCTTTCGTCTAAAATAATTATCGGAATATTTAAATTCTCGAAACTTCATTTGTCAAAATATTTAACTTCCGAAACTTTATTCGTAGAAATATTTAATTTCCTAAATATGTATTTATCCGACTTACTTTTTGTCCGAATATTTAAGAAACAAAAACTCTATTTGTTAGAATATTCAACTTTCCGAAAATTTATTTGGCAAAAATTTACCATTTGTCCTCATATTTAATTTCCCAAGACTCCATTTCTCAGAATGTTCAACCTCTCAAATTTTTACTTTGTCAGAATGTTTATAAATTCTCGAATATATATTTTTCAATAATTGTATTTATTAGTTCCATTATTTGTCCGAACATTTAACTAACCGAAACTTCATTTATCAGAGTCCTAAACTTCCCGAATACAAAAATTCTAGAATGAGCATTTGCCCGACACACGGAATGTAGAATTTCAAAAAGAGCTCGCTGATTGGCCGGTCATATTTCCGGAAAGATTACCAGCCAATCAGATAGCTCCTTTAGGAACTCTACATTCCGTGTGTCGGGCAAATGCACATTCTGGAATTTTTGTATTTGGGAAGTTAAATATTCCGACAAATAAATTTCCGGGAAGGTAAATATTCTGACAAATGAAGTTTCGGGAATTTAAATATTCGGATTAATAAATTTCGATCTATTGCTCATTCTGACAATTCAGTTTTGGTCAAAATTTCAGCTTCCCATTTTTTGATGCCTCGCTGCTCAAAACGATAATTTATTTAAAAAGTTTTAATCCCTAATTATTTTATATCAGTAGAGACGAAAATCTGGTTTTATTTATATAAAAGCGTACGAAACGATAAATTTTTGTTATTCTTGAAGAATAAATTCGCAAATATGATTTAAAGGTAAAATTTAATTAGGGAATGGAAATCGTGAATCAGATTTCACTAAATAATGAAGCAAAGCGTAAAGCGCTTAGTGTGAGACCTGTAGTGTTGAAACTGCTATTATTTTACGTGTGGGTACAACTTTTAGTTGGTGATCTAGTTGAATTGAAGGGGACTGATGCGTAATTAACTAACATTGCCCTCAACCAAACTACCTCTGACCCTCAATAAGTTAAATTGGAACGGGCTCAGCGAGACCTGACCTATTGCTCTCTCCAAACACGAAATGTCATGTTCTCCACCATGAATATTGGTCAGTTCTCGTCTCTAAAATACATATTATTCAAAAACTAAAGACAGCATATTCCAGGTTAAATTAAAATAACAATAAAAAGTAGGTCATTCTCCCGAATAATTAGATTTCAAAAGCAACAATGATTGTTAAATAAACGTCATCAATTGACAATATATAAACATTTTCTCATAATCAAAAGAAACTTACGTAAAAAAGGGAAACACCCTAAAAAATTTGTAATTTAATTTTCTTTTTAAAACATTAATACAAACGAAAAGGTTCACGAACTCTAATTTCCGTGCTATTACAATTTCAAGCTTGATACCACTTCATGTTTTTGTTTCTTAATAATGAACTCTAGACGTTCTTAACAGACTTTTGGTTTATTTAAGGAATATTACTTTCTAGACGTCTGTCTACTATTCCTTGAAATGTTATTCAACTCTGGAAATTGGATTCTTCTTAAACTCGTAAAAATGTTTCCTTTTAGTTTTGAATTAAACCGGATTTTCCAATTTTTACACTTTTCATCCAAATAAACCGATCACACAAAATAAACTTCAATAAATAGATTAAAATATTGAAATAATTGTACATTGAATAAACTCGTAGGAAACAAATATTTTGTAAATAAAACTTGAATGCAAAACTAGAATTTAATTTCAATTCCAGCTGGTGTAAAAAAAAAAATAAAATTCATCAAACTTTCCCTTCGGTTTAAGTTTCCTTTTTCATTCCAGTTTCGTCCGTGCTTTCACATCTGCCACCCGCATAGACTGACTAAAAAAGAAACAGAATATACAATGGCATTGCATTTTCCGACGACGCGAACTCGTAATCTCAAATTCCAAGCCCATATCGACTCGCGAGACGCGCACCGTTGAATCCTTAAAGTGATTTTCAGCGAGCAACAATCTTTCAAGCTTGCGCAATATTTCTCAGTTCTGTTACCCTCTTCGTTTTTTATCCTTTTTTTTCAATCGTCAAAATACGTGAACATGTGCAAAAGATCGAAGAAAGACGCGAATTCCAAAAAGAAAACAATAAACGACTACGCGAATCGTAAAAAGAAGAAATTCCTACCACAATTATTCGTTTAATAATTATACGCCAAATAAGTACACTAGTAAACGCAGCTATTTTTTTCAATTAGTTCCCTTAATTAACAAGTTACAAAACACGCAGGGAGTCTATTATGTAATTTGATTTGATTCCGAAATGATTTGATTTCGCCTGACTTCACTTTTTGTCACTTTTGTTGATTTTTGTTGTCGAAAGTTTTGACAGTAAGAAGTCGGACAATAACTAACAAAAATGACAGAAAGAACGTTTTTTGTATAGAAGTATATTATGCAATTACATTTGTTTATAACAACCATATTAGAATCGAGGTTTTTTTTATGAAAAATTTGAAGTCACAAACCGGCAGACGAAAAATAATTAATTTAATATGCTGGGAGCTAGATCTTTCTTGGATTATCAATCTACAAACAAAACTAAAAGACAAATTAACAACCAAAAATAATTGGCAGCCCAATCTATAGAAAAAAGATGATTGACAATCAAAAACGATTGGAAGCTCAACCTAAAATTAACCAAATTGACAAATAAAAACAATTAAGAGCTCAATTTAAGTTAATGGTTAATGCGGAAAAGAAAATAAAAAAAAGAGGAAGAAAAGCTCAAAGACCAAAAAAGAATTAATACAGAAAATCAAATTTTGAATATGGAAAAATTAGTTTTAATTAAATCTATTGAAATAAACCAAAATTAGAAACAATCATCCGTAAAATAATTTACCAGTACTACCCTGGAAAAATAACTTATTATTATTGAATGAAACCTCTGGCGAATCGAAGTTTTTAAGAAAGCATTAATGATTGACATTCTGAAAAGTTTTGAATCTGAGTTATTTTTAATAAGTGATTTCTTATTAGTACAAAATTTATTGAATTGGATTTGACAATTATAAATCGGTTTTGAAATTTTGAGGTTAGATTGTCATATTTTACACAAAATTTGAAATTTTTAATTAATTGAGCTACTTAAATAAATTATGTGCAGGGCTGTTAGATTTGATAATACTTTTAAAAATTGAACAAATATATTAAATTTTTGTTTAACCCATTAACGCCTGAAACTGAAAAATTTTTTGTTCATTTTCAAGCTATGTTTTTACCATCAAACTAAATAATATTGTTTACCGGAGGTACATTTTCTTTAGGTCTTGGATGTGCTCTTTTCGAATCTGAAGTCAAAAATCAATTTTTTTCATATCAAAATTAAATATGGCGGTTTTTATGTAAAAAAACCAAATGAAAATTTCAATTTTTCAATTTTTCAATTTTTTTTCACCCAGAGACAGTGTGCGCATATAACTTTGCTTTCAACCAAAAGTGCATAAAAATTGTCTACTTTAATGATATGTAGGGCAGAATTAAAAATTTCAAGATGGCAGACCTAATATGGCGTCAAATCCATTGCAAAATTTTCAAGCTCGTGCACATATTTTACTAATCGCCAAAATGTCCTCGAATTCGCCTAAATTTTCTTACTCGGAGGTTTTCGGGGTCGCTGGTTACGAATCTGAAGTTAGATTTTCAAAATTCAAAATGGCGGATCAAATATGGCGGATCAAAAAATTAAATTTTCGTCTAATGCTGTTCAAATTCGTTACTCGGGGGTTTTTGGGGTCTCTGATTACGAATCTAAAGTTAGATTTTCAAAATTAAAAATGGCGAATCCAATATGGCGGATCAAAAAATTAAATTTTTGTCTAATGCAGTTCAAATTAGTTACTCAGGGGTTTTTGGGGTCGCTGATTACGAATCTAAAGTTATATTTTCAAAATTCAAAATGGCGAATCCAATATGGCGGATCAAAAAATTAAATTATTGTCTAATGCAGTTCAAATTAGTTACTCAGGGGTTTTTGGGGTCGCTGGTTACGAATCTGAAGTTAGATTTTCAAAATTCAAAATGGCGGATCCAATATGGCGGATAAAATTTATTAAAATTTATTGAAATCGGTTGTAACTTGTTACTCGAGGTTTTTTGAAGTCGCTGATTTCGAATCTGAAGTTAGATTTTCAAAATTCAAAATGTCGGATCCAATATGGCGAATCAAAAAATTAAATTTTTGTCTATTGCAGTTTAAATTCGTTACTCGGGGGTTTTTGGGGTCTCTAATTACGAATCTGAAGTTAGATTTTTAAAATTCAAAATAGCGGTTCCAATATGGCGGATAAAATTTATTAAAATTTATTGAAATCGGTTGTAACTTGTTACTCGAGGGTTTTTGAAGTCGCTGATTTCGAATCTGAAGTTAGATTTTCAAAATTCAAAAGGGCGGATTCAATATGGCGGATCAAAAATTTTAATATTCGTCTGATTCAGTTCAAAGTCTTTATCCGGGGTTTTTTGTGTCGCTGATTACGTATCTGAAGTCAGATTTTCTAAATTCAGAATGGTAGATTCAATATGGAGTACGAAACCTTTTGAAAATCAATTTTATTGTCTTTTGCCGTTTTTTATGAACGTTAACCGACTCTTACCACGTGGAGGTAGACAAAGTTAAGAGTCTTTTTTGTTTTTTTTTTCTTTAAAACATTGTGACATTAGAACATACAATTTTTGCCGAATATTTATTAACGAATTTGAACTGAATCAGATAAGAATTCAAATTTTTCATCCGCCATTTCGACTTTAGAAAATCTAACTTCAGATACGCAATCAGCGACCCCAGAAACCCCCGAGTAACTCCGTTTCAACCGATTTCAAGAAATTTTAATAAATTTGTTCCGCCATATTGGATCCGCCATTTTGAATTTTAAAAATCTAACTTCAGATTCGTAATCAGAGACCCCAAAAACCCCCGAGTAACGAATTTGAACTGCATTAGACGAAAATTTAATTTTTTGATCCGCCATATTGGATCCGCCATTTTGAATTTTGAAAATCTAACTTCAGATTCGTAATCAGAGACCCCAAAAACCCCCGAGTAACGAATTTGAACTGCATTAGACGAATATTTAATTTTTTTTATCCGCCATATTGGATCCGCCATTTTGAATTTTGAAAATCTAACTTCAGATTCGTAATCAGAGACCCCAAAAACCCCCGAGTAACGAATTTGAACTGCATTAGACGAATATTTAATTTTTTTTATCCGCCATATTGGATCCGCCATTTTGAATTTTGAAAATCTAACTTCAGATTCGTAACCAGCGCCCCCAAAAACCACTGAGTAAGAAAATTTAGGCGAATTCGAGGACATTTTGGCGATTAGTAAAATATGTGCATGAGCTTGAAAATTTTGCAATGGATTTGACGCCGAATTAGGTCTGCTATCTTGAAATTTTTAATTCTGCCCTACATATCTTTAAAGTGGACAATTTTTATGCACTTTTGGTTGAAAGCAAAGTTATATGCGCACACTGTCTCTGGGTGAAAAAAAATGTAAAAATTGAAAAATTGAAATTTTTATTTGGTTATTTTTACATAAAAACCGCCATATTTAATTTTGGTATGAAAAAAATTGATTTTTGACTTCAGATTCGAAAAGAGCACATCCAAGACCTAAAGAAAATGTACCTCCGGTAAACAATATTATTTAGTTAGATGGTAAAAACATAGCTTGAAAATGAACAAAAAATTTTTCAGTTTCAGGCGTTAATGGGTTAAACAAACAAAACATATTTCTAAAAAATAAAAAACACTTGAAAAATTAAAATGATTTGAATCGGAGTTAATTGGAAAAAATTTAATAAAAATAAATCTCAATATAAGACACTTATTTCACAAAAACATTTTTATTCAAAAGTGGACTCTAAATTATTTCAACAAAAACGTAAAATAGTGTACTATTTTGAGGTTAGTTTTCAAAAGAAAAGTGTACAAAATTAGAAATTAATTAAATCGACAATTGGCGACATTATCAAAAATCAAGTTTTTAGATTAAAAACAGGACAATTATATTTAGAAATAAATAAGTCTGAATAAACTAAATCTTAAACCATGATGATAATATCCAAGATAAATGTCAAATTAATTTTTAAAATAGATTGAGAATTGAAATCTTAATTAACTAAAAATGAATTTGATAAATTAATTAAAAATTGAAATCATAATTTCAAGACGAGTTCCAAAAATAAATCTAAAATTTACCAAAGATTAGATTAAATAATAATCTTGTGGCTTGACAAAAGAAAAGGAACGAGTTTCGGAACGAAGGAAAAGGAAGGATTTAAAAAAGGTATAATTTTGAATAAATTAAATAAAATCAAACGCATAAAATGAATCAAATTCTCACGGAAACATAAAGAAATCTTCCTGGTCGAAAAGAGTCCAAAATTAACTCAAATAGCGAAATTTTTCTGTTCATACTCAAGATTCCAAAATTAGTTCAATTATATTTATAATTTAAACAAATTTCGATCCAATATAAATTTAATTTTTGATAATATTTCCACAATTTCACAAAACGTCCCATCTCTAGAAAGAAAACTAAAAGATAAGATGGCGTCGTTTTTTTATCATGGTTACCAACGCAACCAATGAACGTATAGGTAATGATTAATGAACTGTAATGAACTTCCTAAACTCATTAAAACAAAAACCGTACGCACTTCTTTCGGTCTGACATCATAATGTACGAAATTCAAATCTTCTAAATGGAAATCAATTTGAAACAACAACAATAAATTGATTCGATCCATGAGATGGTAGATCAACATATAGCTCCTCCGATAATTCGATTTTTGAATAGACTGGCAACTGGTAAATTCTTGAATCTCAAAGAACTTGACTTTATGCAGATATAGTCGAAATTATGAGCTTTGGCTAACCCCCAGCAAGAAGAGATTTAATTGTAATAATTAAATAGATGAAGAAACCTTCCAAGGTTTAATTATCTTAAATGTCGCTCCAGGCGACTAAGTCAATATTTTATTACAGAGTACAAAGACAACAAGAATAAAATTGGCATTCCAAAACTAATCGAGATTCTTGGGTACGGCCAGAAAACTCAAATGAAGAAATTCAATAGAAGAATCCAAATCGTTAATAATTCATAAATCCATAATTTCAATTCGACAAATTCCAGTATTTACTATTTAGGTTATAAAATTAGGCGGGAAATTTAAATTGTTTAGGAACGTAAAATTCTAAATTAGTCTCGACATCAAATAAATTCTTAGTAAATCCAAAATTTGTATAACATTAAACGGATAAATTCAAAATTCATCAGGAAGCAGTAAATGTCTTCAAATAATATTAAATTGATGGTAAATTAAAATTTTCACAGTAGCAATAATAAAATAATAAATTTCGAAAACCAGTCTTGGAATTGTAGGCGCAACCTTTGAGATCAGGAGAGTTAATCGGAAATTAATTAAATTAAATAGAAATTAACGGAATCTTTTAACAAGAAAATGAGCTTTGCAATTGAAAATTAAAAATTAGTAATTGAAATTAAATATTTTTAAATAAATTCAATTGTGAGATGTAAAATTATTTAAACAAAGTTTACAACGCCACAAATAGAAAACATATTTTACAAAAAATTAATTATAATTTTATTAGTTAGAGGCGTTAACTCCAATAAATAATAATTTAAAAAATAATATTGATAATATCCGAATTTAATATAATTTGATAGATGAATACTTCGTTTTAATTTTCTTGTTACCATTTTGTCAGCTGTTTGGCTGAGCTCTAAGCCGTGAGCGGAACAAGGATGGATGCAATCCGGAGTGGCTATGGCGAGAGAGAGAAAGCGACAATAAAGTGTTTTTATTGTAGAAATCAACTTTTTTATTTTCTATTTACATAACTGTTAATAAATTAACACACTTTTAAAGAATAAATAACATAATAAAACAATCAATTATGCGAAATTAATTAATAGAAAATAAAAAAGTTGATTTCTACTGCAGTAAAAACACTTTAATGTCGCTTTCTCTCTCTCGCCATAACCACTCTGTCGTGCATCCATCCTTGTTCCTCTCACGTCTTAGAGCTCAGCCAGTCAGCTGACAAAATGTTAACCCGTGACGCGCAGTATCTTCCAACAAAATTGTTTATAAAAGCTGAAATATTTAATGAATTAAAAAAATTCTTTTTGGTAAAACTTTTTAACACCTTACTGAACAACTTGTGTAATTCAAAACTTCAAAATTTGAAACTTTGTCACAGAGATTTTTTGCTCAAAGTTAGTAAAGCACAGTAATGATAGCGACTTCATTATTATTAAAAATCAATAACAAATTACAATTTTTTCATAATTACAACCATTTTATTATGATCTGCAATGTTTTTTAATTAGGCAGGTGAAGTTTTAACTTTTTTTCATCCTTATGACTCTGAGATATCACGAGTTCATTGTAAAAATATAATTATATTCAATGTCTAAAAAAAATTAGATTTTAATTTTTATTTAACTAACTCTTATGAAAAAGTGTGACATGAAAATAATGACACAGATGCGTGTCCTTACTTCATAATGTCATTGCGTGTCATCATTTCGCGACCACACGAAAAAAATGACACGAAAAAAATCACATGGCAAAGAATGCACCCTTAAAAAACTTTTTATTATTATTAGTTTTATAATAATTTCGTATATACATACATTGTGCATCATTTTGGGGAGGAAAAAATTTACTGCGCAGCCGTAGGTGCTGTAGAATAAGTAGAATACGTCTGCGCATCCTGGCATTTTTATGTATGCTTTGCCGTGTCATTTTTTTCGTGTGGTCGCGAAATGATGACACAAAAGTAATAAAACGCATCCGTGTCATTATTTTCATGTCACACTTTTCCATAAGGGAAATAATAGTCTGACAAAAAAACTTTATGAAGAAAAAATGTGCGTCTTTATCTTCTCTATTGATATCAAATTTTAAATTTCAATTTCCTTCAACTTTTTTTCCAGATAATTTTCCCGTCAATTTATCTTGTGAAAAAAGAGACAGTCTAGGCCTTCGAGCGAATAAATGATTTTTGTGAATGATTTTAGTTATCATGTTTTAATCGAATGTACGTTTCATAATGAAAAGAGAAAAAAAATTTATAACTGACGCCGTAGATCAAAACTGTAAAGTGTCGGCAGTTTTTCATATCCTAAATAATCCTAGGTTGAATTCAATTAAAAGAGTCACTGATTTTATTGAATGTATTGTAATTAAACGAGAAAAAAATTTGTAAAATTAAAATTTAGTCACAACTTTTTTGTATAGACAAAATGTCTTTTAACAAATAAACATATATATTATGTACACGCTCAATATTTATTTTTTGATATGTTTATTCTTTAGTTCATTACCTAATTTTATTTTAAATTTAATTCATATTACTTGGCGTATATAATTTAATTTGTAAATATACAAACATTTTTATTCCAAATGTAACATAATCAAAAACGGTTGAGAATGTTTATTTAAAAGTTTTTGCATAATGTTTATTATCATTTGAATGATAACTGGTGGTCTTTTTATAGAAAAATATTAATAATTATATAAACATTTTTATAAACATAATTTCTTATAGTTTTTCTACTTTATAATTTACTCTAAAGGTTAGGTCCAAAACTGCATTTGTTTAATTTTCTCGAAATAACAAAATGTGGATTTATCAACTTTTGAAAAAGTGACCCTCAATTATTCCTAGACTTCTAGAAAAAAGTGATTTCGTGGACACCAGAAGTCGAGACAGAATTATCTGAAATCAAAAAACGTTTCGTAAAACAAATTCTAATCATTGAAAAAAAAAAATCCTTCGTTTACTTCCGAGTAAATCTTATCTAAAAGAAGTGTGTGAAATTTTAGAAAGATCGGTTCATTATTTTTTGAAATATCGACTTTGAAAATGCCATTTTGAGAAATTGTAATCATTTATTTTTTATTTAATTTTCCTCTCCGGATTCCTTACCTTTCTCGATTCTTTTTTCTCTTTCGTTTCTCTATATTACGTCGAATTACCGCACACTTTGCAAAGAAATATAAAACTATGTTTCTCATTTAAATATTTTTTAATAACATCTCTTCTTTTTTTAAATTTCTTATATACAAAACAATTGCAATACTTCTCAAGGTACGATTTGTACAAACAAGTTCAGTTCAAACGTACTCCAATTAATCTTGTATTTCGAACACATTTGTTTCTTCACTTTTCGGTATTTTAGATTTAAAATGAATTTTTTTATGCCTAACGAGTTTTGATTTGGAGATAAAGGCTTTGGTACAAATTTCACAAACAAAGGGTTTTTCACCGGTGTGTATCCTGAGATGGATTTTCAAATGTCCAGACTCAAAGTACGATTTGGCGCAAATGTGACACTTGAATTTTTTATCACCTCTGTGATATTTAAGATGCCTTGTCAGTTCTGGCTTGGAAAAAAAAGACTGATCGCACGAAGGACATGGGAAATCACGTTTTCCCAAATGTATCTGAACATGCCTACTTAATTCTGAATTAGAGAAGTAGGTTTTCCCGCAAGTCTTACAAGCATACGTACTTTCACCAGTGTGTCGTTTCATATGCATTTTCAAAGACTGTCTGTTTTGAAAGTTTTTCTTACAAATTTCACATGTTGGTTGTGCCAGCACATGACAACTGACGTGATATCTGAAATAATACAAATCATTTTTTAAGGTAATTGATTAATCATTAAGTAATTGATTCAAATCATTGGGACATTGCATTAAAATCATGATTTAAATAAAAAAACTTCACAATTCTCCGGATGTTTAATACTGTATGTAAAAAATCGCAAACCAATAAAAAAAACCCAGAAATAACTTGAAAATTCATTTGTTAGAATCATTTTACAGTATATTTTATACTGCTAAAATAATAAATAATTATTCTTGCCTGTAATTTTTTCAAGTAAGTTGCATTTTCTTTCAAAACTTAAAAACAAATGACAACGAAATTTGAATTTGATTTAGGTAAATTCAACTTCACTTCATGTCAGATTTTTAAAAAACACATATTTTACATCATTTTCATCCATAAATTCCCTTAAAATAATGAATTCAAATTTTTTCTTTGTATAATGAATTCAAAAGAATTCGAAACTACAAAACCTTATCTTTCTTTTCAAATAGGTTTCAAGAAAATTTGAAAAGGGGTGTTGATATCAATTAAGAATTTCATTATGAATATGAGAAAAATTTATAAAATATTAAAAATCAATTGAAAGAGAATTAAATTAAATTTTGTCTTTTTATTTTAGGATTTACTTTATTTTTCTTTTTTTTTTATGCAAATTATTTAATATTATTGTACACAATTTCAGGGACCACAGCGATTTTATTGTTTAATTTTAGGTAGAAAAGGGGATTTTGTTTCATAAAAAGGGGATTTTTAAAATTAGTAAACAAATAATTATTTGCGATTCCAATTAAAATTTACATTATTTTTAGGTAGGCTAACAGCGGGCAATGAAACTTTAGAATATTATTATATTTAATATGACTAATGCTTTACATAAATATTTAGGCCAAAATATTAATTAGTTTACGAGAATTGAAATTTCGAAAAAAAAAGTTTAATTAGCAATATCTTCCGTTCTATCAGTCGTATCAAGGTTTTCTTTTTTTTAAATGCTCAGAAAAATATAAGGAATATTTCTACCTTCGGGTAATTTTTTATAACTTTAATATTAAAAAAGTTATTAAATAAAAATTATATAACTTTTAAGCAGCAGGACAAAATTCAATGACCCAAATGCTAAAACTAACTTATCTGTGTTCTTTTCAAGATTCCAAAAGAAATGAACTTCACAGTTACTTTCTTGATGTTTAATTTTAAACATCAAGTTTTTTTAAACGACTGAAATGAAACGCATCTGAGTTTCATTTGTCTACTAACAAAAATCTCCAATGTTTACATTTATAATTTATTAAAATTAAACATCAAGAAAGTAACTGTGAATTTCATTTCTTTTGGAAACTTGAAAAGAACGCAGGTAAGTTCGTTTTAGCATTTGGGTCATTGAATTTTGTCTTGCTGCTTAAAATTTATATAATTTTTATTTAATAACTTTTTTAATATTAAAGTTCTAAAAAATTACCCGAAGGTAGAAATATTTCTTAAATTTTTCTGAGCATTAAAAAAAAAGAAAACCTTGATACGACTGATAAAACGGAAGATATTGTTATTTTAAATTTTTTTTCGAAATTTCAATTCTCGTAAACTAATTAATATTTTGACCTGAATATTTATGTAAAACATTAGTCATATTAAATATAATAAAATTCTAAAGTTTCATTGCCCGCTGTTAACCTGCCTGAAAATAACGTAAATTTCACTTGGAATCGCACTTATATTAATATTTCAAAGTTACTTTTACGAAATTATATTATTTCTTTAGAAGTTTAGAGTACAGATCACGGTGAGGCTTTATTAAGTTTAACTCGAAAGTTCTATTACTAAGTTTCTTGACATACATTAGTTTACTGACTAATTTAGAAGATTTTAAGCCTAAAATGAAATAAATGGGTAAGGAAATTAAAGAAGGAAAAAACATGTTTTTAAAAAAAATTTTGTCAGTCAATTGTTCTAACGTTTTTTAAAAATTTATGCTTTAAAGGTCTTTTCTTGAGTTTTTATCCTTGAGTTCTCGTGAAGAATTTACCATAAACAGAAATTCGTTTTTTTTTTTAATTATACATTAATATTAAAAAATGCCTAAAGAAGTGTTTTTTTTATTAATATCTCATAATTATTGAAGTAAAAAAGTATTATAAGACAAAGTATTGCAAATCACCTCTTTTTACCTTGGAAAAGAAAATCTTTTAAATTAATTTAATAAAATTATGTCACTTTTAATTAAGGAGGTTCTCTCCATTTATATAACCTCAAACTAAAGAATGACTGTTTTCCCATCAAATAAAACTATTATTGAAATTAATTTCACCAAATTTTGAAAGATCAAGTTGTACATTTTCCAAAAAGAATTAGATTTAGCTAAAATTTATTGTCAAATAATAATTATTTAACATTTTATGTTTTTTCTTTAAATTTAATGAACAATTACAATTTTTATCCAATTCTGACAAATAATAACTGATTTTTCTCGTTGAAACTCTACAATTTTATTTGTTGGGTTTTATTAAGTAATATTCTGTTTAAAAATTATGAAACAAATAAAATTTCTTCTTTACGTATTTTTTAAACAGAATATTATTTAAAAAAGTCTAACAAATAAAATTGAAGAGAATATTTCAACGAGAAAAAAGTTATTATTTGTCAAAATCGAATGAAAGTTGCATTTGTTCATTAAATTCAAAGAAAAAACATAAAAAGTTAAATAATTATTATTTGACAACAAATTTTCCGAAAACTGTACAACTGGATCTTTCAATATTTGGTGAAATTACCGAGAAACTTAATTTGAATGATATTTTTATTTGGGGTGAAAAACAGTGAAAAATGACTTTCTAGTTTAAGGTTATGTAAATGGAGAGAACCTTCTTAAAAAAAATGAAGAAAAAAATTGTTTTGAGAAAAAGAAGTAGATAATATACCTACTTTGACACACTTCAAATTAAGTCTAATATTTTGTTTTATTTAAAAAGTTCGTCAAATTTTAAGAAAAATAAAAAAAAATCTTTTAGAAATCTGTTACGGAATCAAAGATATTTAAAAATTAATTTTGATCTCTCTGTATACGCAAATTGTAAGGCCTGTACATTCTGACATTCAAAATCAATGGAAAAATATAATCCTCAGAAAACTATGAAAAACATTTTCACATCGAATTTAAAAAAAAAAACGGAAAATAAGGGGAAAAAGAGATTAAAAAAGAGGGGGGGGGGGGGAACTGTGATTCCTGCAATTTTTTTACTATAACCTTCACTAAACTTTTTATTTTCTTGATTTTCTTAATTATCTCCATATTTTTAAAAATAAATACGCATTTTTTTTTATTCAATTTGTTTTCAAATCTTGTTTATTTCTTGCAAACCTACTTATTCTTTCATAAAGTTTTTAGATTTGTTATTACAAAAATATTTTTGGTTTAATTTTCCTAAACTTTTATATTTTTAAAGGATAAATTTCTTTTGTAGACTTTTTATTTATCTTTATATATATATTTTATTTTTTTTATTTTTATTAATTCTAATTTTTTTAATTTCCTTCTTTTAAATTGTTTAGTTTTTATTTTGTAATTACGAATTTTTGAAAAAATGTATCCGATGCTTTTATCTACATTTTTTAAATTCCTTAATTTTCTACTTTATTGAAGAATTTTCTTCTTTTATTTTATATTATGTAGATTTAATCTTGTACTAAATATTCTCATTTTAACATCGTTCTTCTATTTCATAGAATTTTTTTTCACTATTTTTTAAAAAATCCCAAAATTTTCTTCATTTTTTTTTCTTCAATTTGTAAAATAACTCTCTAATTTTTCTAATTTAAAAATTTTTAAATTTGTTCTCTTTAGTAAGGGGTCGTTTACATATCACGTGATATCTTTAGGGGGGGAGGGGGGTAGGCAAAATATCACGGTCCATGGAAATTTAATTTTTTAGCAATAGAAAAAGTATCACGAGGAGGGGGGAGGGGGTTGAAATTAGCTCAAAGTTGTATCACGTGATATGTGAATGATCCCTAATATATTTTAAAGTTTTTTTAAATTATCTTCTTATTTATTTTTTTAGGAAGCTTTGTGATCGTTTAGCTTTTCCAAAAATAGTCTAAATCGACTCATTTTCATCTAAGAAGCGTAAAATTTAATTTTTAAGCAAATGTTCAAAAGTCTGTGTATGTGTGTGTGTTTATGTATGTGTGTATAGCTGTTTTTGTCGCCAGGATATCTCGAGAACGCTTCAACGAATTTAAATAAAATTTGGATGACTTATTAAGCCCATCAATATCTAAATTTGGACACAGGGATTTTTGAAAATACACAATCAAATTTTTTTGAGGACTTATTTTCATCGAAAAAAAATCGTCTTTGCCAAAAAAATTTTTCATGCTAAACATACAACTTAATGAATACAAAAATCATACTCTTTATCTCAAAACGAATCGATTAACCTATATATAACATTTATAATTGATCAAAAATTCGTAAAATAATTAATCTTTTTTCATATTTTTTGCACTTAAAATTCTGTTTTTTTAATAACTTCTCCAATTAAGTTTTATATCATTAATTTAGAAGCAAATTATTTTGCTTATTTGGAAGCGAAATGTCCATTAAATGGACATAATTATTACCTATAGTTTTACATATTTTTATGACAATGTTTTATTTTAGTGTTATTTATTTTAATTTTTCTTTATTTCTTTAATAATGTACATAACTTTTTGTTTTAATTTTCTCATTTTTTTAATAGACTATTTGCTTATCTTTTTACGTTTTTCTTTTATAATTTATTATTTTTTCGTTACTTTTACTTAATTTTCTTAGTTTTGCAATGATATGAATTTGAAGATATTTTTTTAAATCTGCTCACTTATTCGATTTATTTGTTTGGTTTTGATTAAATATTTTATTCTTTAATATTACTTATGAAATGTTCTCAGTTGAAAAAAAACTACTTACAAATAAACATATCAAAATTTTTTATAACGATTTTATATATATTTAAAAAATCAATTTTTGATTAAATTCAAAGAAATTGTATTTTTTTAAAAAATCATGACTTTTATCAGCCCTGCATTGATTATTAATGAAACTTAAAGCTAGAATTGTCAAAAATCAGTAAAGTACCTTAATTCTGTCTTTTTCTGAAAATTTTTCCCACAATGACGGCATCTAAAGTGCTTCTCAATGTGGCTCAATTCGTGCCTTTTTCTAGACGAATTTCTGGTAAAAACTTTACTGCAGATACCACAAGTAAATGACTTCTGTTCCTTGTGCTTTTTCATATGTTCGGAGCACTCTTCAGCTGACAAAAATGCCTTTTTACACTGAGAGCAACAATACTCCTCATTAATTTTTTTATTTATCTTCTCAGACTTTTCAGAATCGAAATCCATCACTTTAGAGTTACAGAAGTGATCCTGTATGTGTGTTTTCAAATGTTCTAACGAAGAAAACTTTTCAAAGCACAGCTCGCAATTTATTTCACTTTTCAGATTATTTTCTTCGCTATCGGCAACATGATCGTGTAAATGAATAGCGAGTTCTTTATTGTCTTTGAAACATTCGTCACATTGAGAGCATTTCTTTAAGCGTTGCACCTTTGTCTTCTGCTCTGAAACTTCAAATAAACATTTTTCTGGTGACATTAGAATAGTCTCGAATTCCCCCTCACTTGAACATGGCCCAAAATTGTCTAGAATATTGTTATAATCAATATTTTGTTCTTTATTTACATCACAAATTTTCCACACCTGAAAATGTAATTTTTGTAATTATGTAATGGACATTGTCTAATTTCAATTTTTCAAGACTTACCACCTCCATTTCTTCATCTTCGGGGACCATTATCGTGTGTACTTCATCCAGTTTTAAATTATCATCCAAAAGATTTACATTAATAAAATCTTTAGACTCATCATTCTCTACTTTACACGTAATACTTCCTCTTCTCAAAGTGCACCGTAAAGTGCGATCTGAAATTTCGACCTGAACTCGAAAATCGTAAAACTTATCAATTCGCAGATTACAAGCATGACAAATAAATTGTGGTAATCCGTCTCCTTCATTTATCTAAAAATAATAATTTTGTTAAATAAAATCAGGGACGGTGACTTCTGTATGGTACGTCTGTAAATTCCATAGAGCAAAATTACAGACAAAAAATAAATTTCTTAAAAATAATGTGGATAAATGAATTTACAATTCGAAGAAAAAGATTAAAAATTAAAATTGACAAAGTTACATTTGGAAAAATTAAAGAAAAGAATTAAACTTGCGGAAATTGAATTTAAAAATTATGGGAAAATTTGAAAAATAATGAAAATAATATGAAATGGAAGAAAAATTTTGAAAAATGATAAAAATAGTTGAAAATTGTAGCAAATTTGCAATGATTTTCACAAGTTTTATATTATTTTGATTATTTGATGATTAATTCCGAAAATTTCAATTATTTATCTAAAATTTATTTATTTATTTATTTATTTATGTAAATTTCCATTATTTTCCTTAAATTACGATTATTTATATCATTTTTCAATTACTTTTCGTCATATTCAATTATTTTATAATTAATTTTCAAATTTTATATAATTTATCACAATTTCCAGTTATTTGTTAAATTTACAATTATTTTTATCATTCTGCAATTATTTTCTTTTATTACAAATATATGTTGCAATTTTTTCAATTATTTCACACGAACTAAAATTATTTTCCTCAATTTTTAATTATTTTTTTACTTTGCAAATACTTTCTTCAATTTTGTATTATTTTCATTATTCTTCAGTTAATTACCTAGATTTTTAAATATTTTTCTCAAATTTTAATAATTTTCTTCAATTTTTAATTATTTTCACTATTCATCAATTAAATTCCTAAATTTTCAATTAATTATCTCATTTTTTAATTATTTTTTTCAATTTTCATTTCCTTTTATCCTTTTGCAATTATTGCAAATTTTTATCATTTTCCAAAAATTTTCTTCAATGATTTTCATTATAATTCAATTTTTCCCCTAAATTTTAAATTCAATTTCCGCAAGTTTCAATTATTTTTTTTTAATTTTTTTAATTAAAACTTTTTCAGTTTTAATTGTTTCATTCAAAATTTTTCAATTATTTTAAAAACTATGATTTTCATTCTTCAAATTTTCAATGATTTAACCATTTTTCAATTATTTTTCTCAAATTTCAATTAAGTTCATCAATTTTAAATTATTTTTTTTTATTTGCCATGAAATATGAAATTAAAGAAAATTCTTGAAAAATGATAAAAATAGCTGAAAATTGTATCAAATTTGTAATGATTTTCACAAATTTTATATTATTTTGATTATTTGTTGATTAATTCCGAAAATTTCAATTATTTATCTCAAATTTCCATTTTATTCTTCAATTTACGATTATTTATATCATTTTTCAATTACTTTTTGTCACATTCAATTATTTTTAAATTAATTTTCAAATTTTATATAATTTATCACAATTTCCAATTATTTTTTCAATTTACAATTATTTCTATCATTCTGCAATATTAATTTCTTTTGTTTCAAATATATATTGTAATATTTTCAACTATTTTTCACAATTTTCAATTAATTTAATTTTTTTTTAATTTTCAATTATTTTATTCAATTTTATATTATTTTTATTACTTTGCAAATATTTTCTCGAATTTTTTATTATTTTAATTATTCTTCAGTTAATTTCCTAGATTTTAAAATATTTTTTTCAAATTTTAATAATTTTCTTCAATTTTTAATTATTTTCACTATTCTTCAATTAAATTCCTGAATTTTCAATTAATTATCACATTTTTCAATTATTTTTTTCAATTTTCATTTTCTTATATCCTTTTGAAATTATTTTCTCTAACTTTTAATTAGATATATTAATTATTTTTCATCTAATTTCCCAAATTTTCATTTATTCTCTCAAATCTAAGTTATCGTCTCCACTTTTCAACATTTCAATCATTCTTCAATTATTTTTCTCAAACTTCAATTACGATCGTCAATTTAATTTTTTTTTCATCTGCAATCATATTCTGAAATTTTATATTATTTTGAATATTTGTTGATTAATTCCGAAAATTTCAATTATTTATCTCAAATTTTCGTTCTTTTCTAAAATTTTCGAATATTTCTATAATGTTGTTATTATTTACCAAAATTTAAAATTCTTGAAATAAAATACTTTCTTTTACCTACTTCACAAATATTCTGTATTTTTAAAATTATTGTTCTAAAATTGCAATTAATATCTACAAATTTCAACTATTTTTATCATTTTCCAAAAATTTTCTTCAATGATTTTCATTATAATTCAATTTTTCCCCTAAATTTTAAATTCAATTTCCGCAAGTTTCAATTATTTTTTTTTAATTTTTTTAATTAAAACTTTTTCAGTTTTAATTGTTTCATTCAAAATTTTTCAATAATTTTAAAAACTATGATTTTCATTCTTCAAATTTTTAATGTTTTAACCATTTTTCAATTATTTTTCTCAAATTTCAATTAAGTTCATAAATTTTTAATTATTTTTTATTAATTTGCCATGATTTTCCGTAAAAAAAAGTTCATAATAAAACTGAAAAAGTTATATTTAAAAAAAAAAAAAGAAAAGAATTGAAACTTGCCGAAATTGAATTTAAAAATTATGGAAAAAATTGAAAAATAATGAAAATAATATGAAATTAAAGATAATTTTTGAAAAATGATAAAAATAGCTGAAAATTGTATCAAATTTGTAATGATTTTCACAAATTTTATACTATTTTGATTATTTGTTGATTAATTCCGAAAATTCAATTATTTTTTAATTAATTTTCAAATTTTATACAATTTATCACAATTTCCAATTATTTATTTAATTTACAATTGTTTCTATGATTCTGCAATATTATTTTCTTTTATTACAAATATATGTTGTAATATTTTTAATTATTTTTCACAAACTAAAATTATTTTATTCATTTTTTTATTATTTTTATTACTTTGCAAATATTTTCTCGAATTTTTTATTATTTTAATTATTCTTCAGTTAATTTCCTAGATTTTAAAATATTTTTCTCAAATTTTAATAATTTTCTTCAATTTTTAAATATTTTCACTATTCCTTAATTAAATTCCTGAATTTTCAATTAATTATCACATTTTTCAATTATTTTTTTCTATTTTCATTTTCTTTTATCCTTTTGAAATTATTTTCTCCACCTTTTAATTAGATACATTAATTATTTTTAAATTAAGTTCTTAAATTTTCATTTATTTTCTCAAATCTAAGTTATCGTCTCCTCTTTTCAGTGTTTTAATGATTCTTCACTTATTTTTCTCAAACTTCAATTACGTTCGTCAATTTAAAATTTATTTATTTTTCATTTGCAATCATATTCTCAAATTTTATATTATTTTGAATAATTGTTGATTAATTCAAAAAATTTAAATTATTTATCTCAAATTTCCGTTATTTTCTTCAATTTTCGAATATTTCTATAATGTTGTAATTATTTTCCAAAATTTAAAATTCTTGAAATAAGGTACTTTCTTTTACTTTACAAAAAGTCTGTATTTTTAAAATTGCAATTAATATCTATAAATTTCAACAATTTTTATCATTTTTCAATTTTTCCCCTAAAATTTAAATTCAATTTCCACAAGTTTCAATTATTTTTTTTTAATTTTTTTAATTAAAACTTTTTCAGTTTTAATTGTTTCATTCAAAATTTTTCAATTATTTTAAAAACTATGATTTTCATTCTTCAAATTTTCAATGATTTAACCATTTTTTCAAATTGCAATTAAGTTTGTCAACTTTTAATAATTTTTTTTTAATTTGCCATGATTTTCCAGAATAATATTATGATAAAAGAGAAATAAAACACTTATAGATATTTGAATTTTTTGAAATTATGCTAAATTTTCATATAAAGAAAAATTTTAATCCTGACTTTTGATTTTTAACAAAATGAAAAATATAGGATACAGTGAATTTGTGGTTTCTAGACACGTTATATTAAAATGCTATTAAAAAGTATTTTCTGAAAGAATGTATTACTGATAAATTATAATATTATGTCTACTTTTTGAGGTTATGAATTTAACAAAAACCAGGATTTTGTATACGAGATAAAAGAAATAAAAGCAAATTTATATAAAATGTGGAAACAGTTTTTAAATTAAATGTGAATTTTGGGCACGTTGCATTCGCAGAAACGTTTTATTGTAATCTAAAGATGAAAAAGTGAACGCGACCAAAAATCCTATTTGCTGTTACCTGAACTTGTGCGATAGACGATATTTTATCTGCTAAAGATAAAACTTCCTCCATTTCAGGACTAGATGATTTAAAAATGGGTAACATAGGTTTACCTTCATTTAAACAAATTCTACAAATATTATTAAATTTTTTGTTTAATAAATCTATCTGCTCCATTTTTGCACTTAAAAACAAATGAACTACGAAATACACTTTCTTACCAACAACAGTTTATCATCAGTCGGTAAACTTTGCAGTGGGGAAATTTTAAATATTTAAAATTTTAACTATTCTTTTTAAAAGAATATAGGTGAACAAATTGTTAATCGTGTTTAGCATACGAAGTTATCAATAATAACAAACACGCTTAATAACAAATTAATAAATGATTCTTTATAAAATAATTTTATTTTTCAACTAACTAGTTACATTTTTGTTAAATATCAAATATATTTATTGCACTCAGTATAAAATTGCGCATTAAAAACTATTATAAACTTTATATATTTATTTTACAGTTTACATAAAAAATTTCTTATATAAAAAAATATTATATTCATTTATAATATTTAGATATGAATATTTGTCACATAATACTATAAAACTTTTCTAATTATTTCCTAGAAAATTAACAAAAACAGATAAAATATTAAAATTAACTGTAGAATAAATAAAAAGTGTAAAACAAAGCGTCAGCGAAAAATATCACATTTTTTTCCTAAGTAAACCAATTTTTGATCCGTTGGAAAATTGAGACTGATTCTTTTTTTGGACAAGGTTCAATTCCAGATACGGAATCTCGATAATTTTTCCAAACTTTAATCAAGTTAAGGCAAACAGTTCCACCACCTCTAGTAAATTGAGTGTCCTGAAAATTTCATATTTATTAACAAAAAACTAATTAATGGTGATTTATCAAAAATAACTAAAATAAAGGGGGTTCTCTCCATTGACATAACCTCAAACTAGAACATCATTCTTCCCACCAAATAAATCATTATTGAAATTGATTTAAACAAATTATTAAAGATCCATTTGTACATTTTTAAGAAAAAAAAACACGTTAAGCCGAAATTTATTGTCAAATAATTAGTTGGAAATTACAAATTTTTACTGCATTAAAATAAAACGAAACAAAATATTTAATAATTATTATTTGATAACAAATTTTGACTCAACATAATTTTTTCTGAAAAATATTTACCTGGATTTTTTAAAATTTGATGAAATCAATATTATTTGATGTGAAAATTTTGTTCTGAAAAATTTAATTAGTATAAATACGTACAGCTCGATTAATGTCACCAACACAAACCCAATTTTTATTGCTTTTACTTTCAGATGCAACGGCCCATTTAGAATGATCGTGACTGCTATTAAAATTAACATTTGCTTCTTTCAAGTTAACTGATTCAATGTTATAGACTCTGCAAAAAAAACATAAGAGATTAAAACAGAAATAACATTTTCGAAAAATATTTGACTACTTTTTTTTTACCTGGCACCACTACATTCAGAAGGTAATCTTCCGCGTCCATTTAACCATGTTTCAGTCAATAAATCTGTTTTAAGCATAGGCGCTACAAAATCGTCGTATAAATCTAAAAAAATTAATTTTATGACTAGATTTATAGATAAGTCAAGAAAATAATTGAAAAATTTAAACAAGACAGATTAAATTTAAAGAAAATAATTGCAAATTGAGAAATTAAGAAAATTGAAGGAATAATTGTTGGAAATAATTGCACATTTAACAACTGGATTAAAAATCGAAAAAAAAAAATTAAAAATTGAAATTAAATTTGTGGAATATACTTAAAAATTGAAGAATGGAATTAACAATTAAAGAAAATAATTGAACAATTAACTTTAAAATTAAAGAATTCTAATGATAATCAAAATAATAATAGAAAATAGGCGATAATATTAATAATAATAACAATTGAATTGAAATTTAAAACGATTTTGATGAGTGAAAAAAGTAATTGAAAAAATCTGAGAATTGTTGAATAATTAGGAATTAATGGAAAATCGATCAAAATAATTGAAAATTAAAGAAAATATTTGAGAATTGAAGAAAATTATTAAAAATTGAAGAAATAAATTAAAAATTAAAGAATTAAATGAAAATATTAAGAAAATAAATGATAATTAAAAAATAAAATTACAATATGACGAAAATAATTAACTATTAAAAAAAATAATTATTAATTGAAAAAAAAAATTGAAGAATGGTGAGAATAATCGGGATTAGAAAATGTTTTTTTTTAATTAATGAATAATCATAAAATTGGAGGTGAATAATAAATTGTAAATTAAAAACTGATTATAAATAAAATTGTAGAAAATAAATAAAAATTAAAGAATTGTATTGAAATTTCAATAAAATAATTGATAATTGAAAAAAAGTTAACAAAATGATTAAAATAATAATTAAATATTAAAAACAATCATTTAGAAATGAGGAAAATAATTATAATTGAAAGACAAATTTTTAATCTGTCAAGAATAATCGACAGCAGAACAAAATATCTAAAGAAATTAAAGAATAATTATAATATTTAAAATAAAATTACAATATGACGAAAGTACTTAACTATTAAAAAAAAAAAAATTATTAATTGAAAAAAAAAACCAAAAAATAATCGGGATTAGATTTTTTTTTTAATTTAATGAATAATCATAAAATTGAAGGAGAATAATAATTTGTCAATTATAACTGATGAAAATTATGGATAAAATTGTAGAAAATAAATTAAAACTAAAGAATTGTATTGAAATTTCAATATAATAATTGATAATTGAAAGAAAATTTACAAAATGACTAAAATAATTAAATATTAAAGCAATAATTTAGAAATGAGGAAAATAATTTACAATTGAAAGAAAAAATTTTAATCTGTCGAGAATGGTCGACAACAGGATAAAATATTTAAAAAAATTGAAGAATAATTATAAAATTTAAAGGGAATAATTGTATATTGAAAACTGTTGAAAATAATGGCAACATAAGAATTGAAAAACATTGAATTGTTTCTGGTCATTTACAACTATAAATTTTTGCAAGTTCAAATAAGATAAATAATTTAATGACATTTGTAATTCAAATAAACTTAATATTCTAGATAAATATAACTTTTATTCTATGCAAATTAAAATTGCTGCCGACTTCAAGAATTAAACAAATGAGTGAAAGTAAATAAAAAATATTTTAAAAGAGCACGAATTTTCCAATTTTATATTTAGAAAAAAAAATAATAAGAAAAATAAATAAAATATTTAGTTCCAAATTTCTATTGAGGATTATTTCTATTCTTCAAAAGTTCTAACAATTCAAGTTTTAATTTTTCCAAATTTAAAATTTCCAAACTTAAAACCGTTTCAACGAAATGTTGACTCAAATTTATTTAAACTTCAATTAATTCAAATTTTTATTTGTTAAAGTCTTAAGAATTATATTTAATTTAATTTAAATTCCTTTAAATTTTAAATAATAAAAATTTTGATTAATTCAAATTTAAACCGTTATAAACTTTACATATTTTCAAAATCTAATAATGCATATTTAAATTACTTTTAACATTAAACATTATATAAAAACTTCTAATTATACAAAAAAATGTCATTGTATATTAAAGCTTTAATCAGTCAAAATTTTGAAAATAATAATTTAGACTATAATTTGAATCAATGAAAATTGTGTCTAATGGAATTTGAAATTAAGTGAAATTTATATTTACAAAAAAAATTAAAATTGTGAAAAGTTTAAATGTTTAGTTATTAATAATCAAAATAATAAAAACGCAAGAATTGATTAAAATTTAGATAATTAAAAGCGTAATAACCAATAAAAATTTAGATGAATTCAAACTTCAATAAATTAAAACTTAAATATATATATTGATTCTTAATTACTGATTTATATTTTCATTAAAAATAATTATTTCAAAATTTTAATGATCGCAATTTTCAATGATCTAAATATCAATTAATTTATCACAAGAACATTTCAAGTTAATTTATATTGATAGAATTAAATTTTAATTTACTAAAAATTTGAGTGTATAGAAATTTCAGTTCAATATTTTAGGGTAAAATGTATTTTAATTAATTTATTTTCATTTAATGCATCAGTTAAATTAACTCTTATGAAAGTAGACTCTAATTTTAATTTAAAGACACATTTTTTCAAACGTAACTGATTTAAAACAAAAAAATATCTAAGTGACAAACTTCAGGTGCGGACAGACAAGAATGAATGAATGAATGAATGAATCTTGAGAATTATTATTATAGAAGACTAGCCAAAAATTAAGAATTGCATTTTTCAATTTGCTAGTATGGCTTCAATACAAAAAATAAACTAAACTTATTTAGATTAAATTAATTATACTATCAAATTAAATTTTGTGAATTATTTTTTATTTATTAAATGTGTTATAAATTGATAAATACAAAGAAATTTTGGAGAATAACTTCGATTTTCTTCCTAAGTTAAAATTAAAAAGTTTTTATAGTACGTTACAAAAAATTAGAATACTTTTTTAAATAGTTTTTTGAACAAAATATTTTTTATTAATACAATTTTCTATACAAATTTATTTTATTCCAAACTTCTACTGACATGAAATCTTTATTTTTAAATTTTCTTTAAACAATACGAAATTCGATTAGTAACAAACCATTCTCAAAAATTTCTATCGATATAAATTTTAATTTTTCCAAATTAAAAAATTCTCAACTTCTATTAATTTAACTTTAAATTATTTCAAACTTCAATTATAATCAAAATTGCAATATAACCAAAGTTTTAAGATTTATAACTCAAGTTTAAATAAAAGTGAAAGATTGAAATAATTTGTGTTTTTTAGAAATTAAAATAAAAATGAGTTCATTTTATTTTATTTCAATCTTTAACTTTTACAAATTAAATTATATTAAAAATTTTAAACTTGATTTTATTAATATTAATTCAAATTGTTTCCAATTTTAATTAGTTTACTCTAAAAACAAGTGTCTTGAAAGTGTATTAAAATAAGATATGTAGGAATTATGAATTATTCAAATTTTAATAATAATAAACTACAATTATTATTTAAAACTTTTAATGGTCTAAGCTTTAATCAATTCATGTTAAAATTATTATAAACTTATAAATATTTTTTAATTTTAACAATGCATATTTAAATTAGAAATTTCAAACTTCAACTAATATTAAAAACTTCAAATAATGAAATATGTGTATTATACTATTAAAACTTAAATTAATCCAAACTTTATGATTACAATTTCCACTATTTAAGTCTAAAAATATTTTAAAAAATTGGAAACAATGGAACCTGAAATCATTTGCAAATATAAAAACTATTAAGTTCAACTTATAGAAATTTGGAAATTTTAAATCGATTCAAACTTATATTTAAATCAAACTTTAATCAATTAATACTTGAATTTACAGATTCTAAATTTTTTTATTGATGCAGACTTCATTTTCTAAGAATTATTTGAAACAATTTAAAATCTTAATTTCCAAAACTCTATAAATATCATTCAATTTAAACTTCTACGCTTAAAATTTTAAGGAATTTTTATATCAACCGAAAATATATTTAGTTTAACAAATGTAAGTCTACCAAAAAAAAAAAAAAGCAATAAGTTATAAAGACGGAATTTAAAAGCCTTAAAAAATATTGAAAAACTGTGCTCGCTTTCTTCAATTTAATTTTATGATATTCATTTCTATTCTTATTTATGTTGCATTCAATAAAATTATAATTAAATCGTCAAATATATTGGAAACATTAAATTATTTTAAATTATTTATACATATTTTTTCATTAATTTTCATATTATGTTTAAAGTGTTGTCAATCTTTATTAAAAACTGTAAAGTAGATTAAAGTAAAACACTCATTTATATTTTAAATGATATTTAATTTATATTTGTTAAAAATAAAATATAAATTTATTACTTAATTTAAATTTAAAATTCGGGAGAATTAATAAATAAATAAGTAAAATTAGAAATCATTTATAAAAATACATTTTTTCAATATTTATTGATTTAAAACTGAAAAACATCTATAGTAGAATGAAAGAATGAATTAATAAAGTTTGCGATTATTGTTATTACTAAGCAAAAAAACGCGCGCAAATGCGCGTAAGAATTGCATTTTTTATTGGCTAATATATAGTTTAAATACAAAAAATAAACTATAAACTTATTTAGATAAAATTAATTATATATTATCAGATTAAATTTTGTGAATTAATTTTGAATTATAAAACTTGTTACAAATTAATGAATAGAAAGAAAATTTAAAAAATAAATCAGATTTTCTTTCCCAGTTAAAAATAAAAAAAATGTATTGTATGCTACAAAAAATAAGAATATTTCTCTTTCAATAGTTTTGTGAACAAAATATATTTAAACTTCTATGCAAACCTAATTTATTCCAAACATCTTTTAATAATAAGAATTCTTTATTTTTAAATTTTTTTACGAAATTCAATTAAGAACAAACCATTCTTCAAAATTTTTATCAATATTTTTTTATTCTTCCAAATTAAAAAATTCCCAACTTCTATCGATTCAAATTGAAAATATTTCAAACCTTAATTAATAAAAATTGAAATATAACTAAAGTTTAAAAATTTATAACTTATTTTTAATTTAATCCACGGGAACAATTATTCCAATCTTTTACCTTTACAAATTAATTTAAATTAAAAATTTTAAACTTGATTTTATTAATACGAATTTTAATTGGTTCAAACTTTAATTTTGTGAAAATTTTGGGATCTTGATCTTGATTTTAATGAATTTTTAGCCTGACGGGCTTGGCAAATCTATAATACAATAGTGAAAACTATATTTCAGTCAATCTTATTTTTTGTTTTTACAATTGAACTGATTAAAATTATAATTGATTCTAATTTGAAACCTATAATAAAATTAGAAATTAAATAAGTTTAATAATTTACCAATAAAAAATAAGCATTTTGAGATAAAAAATACAACATTTATTTGGAGAAATAAAAAAATTAAAAATCTTAATAAATATTTGAAAACAGTGCTCGTTTTCTTCCAACTATATCATGATATTTCATTCTTTATTCTTATTTATATTGTCTTTTTTAAAAGCAATTAAAAAAACGAAATATTATTATGAAAATTAATCATATATTATTATAAATTATAACATAAAATATTCATTAATTTTCATATTAAATTTGAAATTTTTTGAATCATTATTAAAATCTGTAAAGTAGCTTTAAATTAGACACGTTTGTATTGTAATAAATTATTATATTTAAAATAAACTATATAAATTTGTCAATTGATTTAAAATTTAGATTCAGGAGAATCAATAATTAAATAAATAAAATTACAAATCTTATAATTAATATAAAAATACATTTTTTCAAAAGTTATTGATTTAAAACAAAAAAACATCTATGGTGCCAAACTTCAGGTGTGGAAAGAATGAAGTTTGCGATTGTTATTATTAATTAATAATAAAATTTACCTTTGTTCCATTTCCCACTCTTAGCAAAGGAAATAAAATCCATTTGTCCCGGGGACTTAATTGCCACCATATTATTAAATGGTGCCTTTTTTATTCGAACTTGTTTGGCTGCATCAGCAAGAACAGAAAATCGTTTGCCCAAGTCATCAGGGACATTGTTTCTATAAACAGAGATTTGATTATACATCAGTTGTCGACCGACATTATCAAATTGATCCCCGTTCAATGAAATACATAAAAAACTTTGTCCATATTGTTTGCCAGAGTCAGGATAATTATAAGAACCGTCAGAAATTGGTAAAGTTACATTTTCCTTGGAAGCTCTTTTCCTTGGTACTTTACCTCCATTCGGTGTTGGAGGATAATAAGGAACGCTATGAATTAACCAGTAGCCATTTTTATTGTCAACATTTACAATTCCCTTGGCATGTCCGTATTTTCCTGTAGTTTTGTTCGGCGCCTGATCATTATAAAGTAACCACAACTCTTTATCTTCTTCTTTCTGTGGAACATTGATTAATTTAATGTTTCTTTTCTCGAGAAACGCATCTGAGATGTTTTCTTTGCTTGAATAACTAGAATGGTCATTTATTTTTCTGCCTATTTTTTTTTTGTCATTTCTATAATTTATTTTGTGCTTTTTTGCAGTTTTCAAAATAGAAAAAAAATTATTAAGTTGAAAATGCATTACATGATTTTGAAATTGCAGTCCGAAACAGTTTATCATCACTCATTAACATAATCAATAGTTTTGAGGCTATGAAAATTATGATAAAATTAATTGGAACAATTACCGACGTAGTTAGGAAAAAAATATCTAACTACATAGGTACAATAACTAGACTCGAATTGAAAATTATTAAATTTTATTTTATCTACATTGTCCGACAAAAGCAGCGCTTACAAAATATACAAAATCAGTATATAAAATTTTCAAATGCTTATTTGTAAAAAGTAGTTTATTTTATAAACTGAGAACATTTAATAAGCAATAATGAAGAATAAAGCATTTAATCAAAATCAAACAAATTATGTGGAATAAATGAGAAAATTTCAAAAGAAATATCTTCAAATACATATGATCGAAAAATTAAAAAATTACGTAAGAGCAAAAAAAAAAATTTTAAAAAAACACACAAAAACGTAAAATGATAAAAAAAAACTGTATATTAAAAAATGGAGAAAAATTTTTTAAATAAAAAAAGTCATGGGTATTTTTAAAGAAATAAAGAAAAATTTAAAAAAAAACAACATAAAAATGAAACAGTGACATAAAAATATATAAAAAAAAGTAGAAACTTTTCAAAAAATTAAACTATTTACGGACATTTTTTTAAATTAAAATAATAAATAAGAAGGTAATTAAAAAACGTTTAAATATATTACTAAAGAGAGAAAATTTATGAAACTAGAAAAATTAGAAAATTATTTTACAAATTGAAATAAAAAAAAATGAAGAAAATGTTGGTTATTTTTAATAAATTGTGAAAAAAAATTCTATGAAATAGAAGAACGATGTTAAAATGAAAATATTTAGTACAAGATTTAATTTACATAATATAAAATAAAAGAATAAAATTCTTCAATAAAGGAGAAAATTAAGGAATTTAAAAAATGTAGATAAAAGCATCGGTAAGTGTTTTCGAAAATTCGTAATTTTAAAATAAAAACTAAACAATTTAAAAGGAGGAAAAATGATTTTAAGTAATAGAAAAATAATGACAAAAATAAAATAATTAATTAAAATACAAGGAAAAACTACAATAATAATTGTAAAACAACCAGAAAATTAAATAAATGGAAAGAATGGAAAAATGGTTGTTTTTTCTTAATCTAACAAATGGTAAAACAATAAGTGAAATAAATAAAGACATTTGGTAAGAATCTACTCAAAAATTAGAATTATTCAAAATAAAACAAAAAAATGTATATAAAGATAAATAAAAAGTCCACAAAAGAAAATTTAAAATCCTTTAAAAATACAAAAGTTTAGGAATATTAAACCAAAAATATTTTTGTAATATTACACTTACAAGTACAGCAATAAATTCAGAAAAATAAAAAAATCTATAAACTTTATGAAAGAATAAGTTTACAAAAAATAGACAAAACAAATTGAATGAATTTACAGAAAAATGAGCGTTTTTATTTTTAAAAATATGGAAATAATTAAGAAAATCAACGAAATAATAAGTTTAGTGGATGTTATAACAAAATTATGTAAAATAATATTAAATAATTTCCATAGAAAGAAGAAAATTAAAGACAATCCTAAAATAAAGACAAATAAAAAAAAATACAAAAAGTAAAAGAAGAAAAAGTCTGAAAATTGTGTAAAAATAAGAAATTATAAGATAGAAATTAAACAGTTTTGAAAAAGTGAAATCCCTTAAAAATCTTTTAAGAAATAAAAAATTATTATAGTGAATGTGGAAAATAATTAATATTATTTAATCATTATGCAGTAATTAATTATGAATTTAAATTTGAATTTGTTTAAATTTAAAAGTTTGAATAAATTGGAAAATGAGTTAATTGACGTTTGAAATTTTTTTATATTATAAAAAATTATAAAAATTTCATAATATTTATTGCTTTCTTCCTACCAAAATTTTGTAGATCGTAGGTATTTTGATCACTTGCATTAGCACAATTTTTTAAATTTTATAAAGAATAAAATATTAAAATTGAAATTTTCAAGATTTATCCACAAATTTCTGGGATTTCTTTATGGATTTCGATTTTTTATACGCAGTATTTGACGTGTAGAGGATTGTGAATTTATTTTGATTTAAATCATGATTTTAATGCAAATACCCCAATGATTTAAATCAATTGCAGATTTAAATGCAGATTAAACAAATGCTCTATCGCGTTAAGTTTTTGTGAAAATTAAGGGCAAAAAAGTGAAAAGGGCACATTTTTGATTATGTTACATTTTGAATAAAAATGCATTGTGCTTTAGGATTAATTTGAGACTTAAATGAAAGCTTGAATCATGAACAAAAGCTGCAAAAAAATTGGAAGCTTAGAAAATTGAATCCAGTCTTAAAAATGAGTTGGAAATCGATTTTTGGGTAAGTTCTGTTACAGCCAATGAATATTGTTTTTAACCATTGAATACCATTCCAGTACTTATAAGTTAAAATCTTCTTTAAAACTTGATTAAACATCATCTTCGTGTTTACTTACATCATCATACAAAGAAGCCAATGTGTTTCCAGGTGCTGAATTTTTTGAACCAATATCCTTGTCAGATAAAGTCCAGCCTTGACTAGATGTCTCACTAGTCATATAAAGATAAGCAACACCTTTTTGTATCAATTTATTACTACTTTCTGGTATTTTTGGTAATTTGTAGAGAACATACCTGCAAAAATAATTATATAAAAAATATTTTTTAAAAACATTTCAAACATTTGTGAATAGTTTTACCTAACTTGTTTTATTCAGGCTTTTTTTATTTATTTACAATTTTTCTTTTTGATCTATTAAATATTTGTATTGAATTCCGAGATAAAAATTTTTACTTACCAATCAAGAGGTTGATTATTTTCTCCCCTGCATTGTCTTAAATTTGCTGCTAATGTTATTGTTAAATAACAAGCTCCAAAAAGCAGGAAACAAGTTAAAAATCGTTGATACATCTTTTAAATTGGTAAATTCTTTCCTTGGCGATATTTCAAGTTTTCGTTTGGAAAACTAAATGCGTCATAATGTAGGAAAACTGAAGTATATTAAAAATCCACTTGTACGGATATGCATGTGGGGATTAACAAGTGTTGTACACTTGACCTTGGATTATACTGAAACAAATCAACCTAATGGTGTCAAATTATGTTGTAAGAATCTTAGCAGTATATACAGATATGAAGATGTTATCCGTTTATAAATTGCTTAAACGTTCATTTCAATAAAAAAATAATTATCGAGTGATATTATCAAGAGATACGTATTTACACACTTAAAACAAAGTAATTTAATGAAATAATTGAAAATAAGGATTATTTTAAGTTATTTTATTAAGTTGTTAAATTAAAAATTCAAATTTACAATTGAAAATTAAAAAAAAACATTTTTAGTGCACTTTTGGAACAATTTTTAAAAATAAAACTAAAAATCCTAATTAGATAAATTGCACATAATTTATAGGATTAGTAAAATGTATATCATGACAACATTATTAAATACAATTTCGAATTAAGCTAATCAAATTGTCAGTACAATAAAATTCAAAATTAATTTTAAATTGTATGGTTTTTTAAATAGCACTTTTCCTAATGATTTCGATAAATATTATTTATTCTACTTAAGAAACATTGTTAATCTTGATTTCACAAAGGGAAAAAATAGCTATATTATTATTATTATTATGAATAGTTTGTTGTATTTACCTATATATTTTAATATATAAGTATATTATAATTACCTATTTATAAATCGTTTATATTATGATTGTATATATATATATATATATATATATATATATATAATTTATTATCTTCATTTTATTTCATTACAAATTAACATTTTTCTAATAGCACTTTTTTAAATTATATAAAATACATTTTCTTAAAAAACATAATTTTTATTAGAAAAGTACAATTTACTTAATTTATTAAATTGATTGATTTACTTATTGAAGTGCAAATTAATAATATTCACAAAAAATTAGAAACAGAAAAAGAAAGCAAATTATTTAATTCTACCAATTGCCAAATTTGATAGAAATTCGGTTAAATAATCATTTTTGACACAAAATATAATTTGATAAATATAATAGATATAATAGATAAAACATTATTATAAATATTATGTATGAGTAAAAACATTACAAATATGTTGACGCGCTGTTATCACGAATAAAAAGTTTTAAATAAATCAAATATAAAATAATTTGACAAAAAGAAAAGTGAAATCAAAAAGTAAATAAACAAAGAAAAATATTATAAACGCATGCAATAACATCTTTGAGCGCGCATACAAACGGAATTGGATTTTGAGGTTAAAATGTAATAATTTATAACAATTTAATGTCACAAGTTAACTACCTTCGACAATAATAATACGTGTTTAACATTAAGTTTTAAAAAATGGAAATTCAGAAAACTCACCTTAATTATTTTCAATATTTATGTTTTAAAAGTACTGCACATAATGTTTAGCTCTCGTTCTAATTGTTAATTCAGAAAGCTATTTTTTTTTTAAATATTAAGCAAGGTGTAGGTGATTTGAATGACATTTTGTTTAAAAATTAACAGAAATGAATCATTTCAACACATTTCAACAAAGTAACGAAAGTAACAAAGAAGTTTTTTTGTTTTGTTTATTAGCTTGATGGCCGTCCTGCTGATGGACACAGGGATGGGAAATCCAGTGGAAGGTTTAGCAGAGGTCGGAAATAAAAAATATGGATGGGGAGTGACCGTCATCTGACGTCAGATACTGTCATCGAACCGTCAACATCTGACATCGTGGACATAATCTTTTTTTTCGAGAAAATGAAGTAAAATTTAGTGCAAATAAAGTCTAATAAAATTGTTAAAATTAATCTAAATTTGTCATGCTTAAGCGATATTTTAAAATAATACATCAAAATAGCGTTAAAAAAAAAATTATATTGTTGGTGAAAGACGCAACCCGACACACAAAGAGAGTCAGAAATAGATATTACTTTCGTCTGAGAGCTGTTGGCTGTTGCTGACATATTTTTAAAAAGTCTTGTTTTAATTACATTAACCAATTGAAATTTTTAACCAATTTTGACAAATAATAGCTCATTCTGCTCTTTGAAACATTCTCTACAATTCCACTCGTTGAATTTTGTTTAAAATATTTTGTTCAAAAGTTATTAAACAAATAACATTAAAAAAAAAAATTTCAGCCCCTGTTTAATATCTATTTTTGACTCTCTTTGTGTGTTTGTGTGTATTCTCGAGAATATAACCAAGAATATCCGCAGAATTTATGAGAATTTTCTATGTTTGAATGAGCTCCACTATAGAGCAAACCAGTGTGACGTCACAAGTCCGTTAAATTTTGTCATTTGTCAAGAAGGTTGGGTCCGAAACCCAAATTTACATTGAAATGCATAGGATTATTATTAGAAAATGATTTTACGAGTAATTTATTGTAAAATTGCATAAATTATTGCAATTAAAAGGTAGAATATGTTTTTTGCGTCTTTGTAATATACTTTATGTTTCTTATCAATTATTTAATTTGCACTTAACAGGTAAATAAACAACCAGAATGACAGAACTTCCTAACCTATTTTCAATTTTTCAGTATGTTTTTGGCATTTAAAAATAAAGCAAATAACTGATAATATGTATGAATATATTTTAGAAACGTAATAAAATATGTTTTATTTCGCATCCTTAATAATTCTAACCGTATTTTATTGTATTGTTATAAAAATCACTTTTTATTAAAATTCCCATACATTGCAATGTAAATTTGGGTTTCGAACCCAACCTTCTTGACAAATAGCAAAACCGGCAAAACTTAACGGACTTGTGACGTCACACTGGTTTACTCTATGTATTATGAAACACAAACAACTGATTTTTAAAAAAATGGATAAATAACAAAATAATTATCATTACAAAGTAACTATAAGTCAATGAAGTGTAAAAATTATTATTAAATATAAAAATTGTGAACAATTTTAATTTTAAAATGAAAGAAAATAAGTTAAATTTAAAACAAATACACTTGAAAATCTCAGAAATAAATTGAAAAAAAATAGACTAATAAAAAAATTGGAAAAAATAATTGAAAATTGAAAAATATTATTGAAATTGAGATAAATAATTAAAAATTTAGAAAATTAATTCAGAAAATGATGAAAATGATTAAAAATTTATGAAAATTAAGAAGAATTATTATAAATAATTTAAAATTGAATAAAATAATTAAAATTTGAAAAAATAATTGAAAAAATTGCATAATATATTTTAAATAAAGGAAATTTAAAGAAAATTTTAGAAAAATACTTGAAACTTTTAGAAGTTCATTGAAAAAAAAAGAAAAAGAAATTAAAAATTAGAGAAAATAGATGAAAAAAGATAAACATAATTTAAAATTGAGAAAAACAATTTTTAATTTAAGAGAAATAATAGCAAAAAATACTGAATATAGGTACATAAAATACAAGAAGATCATAGATATAATTGAAAATTTAAAAAAAAAAAAAATTTTCAGATGAATAATTAAAAACTTTTTGGAAATTATAAAAAAGAACGTAAGTAATTGAAAATAATAAACAAATAATATAAATAATTAAAAATTGAATTAAATAATTGAAAATGATTAAAAATTAAAGTAAATGTTTTCAAAAAATAAGAATAGTTCAAACTTTTGGAAAATAATTGAAAATTATTTTCTTCAATTTTCAAATTTTGTTTAATTTTCATATTTTTTGATCGATTTTCAATTAATACCTCACAGGGGCGTAGGCAGGGAGGGGTTTTTGGGGGTTCACCCTCCCCCCCCTCAATCAAAAAATTCTATTGAAAAAGAGGTCTTTGGACGCAAATTTTTTTTAAAACCCCCCCTGAAATGTAAAACATTTCAAAACCCCCCCGAAATTTTTTTCTGGCTACGCCCCTGATTCCTCAATATTTAATAATTCTCGGAGTTTTAAATTATTTTTTTTTAATTTTTAATTCTATTCTTCAATTTTCATTTCCATTTAGTTTTCAATTGTTTTTTTCTATTAATTCTCGGCTTTTTTCAATTACTTTTTTTTAATTTTTAAGTATATTCCATAAATTTCAATTTAATTCTTCAATTTGTTATTGCTTTCTTCAATTTTCATTTTTTTTTAATTTAAATATTTTTTTCGATTTTCAGTCCACTTGTTAAATGCGCAATGATATCCAACAATTATTCCTATAACTTTCTTAATTTGTCAATTAGCAATTATTTTAATGTTTTCTTTTTTTTCAGTTGTCTATTAATTTAATCAATTTTTGAATTTTGTTTTTTAATTGACAATAATTTTCGTAATTTTTTACATAGTTTCTTGAATTTTTCAACTACTTCCTTCAATTATTAATTATTTTCTGCAATTTTCAATGATTTCCTACAATTTTTTCAATTTTTAATTATTATCTTAAAATTTTGTAATTATTCTTTGATTTTTTAAACTATTTTGTTAGGTTGTGTATATTAATCTAGCAATGTTTTAAATTTTGTTGTCAATTTTCAATTATTTTCGTCATTTTGTAATTTTTTTTTCAATTATCAATTATTTTTTTAAATTTTAATTTAATTCTTAAATTTTTAATTTATTTCTTTAATTTTTTATTATTTTCTTCAATTTCAATGATTTTTTTCGATTTTCAATCCAGTTGTTCAATTTGCAATTATTTGCAACTGTTATTCCTGTAAATTTTCAACTATTTTGTTTAAATCGAGGTTTAAATTTAATATTTATTGTTTAATTTTTTAAACTATTCTTTTCAATTATGTAATTATTTAGCCATTTTTCGAATTTTTTTGTAATTGTAAATTATTTTGTTTCAATACAAGTCTTGAATTTCCAATTGATTACTTTAATTTTCATTTATTTCCTACAATTTTTGCCATAATTTTCATCATTTTTGCCATAACTTTTATCAGTTTTCTATTGTTAATTTATTATTCTCCTTCAATTTGATAAATATTCTTAAATTACAAAATTTTCTTTGTACGAATGCCGATTATTCTCACCATTCGTCGATTTTTTTTCAATTGTTAATTAGTTCTTTTTAATAGTTAATTGTTTTCGTCATATTGTAATTTTTCTTTTGATTTTCAATTATTTTCTTGAAATTTCAATTTAATTCTTTTTATTTTCAATTTATTTCTTCAATTTTAATTTATTTTCTTTAATTCTCAAATTTTATTTAATTTTCAATTTTTTTTATCGATTTTCATTTAATTCCTCAATATTCAATAACTCTCTGATTTTTTCAATTATTTTGTTCACTCATAAAAATTGTTTTAAAATTTCAATTCTATTATTCAATTTTAGAACTATTCTCTTCAATTCTAAGTTATTTTCTTTAATATTAAATAATTTTCGCGTTTATTTTTCTTTCTTTAATTTTTTTCGATTATCATTAAGATTCTTTAATTTTAAATACAATTGTTTAATTATTTTCTTTAATTTTTAATTTCATTCTTTAGTTTTCAATTGGCTTCTTCTACATTTATTTATTCTCGGCTTTTTTCAATTACTTTTATTCAGTTTTTAAGTATATTCTTTAAAATTTAATTCCATTCTTCAATTTTAAATTGCTTTCTTCAATTTTCAAATATTTTTTCAGTTTTAATTATTTTTTTCCATTTCCAATCCAGTTGTTGAATGTACAATTATTTCCAACAATTTTTTCAATTTTTAATTATTACCTTAAAATTTTGTAATTATTCTTTGATTTTTTAAATTATTTTGTTAGGTTGTGTGATTAATCTAGCAATGTTTTAAATTTTGTTGTCAATTTTTCAATTATTTTTGTCATTTTGTAATTTTTTTTTTTAATTATCAATTATTTTGTTTAAAATTAATATTTATTGTTTAATTTTTTAAACTATTCTTTTCAATTATGTAATTATGAAGCCATTTTTCGATTTTTTTTTTACTAAGAAAATTAAACTTAATTTGATAAATAAATATTCAGGTAAGGGTGAAGTCACATACGAGGACCTAAGGTATCAGGGTATTAGAATAGACCAATCAGAGAATACTTTCCAATGTCACCAATTATCTGATTGGTCTATTCTAATCCACTGATACCCTGGTCCTACCTATATGACTTCACCCCAATATTACTTCTTCGCAACTCTATTTGTACCTACCCATCTTTGAGAAGACGCTAACGCCTTGTAGCAGATGTGACAAAGCTCGGAACCAAAACTGCTCAAAATGGCGAAGAGTATTCATGAATAGAAAGAGAATAGACGTCACAATATATAATGTAAGAATAAAAGAAAATTGTTTTAAGTGATTGTGCAAAATGCCGTTATAATTATGACACAGGCGAGGAAAATACACAATTTGTATAGGATAATATCTACTTTTTCCTGAGAACGGAAGTGAAAAGTTAAAACCCAGATCATGGATTTTCCCTAACAGACCAAAGATCGTGATCACCCTTCGACAGAAAAGAAGATACAGAAAGAATCTATTGTTCGATTAAAATTCTCTGCTGGAAAGAGGTAATTTCACAATTTTTTTTCTTAAAAAACTGCAAATAACTGCTAATACAATATGCATGATACTCAAATTTTTTCCTTTGTGCTCCAAAAATTTTCACATTATTATCTTGTTTATTTAACGAAATTTCTCACTATTATTCTTAATCGTTATTCCAATAATTGTACAGAGTTCCGCGATGTTAAAACAAAACTTTTGGTATATTTACTTAACAATTAAGCTAAATATACTTACAAATCTCTCCTAATTATTCAATAAAAGAATCTTAATTTTCGGAAATTCATCTAAATGTCTCATTTTAAAACTATATCAATAATTGAGCAAGACTTATCTTCTTCGCGCTTGATAAGACTCGTTGATTAAATTAATAATCAAAATTATTCACTCAAAATTCTAAGCATTACTCGTATATGGCAATTTTCTTCAATTTAGAAATATGTATATTAAAATAATTTGATAGTATTTTTTAATTTTTCAGAAATTACAATGAACAAATTTAATAGTTTCATTTAATATATTAATTTAACAATTTGACAAAAGAAATTTTTTAAATAAAAGTATTATTAACGAGTTTTAGGTCATTATTTTCATATTTATATATTCTTTTTTAAATTACATATAAAACGTTTCGGTAGCTGCCGCTACCCTTATCAAGTTTTATTTTCATTTTTAGCATTTAAAAAATAAAGAAAACTTTATAAGGGTAGCGGCATCTACCGAAACGTTGTTTTATATGTAACTTAAAAAAGAGTAAAGAAATGTGGAAATAATGGTTTAAAAATCGTTAATTATTATATATATAATTCCACAAAAAACTGAAAAGTATTATTTTTCAGATTTTTTGTTACTTGCAATGAATGCATTTAATCAACTGAGACTTTGGTCCTTTTTTGGCTGAAATCAAGAATCTCAGAGAATAATGAGTGGAGCTGATGGTGGAGGAGATTTAGAAGGAGGATGGCAAGAATGCGCGAGTTGGTTGATAAGATGTGGAGCTCTTAGAGCGGATCATCGTGCAAATTGGCCAACAGCGACAGCTCGAGATTTGGCCTATATTTTGCGCGACGGAGTTCTATTGTGCAATCTTTTAAACATCCTGGATTCAGGATGTATAGATATGAAAGATGTCAATCAAAAGCCCCAAATGGCACAATTCCTGTGCCTCAGAAATATCAAAGTATTTCTGTCCACGTGCTCCAATATTTTCAGCCTCGCAGAATCCGATCTTTTCGAGCCCCGGATGCTATTCGATTTATCGAATTTTCACAAAGTCTTGTGCACACTTAGCGCCCTATCTAACTCGCCTCGATTGAGGCTTAAGGGCATTCAGTAAGTACTGATTATGTACTTTTTTAATTTTTCAAATTATTTATTCATGTCACAGTCTTTCCAAGTTCTAAGTGAGCCGTTTAAATTCTACACATTAAAACTCTACAATATGATTTTTTTATCAGTGCTGATAAAAATCATGATTTTTTTTAAAAAGAATCCGATTTTTTTTATTTAAATCAAAAATTGATTTTTTAAAAATATAATCAGTATATATAAAATCTCCAAATGTTTATTTTTAAGTAATTTATTAAACAAATGAAGCAAAAGTTAAAAAAAAAACAACACAAGAATGAAACAGTGACATAAAAATTTATATAAAAAATAGTACTCTTTATAAAAAATTAAACTATTTACGGACATTTTTTAAAAATTAAAATATCGAATAAGATGATAATTAACGAAACGTTTAAATATATTACTAAACAGGGTTGCCACAGTTCTGGGAAAAGTCAGGGAAACTGAAATGGGACAATGAAAATTCGGGGATTTTCATCAAAAGTACTGGAAAAATGCAAAGAATCTCTAAAATAGATGAAAAATTATATTTTTCTGAAATTTACTAAGAAATTTACTAAACAAATTTTTGGAAGTGATATTTTAAACATTACTAAAAGTAATTAATATTAGCATTCTGAAAAATAATTATCTTTCACAATTTTATAGTAAATATACGAAAAATTAGTTTTAGGAACTCAAAAAAGTTAGGGAAAAAGAAAAAAATTGGTCTAGAAATCAGAGAAAAGCTAGGGAAAATTGTAATAAAATATTTGTGACAACCCTGATATATTACTAAAGAGAACAAAATTATAAAATTAGAAAAATTAGAGAATTATTTTACAAATTGAATAAAAAAAGAATGAATAAAATTTTGGAAAATTTGAAACAAAATTGTAAAAGAAAAGAAATTCTATGAAATAGAAGAACGATGTTCTAATGAGAATATTTAGTACAATATTAAATTTTTATAATATAAAATAAAAGAATATAAGCTTCCAAAAAAGTAGAAAATAGAGAAATTTAAAAAATGTAGATAAATCAAGTATATAATATCAAATAAATGTTTTCAAAAATTCGTAATTATAAGATAAAAACTAAACAATTGAAAAGAAGGAAAAATGTTTCTAAGAAATGGAAAAAGGATGACAAAAATTAAAGAATTAATAAAATTAAAACGCAAGGAAGAACTAAAAAAATATAGTGAAACATCAAAGAAATTAAATAAATAGGAAGAAAATGGAGAAATGTTTTTTTCCAAGTGTGTAAAAAGTACAAAAAATAATAAAATGTTGTTAGAATCTACTACAAAATTAGAATTAATAAAAATAAAAAAATGTACATATCTATATAAATAAAAAGTCTACAAAAGAATTTTAAAAATCCTGTAAAAATAAAAAAGTTTAAGCACATTAAACCAAAAACATTTTTATAATATTACACTTAAAACAAGTCCAACAATAAATTTAGAAAAATAAAGAAAATCTAAAAATTTTATGGAAGAATAAGTAAGTTGTCAAAAAATAGTCAAGATTTGAAAACAAAGTGAAAAATTTACAATAAAATTAGGGTATTTATTTTTAAAAATATGAAAATAATTATTAAAATCAACGAAATAAAAAATTTAGTGAATGTTATAATAACAAAATTGTGTTTAATAACTTGCGTAAGAAGAAGAAAATTAAAGAAAATACTAAAATAAAAAGACAAATAAAAAAAATAATATCAAAAGTAAAAGAAGAAAAAATCTTATAATTTTGTGAAAATAAGAAATTATAAGATAAAATTAACAGTTTCTAAAAAGTGAAATCTCTTAGAAATTTTGTAAGAATTAAAGAAATGATTATTGTGAATGTGGAGAATAATTAATATTGTTTAATTATTTTGCATTAATTAATATGCATTTAAGTTTGAATTAATTGAAATTTAAAAGTTGGAACAAATTGGAATATGAGTTAATTGACGTTTGGAATTTATTTAAATTATAATGAATAACTCCCATTTACTAAAATTAAATTACTTTGCAGAAAAAAATGGTCAAATGTAATCGATTTTTGCCATGTCACATAGAAACTTAAATACCATATTCTACATGTTCTTTTATATTATTAAATACTTAAATTAAATGCAAAACATAAAATAAATCTTCAAAAATAAATTTCAATTGCATTTTCATCTTTTAGAAGTAATTACTGGTATACCTTAAATGATTTTTTCATTGTCTGTCAATGTGTCATTTTTTTCGTGTCCTCTCAATTTAAAAATCTTTTTTTATTTGAAAAGTAATTCTTTTTTTTTAAATCATCATTCATTTTATCATCTTAAAATATGCAATAATATTCTCGCAAAGTATTAAAGTTTTTTAAAAAGGTGAAAATACATTAGGCGAAATAAAATGGTTTGATCCTACAATAAGATTTTTTATAAATCATTAATATTAAAACCTTTATAGTTAAATTTTGCCAATTCTACACATTTATAACCTCTTTCATTATTAGAAAATAAACAAATAAACGTGTGTATAATTTTATATTGTTTAATTTAAGGAGGTTCCGTCCATTTACATAACCTCAAACTAGAAAGTCGTTTTTCACCCTATAAATAAAAATATTATTGAAATCAATTTAACCAAATTTTGATAGATCCAGTTGTACATTTTTCAGAAAAAAATTAGGTTAATTTATTTCATTTATTTATTTATTTAAATTTAAATAAGTTAAGTTGTACTTTTTCTTTAAATCTAGTTGAAATCTGTGATTTTCATCCAATTTTAACAAATCATATCTCATTTTTCTCGTTTAAACATTCTCTACAATTTTGTTTGTTGGGTTTTGTTAAATAATATTTTGTTTAAAAGTTATTTTTTATTAAACAAAATAAAATTTATTTTTTACTTATTTTTTAAACAAAATCTAATAAATAAAATTGCAGAGAATGTTTCAGCGAAAGAAATACGCTATTATTTGTCAAAATAGGATAAAAATTACAGTTTTTAATTGGATTGAAAGAAAAAATGTAAAATAATTATTATTTGACAACAAATTTTAGCTCAACCTAATTTTTTTTTAAAAATGTACAACTACATTTTTCAAAATTTGGTGAAATTGATTTCAAAAATATTCTTATTTGGGGTGAAAAACGACTTTCTAGTTTGAGGTTATGTAAATGGACGGAACCTCCTTAACTGAAATTAAAATTATCGTTTATAACGATAATTTTAATGTGTAGAATTTATTATGGTATGTGTAAAATTTAAATGTGTGAAATTTTAAATTGTAGAATTTAATGTGTAGAATTTTTAGCTTTCTTTGCAGGATGTTTGGCGATCTTTATGAGAAAAAAATTCTGGGATTTGTAAAAAGATCTGGGAAAAGTTTAAAATTTTAATAGTTCCAAGTAATTATAATTTAAATAAATCCCAATGGTCAATTAATTCAAATTTTTATTTATATCAAATCTCAAAGGACGAAAATTAATTATTTTTACCATTAAATTCTCTAATTCTTGAGTTGATATTCTAATTACTCTTCATTACAAATTTTCTTACTTTTTTATAGTTTTCTAAATTTATAATGAATTTTTTCATTTCTTAAATAATATATATATTCTTAATCATTCTTTAACCTTTAAATGACTTTTTTAAATTAAAAATCATTCTTCTATTCTTTTCAAAATTTCTAAAAAATTCCACTTTATTGAAACAGTTAGATTTTTTTCATATAATTTATTTATTTTTTTTTTTCAAAAATGGATTAACTTGTAATTTATCTTTTTACACAAATTTAAATTTATTTCATCAAATATTGTTTTTATTACTTAAAATAATTTCATTTCTTTAAAGATTTTCTATTTTTTTATGTTTTTTATATATTTATTTTTCCTCCCTTTTTCGTTTTTTTGTTGTTATTTTTTTTAATTCTTGACTAGTTTTAATTTCTAATTATGTTTTCTTTTTAAATTTAACAATTTTCTATCTTTTTGTAAATATCTACATTTTATTTTATTTTTTTTTACTTTTTGTCTATTTTTTTTACAAATTTATTAACTCTTTGTTTCAATTAATTAAAAAAAAAATTCAGGATTGTTTTAGAACTGTGGCTGCTTTAAAAATTTTTTTATTTATTTATAGTTGTTTTCACATTTTTGCTCTTAATTGTGCTTCCTTTTTTGAATAATTCCCTATAAACTTTTTTATTTATTTTTTATGTTTTTTACTCTCTTTTTTACATTTTCGCATTTTATTTTCACCTCTTTTTATATTTTTTTAGACTTTTACCAAATTTTATTTGTAATTTTTTTATTGTTCGATTTTGTTTGAAGATTTTAAATAATTCTTTTATTGAATTTTTATGTAAATTTCATTTTGCAATACATTTTCTCAGTTTAGCATCATTTTTCTATTTCTTATCATTTTTTTTTCATTTTCTCAAAACTATTTAATTTTGTTAAATTTATATTTTTTCAAACAAAATTTTGTTCATTAATTTTGGAAAGATCAATATTTTCTTTAGGAAAATTTTTACCATTTTTAATTGATTTTCTTACTTATTTAATATCATACTTTTTATGAAAGGTGTGTGTATATTTTCTTATCTTTTAAAACGATTTTCTAGTTTTTGTGTAGGTTTTTTTTATTGTTTATTTGAATTCTTCATTTTTTCAATTTTACCAATTTTTTTGTGTGTATGTTATTATTGTATTGTTTTTTTTATTTAAAAACGACAATTAGAAGATTTTTTTTAATTTTATTATTTTTAATAAAATAAATAATAAACAAATTTTTTTAAATAATTTTTTCTTTTATTTAATTATTTTCTTTTGTAGATTTTAAAATTAAATTTTTTTATTTTCTCAATGAATTTTTTAATATTGTCATTTTCGAGTTTATTCTCGATATTCTTATTCATAATAAGATTTTAAATACTTTTGTAATTTTCTTATTGATTCCATAATTTATTAAATTTTTGTAAGATTTTCTTCAATTTTCATCTTCTTTTTCATCTTTTATTAAATTTCCTTACTCCCAGACGTTAAACTAATTTTTAAATTTTATTTATTAATAATTTTGTTTCACTTTGATTTAAAATTGATAATTTGCCAGGCGTTCTGTCTTTAAATACTTCGTGCAAAAGTTATTTTTTGAATCCCCTTTATAAAATAAATAAAACCTTATTAAATAAAAATAAACAGACAAAAATATCTAACATTTTTTTTCTTTTTTAGAGGATTCTCGGTTGGAAAAAGTCGATCGCAGGAGGATATTTACAAGGACTTGCAAAGCGTCGGCGTTGGGTGAGTTCTTTTTTTTCAAATTAAATTGATTTCAAGTCATTAAAATGAGGTTTAATTAATAATCTGTCCCATTGTCAAAAAAAAACTCTGTGAAACGAATTTGGCAGAACAATGTTTGTCGTGGGGTAATGGCTTTTATAGTAATTTTTCTTAAATGGTTTAGCCCTCAGGCTGCATTTACCATAAAACCTAGGGGTGAGGACCTAGACGATTCCCAAGTTTATCAGGAATTGCTCTGCTTTTCAACTACCCCTCAACGCGACTGGCCTAGTGCGGAGGAGGTATTTGGCATTTTGTACCCTATTTGGTGTGAATTTCACGGAAAAAGCACCATTGCGCGAAAAAATTCTCGCTTCTCAATAATCATAAATAGTTGAAGATGTTTCCACCGTCAGGGATTTTTAGTAAAACGTCAGTTTGAATGTCGTGGAGTTAAATTAATAAAAGTTGGTTTAGAAACGAAAATTCAGTGCAGCCAACCAAAAAAAGGAAACAAGGTGCGCATAAAAGCTGCGTATAAAACAATTTTTTTTTCTTTGTTGGCTGCACTGAATTCTCTCTTCTAAGAACATCTGTACGGGTTTTTATTAAAACAACGCCACGGAATTTAATCTGGATTTTTATTTTACCAAAAATCGCTTGGAAATGTCTTTATTTTGATTTATAAAAATAATTATTTCTTGATACTTTATATATTGTTTTAATAATACTTTAAAATCACCTTTAAAATTCATTATTAACTTTCTGATTTGTTTTTAAATTACAGGGTGTTCTGCGATCTTAAAAAGCTTGAGTTCTCTTTGAACTCTTATTTCATATTGAAAACCCTGAAATCAACTTGAATTTTTCACTTTTTTTTTTAATTTATACAAATTTTAATTTATTTAAACCTCAATCGACTTGACTTTGCATTAATTAAAAATTCAATTAATCCAGAATTCAAGTTCGTTATTTCAAGCTTTAATATTTAAATTTGAAATTTTCTTCAATTTTTAGTAATTCTTGTAAAATTTTTATTCTTTTGTATTATATCAGTTATCTACTTTAATTTGCAATTATTTTTATTGTTTTTCAATTCTTTTCTATAAATTTTTAATTATAACCTTCAAATTTTTAAACATTTTTTTTCAAAATTAGTACTTATTGTACGAAAGAGCGCTCTTTTTTGTTTTTTATCCGCCAATTCATAAAATAAGTAAATAAATATCAATTTTTTTTTCATTTCTCAATTATTGTCTTTATTTTTCAAATATTTCCATCACTTTTTAATTATTTTTCTGCAATTTGCCTTTTTTCTTCAACTTATCCATCAATTTCTTCAATACTTAATTATTTTTTTTTTTTATTTATTTAGCTTCGTCATTTTAAAACTATTTTCTTCTTTTTTCAGTTAATTTCTCCAATTTTTAATTATTCTTTCAATATTTGTAATTTTTCAATATTTACCATTACTAGTTATTTATTCACATATAAACGGAGAAAACCCCTTTATTTCATTAAAAAAATCGGGGAAAAAGAAAAAACATAAGATTGTACAAATTATAACAACCTGATAAATTAATAAATTCTGAAAATTGCAGTTTTAATTGTTTCTGTAAATCACTGTAAAGAGGTAAAAAAAAATACCACGTAATTCATGTTTTTCTATATTCAAAATATATTTATATTTTTTCATTATTTTAATAAATTTGTATTTATTTCCTTAAAATGTCATTAATAACAATTTATTATTTTCGTCAATATTTAATTTCAATCTTCAATTTGAAATCGATTTCTCAAATCTCAGTATTATTTTAAAAATATTTTAAATCTTTTTAACAATATTTTTATTCATTACTCATTTTTGTCTTGAATTTTATATTTTTTCAGTAATTAATCATTGTCATAAAATTTATATTTTTTCGTCATTTTTCAATTATTTTCTTTAAATTACAATATTATATTCTTCAATTTTTTCAATTAAGTTAGTTGAATTTTGTCAATTTTCTTAAGTACTTAGGCATGTACGAAAGGGCTTTGAATAAATAAATAAATAAAAATAAATACATTTTATCGATTTCGAATTATTTTTGGTATTCACAAAAATTTAGTTTTCAAATAATTTCTTCAATTTCTAAGTATTAATGTAAATGTTAATTATCAATTTCAATACTTTCAATTATTGTATTTTTTATTCAATTTTTTTTCTTATTTTTTGTATTGCTTTTTTGTTTCAATCATTTTAATAAATTTTTATTCATTTTCTTGAAATCGTAGTTTTATTTTTCTATTTTTAATTGAGTTTATTGATTTTTAAATGATTTTCTTTAATTGTATTGTTATACTTTTTTTTTATTAAGATTATATCAGTATCCTTGAAATTTTAATTTATGTCTTCAAATAATGCAGAATTATTCTTATTATTTTTTAATTAGTTTCGGAATTTTTTAATAATTCCCTTCTTTCTTCAATTCATTTTTTAAATATTTAATTACTTTCTGCGTATTTTAATTATACTTTCGAAATTATTTTTTTCGATTATTTCATTAAATTATTATTTGCTTTCTTAAAATATAAATTGTATTTTTTAAATTTTTCAATGCTTTTCTTCGATTTTAAGTTAATATCAATTCTATTCAAAAATTAATTTTTTTTCTTTATATTTCAATTATTTTTATCGATTTTAAATTATTTTCATCAAATTACAATATTATAATCTTCAATTTCTCAAATTTTTTCAAGTTAACTAGTAGGGTATTTTTTTTAGCTTCAACATTTTTTTCTTCAAATTATTATTATAATTTTTCAATTAATTAAAATTATTCTTATTTATCTTCGACAATTTTTTTCCGTTATTAAATTATTTTCGTCAAGTTTTAATTATAGGTATTCAGTTCAATTGTTTCAAATATTTCACTTATTCAATTTTTAATAATATTGTTAATTTTTTAATTTTTTTCCACAATTTTGAATTATTTTCGTCAATGTTCAATTTATTGTATTTTTCAATTTTAAGTTAATTTCTCAAATTTCAGTAATATTTTTCAATATTTGTAAGTTTGTTTTTTAAATTTCAATTACATCCTTTAACCTTTTAATTATCTTAAATATTAAATATATTTATTTATCAATTATTGTCTTTCTTCATCAATTTCTTTCGTGATTTTTTTATAATTTTTTAATTTATTTTTTCTTTAATTAATTGTTTACCACCAGTCTGTTTCATTAATTGTTTTCGGCAAATATCAGTTGTGTTTAAAATTTTTTGTTTTGTTTTAATTATTTTATTAAATTTATATCTTTTTTCTTAAAATATCAGTTATATTTTTTTCAATTACTTTTTTCAATTCTTGCAATTGTTTTCTGCAAATATTACTCCTTTATTCACTTTTAGTTATTTTCTTCAACTTTAATTACTACCAATATTTAAAATCTGCTTTTTATTCTCTTGATTTTTCAATTACTCGCAACATTATTCAATTATTTTCTTCAATTTGGAATTATTTCCTTCTAATTTCCACTATATTTTCAATTTTTTTTTTCCACTTTCTTAATTTTCACAATATTTTCCATTTTTAAACTATTTTTTCGAATTTAATTACTTTTTCTTCAAGCCGATTTAGTTTTTTTAAAAGTCGCCGAATACCCTGAATTAAATTACAACTCATTTATTTTCAAAACAATGAATTAATGATTTTTCAATATTTTAACATGAAAGTGCTTCGTGTAATGAAAAATGACGTGATTAATAAAATTGGTGCTCTTGCCTATTATTATTCCCGAAATAGTTTTTAGTCATGCCATTGCCTCTAATTGATAATCATTGGTGTCTCAAAGAAAATCATGGTTCTGTTAGTTTTATTTTATTTTTTGATTTTGTCAAGATTGGCTCTAGTTTGCATTGTATAGATAGTGCATGGCTATTTATTTTTGTGAAAAAGGCGTGAAAGCGAAGGCCGACGAAGGAGATTTAGATGGCGCGAGAGGGACGAGGCAGGAGGAGGAAGTGATGATGAAGATTCTACCGGAGAAGAAGGTGGTTACGGGGCTTGCAACAGTCATGCTCAAAGAGAAAAAGTCTATCATGACTTGTGTAGACTACACCTTCCGCCTCCTCCGTCTACTGTACAGGTTATTAATTTTATTATTTTCCATTATTTTTATACAATAGAATCTCTCTAATAACAACTTACATTTTTTTGCCTTAACAATTTTTTATAAATTTTAATCTTTTATTCACAATAATTATATTACAGGGTGCCTAGTGATCCAGAAAATCCGGGAAATTGTCGAGAATTTAGTAGAGCATGAAAAAAAACCCCGGGAATTTGTAAAAAGATCTGGGAAATTTTAAATCGATTTGAGAATTTGCAAAACGTAGCAGGAATTCGTAGATAAAGCTTAAAATTTCAATTTTAAGATTATATTTTTTATAAAATTAAATTTAATTATGAAAATTTGAGGAGGTTCTCTCTATTGGAACTAAAAAATGGCTTTTCACACGAAATAAAAATGTTTTTAAAATTAATTTCACTAAATTGTACAAAAATCCAGGTGTACATTTTTCAGAAAAAATTAGGTTGAGGCAAAATTTGCTGTCAAATGATAATTATTTAACATTTTATATTTAGAGAAATGAGAGAAACTATAAATATGTTTCTGAATGTCAAAAATCTTTAATTTTTATCTAATTATGAATTTTAATGGTTTATTTTGTTTTACATTGAATTTGCCATATTTTGTCTAAACAAAATTAGATTAAAAGTTTGTTTTTCCATTCTAAAATGCAAAATAATGACTTCAAATTTGGCGAAACATAATTTAATATTAAAATATTTTTATTTGGAATGTAAAATTACTTTTTAATTTAAGTTTATGTCAATAGAGAGAACATTCATAATTTTTTTGCACATTCACAATAATCCTTTTTCTATTTCTTAGAACTTTCTAAAAATTTTCACTTTTTTGAATCTAATCAATTTTCTTCTTATAATTTCTTTTTTTTTATTTTTCAAAAATCTGGTAATTATTTTGAATTTTTTTCACAATTATGTAATTCATTTGTTCTGTTTTTAAAAGACTCTTTTTCTTCTTTTGCTTTTGATATTTGGGGCGGGGGAGGGGGGTAATTATTTAAATATTTTTTAAGGATATTTGACCCTGTGACTTAACCTAAAACTAAGAAGTGATTTTTAGCATAAAAGGAAAATAAAATAGAAATTATTTTAATTATTTAGGATTAAAATAGTTTGTAATTTGCACTTTATTTAACATTTTGTGTTTTTTTGTTAATCTTATGAATTTTATTTACTTATATCAAAAATATTTTATATAGTTTTTTATATTGAACAAAATAATTTTAATAAAATGATGTAAATAGAATTATAGAAAATGTTTTAAAGAACATAATGTGTCATTAATATAAATGAATAAAAATTGCAATCTCTTTTTTTATTTGACCAAAATAAATTGTTAATCAGATTTGAAGAATGAACTCTTAATGTTAAATAATACAAAATGTCTGAATAGAAAATAATTTTATTTGAAAAATGTATAAATAGATCTTTGAAATTGGTTAAAAACAATTTTTATTTTATTTTATTTTCATCATATGTTAAAATCCACTATTTAGTTCGAGGTTATGTCATATATCACATCCTTAAAACAAATTTCGGTAAATCATTTATTTTAAGATTTTCTGGTTGTTTAGACATTTTTTTTATTTTTCTTATTTTTTAAATTCTTACGTAGTTTTATTTTTGTATTTTTTCTTTTTTCATGTAATAATTATTTCGTGAACTGAATCATGGTTTTTTATTTTTATTTACTAAGAATAGAAGGATGGGGGTTCGGAGTAAAAAAAATTTTCAATTTTCTGATTTTTTTAAGATTTACTCTTTTTTTTTTTTTTTTTCATAAAATCCTGCGATTTTTTGATTTTTTAAAAACTGTTTAGATTAAATCTAAATTTGTAAAATCTGCTTTTTTATCCAGTTTTCCTAAAGAATTTTTTCATTTTGTTTTTTTAGATCTTTTATTTTATTTGAAACAGTTAACAGTTTTATTTATTTTCTTACATTTTTTAAATTTTATATTTACTACTTCTTAGTTTTTTAGTAGATATTTACCAATTTTTTTATTTTTTGTAATTTCTTCATTTGTTAAATTTTTTTTAGAATTTTTTAAAACATTTTCTCCATTTCTCTAATATTTTATTTATTTACTTATTCATTATTAATATTTTTTTTATATTTTTAGTTTTTCTTATTCTTTTCTTATTTTTTCTTATTCTTTGGCTTTCCTTAAATTGTCTTCTTTTCTATTTTATTTTTCGTTTCTCCATGCTTTTTTTGTAATTCTTTCCATTTTTTATTAAATTTAAAATGTTACTATTATTTTTCTATTTTATAGAAATGTTGTTTCTTCTTTGAAATTGCTTAATTTTTATTCTGTAATTTCCAATTTTTAAAAGAACATTTATATCCGATATTTTTATCTACATTTGTTTATAATTTCTTAATTTTTCAAAATTTGTAAAGACTTTTCTTCTTTTGTTTTCTTTTATGTAAATTCAATCCTGTGCTAAATTTTATCATTTTATCATCGTTATTCTACTTTAAAAATTGTTTTCTTTTCTTAATAAATTTCCAGTTTCTCAAGCTTTCGAAAAATTTATTTATTCAGTTTTTCTTTAATTTTTTCTAGTTTTTTAAATATTTCCCTCTAGTAAAATCGTAACGTTTTTTCTTTTCTTTTTATTGATTTTCTAATTTATTTTCTTAATTGAAAAAAGAAAATCCATAAATATTAAAATTTGTTAAAAGGAATTTTTACTTTGTTATATATATTTTTTGACATTTTTCATTCTTATGTAATTTTCTTAACTTTTCTCTATTTTTTAATTTTAAAAAATTTTCTCATTTCTTTTGTTGACTGTTTTCTTTTCTTTTTATATCTTTATATTTTATTTACTTTATAAACAAGCACCAAAATAATAATTAAATAAATAAATACATGGAAATTATTGCCAGAAGTATCTATTCGATTCTTAAAAAAATTATTAAATTTGATTAAAAAAAAAGCAAATAAAAAAGTAAGTTCTAATTACACAGATTCTACTGTAGATATTGTTTGGTTTTATTTTTTCTTTATTTCACATTGCCAAGCTTCTTGTCTATTAAATGTTGCATGATAACTATTATTGTTTTAATTTGTTTTTTTTTATTTAGTTTCTTCTGAAATGAGAAGATCTGTGTTAATTTTTTAATTTTAAATTATCCTATTTTTTTCCCATGCAATAAAATTTGAGAAATGATTCAGGGAGCGATTGCTGGTGGTGAGAAGAGAGACTACGTTGTCCAGGAATTAGTGGAAACAGAACGCAATTATTCGGAAGTTTTAAATAGTTTATTGAGGCATTTCGCAAGACCTTTGTCATCTTTGTTGAAGCCAGAAGATTCGTCCAAAATTTTCTTTGGAATCAAAGATCTTTCGGAGATTCACGCCGGATTTCACAGTTCGCTACGTAAAGCACGCAATGGAGCTGCTTTGGCCCAAGTCTTCCTTGACTGGCGAGAAAAATTTCTTATTTATGGAGATTATTGCGCAAACTTGACAAACGCTCAAAACATTTTACAAGAAGTGTGTTCTAGAAACGAACAAATTAATCAAGAAGTAATTGTAAGTGAGAGTTTTGATTTTTTGCTTTAACACAAATTTATTAAGGATTTTAACAAGAATTTAAACAATTTTTAACAAGAGTGATTTAATTAAATCAAAATTTGAATTAATCTAAATTTCATTTACCTACAAATTTGTTGATTAAAATTTTAAATGGTTGTAAATCTTAGTTATTCGTTACCATAAATTTATTACAATTTTAATTGTTTATAAAATTCATTTATCCGAATTTAAAAATTGTAATTCATGTTTTTATTAATGATGAACAATTAATTTTGTAAAAACAGATAAACTTTCGTGTAAAACTATTGTCGATAAATGAGTAAAAAAAAGTAATTATTTGTTAACTTTTACAGAGGTGCCAACAAGAAGCAAACAATGGAAAATTTAAATTACGTGATATTCTCTCAGTGCCAATGCAGAGGATTCTTAAATACCATTTATTGTTAGAAAAACTTGTAGAAGAGACTCCTCGCGATTGGGCCGAGGATCATCGTCAATTATCAAAAGCAAGAGAAGTTATGGTTGATGTAGCACAATATATAAATGAAGTTAAACGAGATTCGGACACTTTGGATATTATTAAGGATATGCAAACGACTATAATCGACTGGGATGTACCTGAAAATGCACAATTAAAAGACTTCGGTCGATTGCTTATGGACGGAGAATTAAAGGTTTTTATTATTTTTTCTTTTCTTTTCTTTTTTTTTTTAATAATAAAAAAACATTTTTAAGTAAGATGATGATTTGATAGTAATTAATAATGTGATAATTATTAAATTATAAAGTTAAGATACAAATAATATTGGTTTTGAAGTATCACACCTTTTTACTTTTTTGATACTTTTTTTTTAGGTAAGGTTACTTTTCTACTGCTAATTTTGTTCAAAAGCTACTAAATGATACTTTTTTGAAATAATAATCTAAAATATTTGACAGGATCTAAACATTTTTTTATTTTAAGTCAATTTATTAAACTAAAAATTTCTCAATATAATATTATAAAATTCTGAGAAAATTGTAAATTGCTAATATGTACTGCGAATTATTGCGAATTATTAATTAATTTTTTAATTTAAATAACGTTAAAGATCCTTTTTTATCATTGTTAAGAATTCTAATAAATATCAATTCCTGCAAAAACAAATTTGGAACAAAAAAAAATTCAATTGAATGGATATTATGGAATTTAAAAATAATAAATAAAATATAAAATAAAGAAAATAATTTTATAAGAATTTAAAAATTTAACTTCACTTCACATGTTCAATGTGAATTCTGCTAAATTAAAATTCGGTTAAATTCGAATTCTTTTACAGAAAAAATCGATTAAAAACAAATTCTACAAGGTGAAAATTATGCTAAATGTAAATTCAGTTATCTACAAATAAATTCTACAAAAAAATTCTACAAATCAATCAAAATTCTAAAAAGATGTAAAAATTCGAATTTATTAAAATGCGATTAAAAACCAAAGCCGACGAAAGTAAATTTTTTAAAGTCTGAAATTCACTCTTGCTCTTCGAAGTGGAAGTTATTTTTATAAATAAAAACTAAAATATATACCTAAACAAAACTTTATGTTTCATAATTATCTTTTTATTTATGCCTCAGTTTTTTCAATTTATTTTTTTCATATTTTTAAAAAAAATGTAATTGTTTATTAACTTTTTAGATTTCTTCTTTATTTCCAAGCTTTTTTTTCAATTTCTAATTATTTTCCATCAATTTTGATTAATTTTTATCCCTTTATATTTTTATTCACTTTTTAGTCATTTTTCATTATTTTCTCTTTTTTATTTTCTGGATATTCTTAATACTTTTTAGCAATTATGCGATAATTATTTCTTTAATTTTTAAATCATTTTTCAAATTTATAATAACTTTTTTCAATTTAAAATTTTTAGAAACTTTTATTAATTTTTTTCATTAATTTCTAGTTATGTTCCTGCAATCCTAGATATTTATTCACTTACCATTGATTTTTTTTATTAGGATTTTTATTTTAATTTTCAGATTTAAAAGAAATTTTTCTTTTATGTTAAAATAATTTTTTTTTATTTATTTTTCAATTTTTTTAAAGTTGTTTTTTTTTTAAATTTCTCGACGTTTTTTCACTTTGCAGATGTTTTATTTACTTGCGAGTTAATTTTTAAAAAATTCAGTTTCTTTTTTTAATTTTTATTTATTTTCAATGTTTTATAGTTATTTGGTCACATTTTAGTAATTTTTTTTTGTTTTAAATTAATTTTCGTACATATTCCTTGAATTTTTAAAAGTTGTTTTCTTAAATTTAATACTATTTTCCTTCATTTTCTAGTTTTCCTTGTTTTAGATTATTTTTTCATTAAAAATGATTTTCTTTTATTTCCAGTTATCTAGTTAACTACATTTACTATTTCCATTTTCTCCTCTTTCTAGTTGTTTTAAAATTTCCTATTAATTTTTTTTTTTACTTTTTATTTTATGTTTTTATTTTAAAGCTACTTTTGGATTCACTATTAATTTTTTGTAATTTCTTGGTAATATCTCTTACACTTTTTTGTATTTCTCTATTTAAAATAATTCTAATTCATTTACTAGCTTTATTTCTTCAATTCAAATTTCATTTTCAGTTTTTAGTGAAAATTTCTCTCTTTTATTTTCTTGTTATTTTTCATTTTTTCTTTAAAAAATTCTTCAAAAAATATTTGTTTTTCGTGTTCTTGTTAATTTCAAAATAATTTTTCTTTACTTCCGAGTTATCCTTATTTCTTTTAGAATGATGGTTTTCTCTTTAAATATTTTTTTTTCTATTTTTGGTTATTTATCTTCATTCCTAGTTATTTTTTCTACTTTTTAGTGATATGTTTAAATTTTTATAGGTTTCTTGAATTAATTTATAGTTATTTTCTTCACATTCTGCCTATTTTGAAATTCCATGTAATTTTTATTTTCATTTTCTAGTAATTTGTCCTTATTTATTTTTGTTCTTTTTTCCATTTCCTTGTTATTTATTTAATTCCTAGTAATTTATTTAACAAAAATAATTTTATTTGTATATCCTATACTTGAAAGTTAATTTTACTGTCTTTTAAATTTGCTATTTTTTTGATACTCGTTTCAATTTTAAGGATGTTTTTTCCAATTTTTTTAGTCGTTTACTACGTTTCGAATACTGATAATAATTTAAACCATAATGAAAAAAGTATTTTGGTAAAAATGACATTTTAAATTGCAGGTGAAAGCACACGGTGATCAAAGAGTAAAAGCTAGATACACTTTTGTATTCGAGCAGGCAGTTCTTGTTTGTAAAGCTGGAAGGGGTGAACAGTATTGCTACAGAGGAACCCTGAAATTAGACGATTATCGTATCGAGGATCACACCGGAAGGCGAACTCTTGGCAGAGATTCACGATGGTCCTATCAGTGGTTTTTGGTTCATAAACAAATGCGCACTGCTTATACTCTTTTTGCAAGAACCGAGGAACAAAAGCAAATGTGGATCAAAGCTCTACAAGAAGCAATGGATAATGTTAATCCAGCAGCGTGTCGACACACTAATCATAAATTTAAACTAATGACGTTCGATAATGCACGCAGCTGCCAGAGGTGCGAAAAGTTTCTAAAGGGACGAATATTTCAGGTACAAACAATTTTTAAACTAAGCAAACAATATTAAGGTAGTTCTCTTGGATCAGTGATTCTCAACTCATATTTGGTCATTTTTTACTTATTTTTTATGCTTAAAGACGTTTATCCTCTTAAGCGGTTCTCATTCTATCGGACCATTATATTCAATATCATTTTAATTTAATTTCTTCTTATAATTTGGTTTCTAAATAGTATTTTATAGTTAAAATCATTACACGAACTAATTTTGTTGAAAAAGTATTTTTCCGTTGAGAATTTCAAGCTATTAAAATTTCTCCTTCAGGGTTATTTTAAAAAAAAAGAATAATTACTAACCTTGAATATCATTTTCTTAACGACCTTACGATAAATTAGTTTAATATTATAATTTTTTTTAAAAATTTGTAAAGCTGTTTTTTTTTTTAATTAATTAAAATATAGTTATTTTGCGCGTTTTGTTACTGTTTCCATGTAAAAGTTCCAACTTTATAAATTTATATCTTAAAAACAAAAAAGGTAATTTCAATAAAATTTTAACCATAGGTCTATAATAATAATCCACATGATTCTTTCATTGTTTTATTCATTCTTTAATTTTGTTCACACCTGAAGTTTGGCACATAAATATTTTTTTGTTTTAAATCAGATACTTTTTAAAAAATGCATTTAAATTGATTAAAATTTAAATTTATAAATATCAGTTCAAATAATTTTAATTTCATTAATCAATAAATCTACAATTTTTTCTACAATTTTCAACAGTTTTCAATATGTAGTTATTCTCTTTAAATATGTTAAATTATGCTTTAATTTTTTTAAATTATTTTGTTCTGTTGTCGATTATTCTCGCAACTTTTCACATTTTTCTTTCAACTGTCAGTTATTTTCCTCATTTCTCAATTATTTTCTTTAATATTTAATTATTTAAATCATTTTATAATTTTTCTTTTAATTATCAATTATTTTCTTGAAATTACCATTTAATTCTTTAATTTCCCATTTATTTCTTTAATTTTTAATTATTTTCTTCAATTTTCAATTATGTTTATCGATTTTTAGTTAATTCCTCAATATTAAATAATTCTCGTATTTTTCAATTAATTTTTTCACTCATAAAAATTCCTTTAGAACTTTAATTCAATTATTCAATTCTAGAACTATTCTATTCAATTCTCAGTTATTTTCTTCATATTTAAATTCCAATTTTCAATTATTTTCTTTAATATTAAAAAATTATCGTTTTTTTCTATTATTTTTTTGAATATCATTAAGTTTCTTTAACTTTAAATACAATTGTTCAATTATTTTCTTTAATTTTTAATTCCATTCTTCAATTTTAATTTCTATTCTTCAGTTTTCAATTGTTTTCTTCTATATTTAATAATTCTCGGCTTTTTCCAAGTATTTTTTTCAATTTTTAAGTATGTTCCATAAATTTCAATTCCATTCTTTAATTGTTAATTATTTTTTTCAATTTTAATTATATTTTTTGATTTTCAATCCAGTTGTTAAATGTGCAATTATTTCCAACAATTATTCCTATCATTTTCTTAATTTTTTAATTTCCAAATTTTTTTCTTTAAATTTAATCTTTTTTGTTTAATTTTTTCAATTATTATCTTCAGTTGTCTATTAATCTAGTCATTTTTCGAATTTTGTTTTCAATTGACAATTATTTTTGTCGTTTTTCACATATTTTCTTCAATCTTTCAATTATTCTCGTCATGTTTAATAGTTACTTATTTTCCTCAATATTTAAATATTTTCGTCATATTGTAATTTCTCTTTTAATTGTCAATTATTTTCTTAAAATCTTCATTTAATTCTTTAATTTCCAATTTATTTCTTCAATTCTAAAATATTTTCTTTAATTTTCAATTTTCAATTGTCAATTATTTTCTTCATTTCTCAATTATTTTCTTTAATATTTCATTATTTCAGTCATTTTGTAATTTCTCTTTTAATTATCAATTATTTTCTTAAAATCTCCTTTTAATTTAAGAATGAATAAATAAACTCTTTAATTTCCAATTTATTTCTTCAATTTTTAATTATTTTCTTCAATTCTCAAATATTTCCTTAATTTTGAATTGTCAATTATTTTCCTCGTTTCTCAATTATTTTCTTAAAATCTCCATTTAATTCTTTAATTTCCAATTTATTTCTTCAATTTTTAATAATTTGCTTCAATTCTCAAATATTTTCTTTAATTTTCAATTATTTTTATCAATTTTTAATTAAAATTTCAATATTCAATAGGTAATTCTCGTATTTTTTCAATTATTTTTAATTTCAATTTAATTATTCAATTTTAGAACTATTCTCTTCAATTCTCAGTTATTTTCTTCAAATTTAAATTTTACAAAAATCAACTATTTTCTTCAGTCTTTAAATTACTCTCATGAATATTTAAATTTATTGCACGAGTTTTCATTTATTTTTGTCATTTATCAATTATTTTCTTAAAATTCCAATTACATAATATGTTCTTCAATCTTTAAATTATTGTTTGGAATATTTAAATTTTTGCTAAACAAGTTTCAATTTACTTTTGTTATTTTTCAATTATTCTCTTCAAAATTCAATTACTTTTCTCATTATTCAAGTATTTTTGTCATTATCCAATTATTTTCTTCATATTTCTATTATTTTTGCCATTTTAGAATTATTTTCTACAAGTTTCAATTATTTTATTCAATTTTTTTATTATCCTGAAGTTTTAAATTTTTTACGCCATTTTTGAATTTTTTCCTTTAAATTTCAATAATTTTCTTCATTATTTTTGTTATTGTTGTGATTTTATTACTTTTTTGAATTATTTTCTGCAAACTGTAATAACTTTCTTCATATTTAAATTTTTTTTGCCATTTTTGAATTATTCTCTTCAAATTTCAATTATTTTCTTCAAACTTCAATTGAAGCAATTTGTGCAGAAACCGCACAAGTTCATAAATCGAAATTGTTCAGGAATCAATAAAAACTGTTTTCCTTGAAAATGGGAGAATTTGTTTCAATTCTGCTTTTGGTATTATATTCTACTAACCTATAAGTTTAAAAATTCAATAGGATTGATTTGTATTTTAATTAATATAAGGCATAAAAAAAATAAATTAACTTTTGGACTTGAGCGGTTTCTGCACAAAATGAAATGAAAAACACAGAAAATGTATTGAATCAAGTGAAGTATCATCGTTTTATTTAAAGTTTAGTAACATTTATTAAAAATTTTCAATTTAAATAATTTTTATTTACATTTTATAAATAACAAACGTTTTTAAAGAATAAATTTAATACATTTTAACATTTTCCTAATGAATATGACTTAATTCATTATTATTGTAAATCTGACAGTTAATATTGAAACAGTTTAATCTTCTCTCTCCAATGTTGTCGTTGGCCAGTTAAATATATCTTGATAAAACGGTAAATACTCAACCAAAATGCTATCTTCAACTTTTTTGATGTCGTTAACTTTATTTTCATTAATTGGGACTTTAGAATTATTATAGGCTTTGGTCACAGGCAGTGATACAGCGCAATTGTTTTTCTTTTCCAATAAAAATGTATTTTTTATAGCACAGCCGATACTCTCTTCTGTTATGAGAGTTCCAGGTTTACTAGCATCGTAGTGAAAACTCATATAAGAGGAGGAAGCAAATGTTATCTTTTTATCTTCTGGGACTTTTTCTCCGTAAGATTCGGTTGGCAAATAAATTTTTTTGTAGTGACTTGGCCACCAATTTTTAAACTCTAAAACCTCTTCCGTCTGTAGTTCTTTGACTGTGAATTTCGAACTGGATTTTTTTACTATCTCAAAGTATTCGTTCGGGATATACACACGATCATGTTTTTTTAAATTGTTTTTAATAACACCGAAATCGCGATCATTTGGCAGAAATGAATGTCCTTGTACAGGGAAGCAGTGATAAATGTTTTCAAACCTTTTTGTGTCAGTCAAAGCCAACAAAAATCTGATCATTGTATTGCTTTTGTTTTGGCCTGGACAATTACCACTAAAGAGATAAAGGTCTTTAATTTCTGGGCCAATATTATTATTAATATAATCTAATAACATTGAGCAAACCTCATTTGCTCCCTTATTAGCGATACCCTCATGGTACATATAAAACGTCGACTTGCCTGTTTTAAGGTTTTTTATACCAAAACAGTGTACCCATAACTGGCGTAAATAAAAATTGTTTTGTATTGGGATATTCGGCAGCGGTAAATTTTGCATAAAATCAAAGGTAATTCCTGCTACATCATTTCTTTCCTCGCAAAGATTTTTGATAGAAGAAATTTTATAGTAAAATCTGTTGGCTTCTTTTTTATGCGTGGTCTGCTCGTCAGTGAATTTTTTTTTATCATTTTCTGATAAATCTGGTTGTTTAAGTTTAACCATGAGCTCTTCGCAAGTTGTGCACGTATCTATTTGAGATGAACCGAATTTTAGAGAAAAATTGGTATTAAAATAATCTAGATAAAAGTTATATTTTACGTCAAGGTCGGGATTTTTTTCTTTAAACAACTGATGCATAATTTTAACAGTCAATCGTTCATCTAAATATTCTGTTACTTTATTAGCACAATGGAACTTCTTTCTAGGGAATGACGAAATATGCTCATGTATTTTTTGGCAAGTTGCAGAAGGTACAATGTTACTTTTTAAATTGTGTCCTCTGTTATCTTGAGGGATCTTTCCGTCTAGTTTTAAATCACATAACCTGCGAACTCTTGAATCAGAAATACCGTACATGCTGATAAAAGCTACTTTACATACTTTTACTTTATTAGATATTTTTGAAACATAGAACTGGCTAGAATATCGCCTCTGATATTTACTATCGTCGATTCGAGGACGTCTTCGTTGCACTTCTCCCTTTTCAATATGCTGTTGCAAAAATATATCTTGTTCATCTTTGGTAGAAAAATTGTTCATTGTCGCTATACAGTATTGCATATCATCCTCATTAAACTGTTTGAAACATTCTTCTTTACATCTGTAATATATAAATAATTTTTTTATGATAACTTGTGTAATTTATGGTCAATAGATATTTTTTTATCGTACTTTTATTGAAATACGTAATTTCCAATAGTATTTTAGGTTACAAGCATAACCTCAAACTATCAAAAATAGAACATATCTAACTGGATCTTCGTACTTTACGATAATTAATTATTATTTTAAATTAAAAGAAATAAATAATTACTTACTTGCAATTTATGCCAGTGCATCTCGCCGGTATATCTTTGCCAACCCAATTTGTATGAGCAGTGCCACTTACTTTCGAAGCTTTGATAATATTCCTTTTGTATAAAGAAGGATCGCAAATCTTCTTCGCTTGGGGTTCATAATCGTCACTACTATCATTTTCTGCGTTGCTTGAATTCATTTCGTTTATAATATAAACTGTTTAATATAAATTATTCAACTACGTCTAAAATACGTCAAAAATATCACAAGTCAAGTCACAAGTCATCCATTGCGCATCTTTGTGCGCAGCTTGGAATCATGGACTTGTGCTTTTTCTGCACAAAACAAAAATTTGATTTTTTAAAAAGGTTTTAGAGTCTAGTAACTTGTGTAATATTTTACCAGATCGTAGAGCTTCATTTAAAGATAAATTTTCCATAAAAACGTGATTTTCGAAAAAATGGACTTGTGCGGTTTCTGTACAAACTGCTTCAATTAATATTTTTAACTTTCAATTATTTTTCTCCAACTTCTAATATTCTTTTCAATTGTTCAATTATTGTCTATAAAACATTGGCGCGAAAAACTTTGCATTGTTTTTAGTCATTTAAAACTATAAATTTTTGCAAATGGAATAAATAATGAAAATTACGAGAATAATTACAAAATTAAAGAAAAAAACTGAAAAATGACGAAAATAATGAACAATTGAAAACTAAATTCAAAAAATGGCTAGACTACTACGCAACCAAAAAAAAAAAAATTGAAAAAATCCATGAATGATTATAAAATTTCAAGAAAATAACTAAAAATTGAAAAAATTGCAGGAAATAATTGAAAAATTTCGAAAAACAATTGAAAATCGAAGAAAATAATTAATAATTGTAAGAAATAATAGACTAAAAGAAATCAAAAAAGAAATAATTGAAAAAATTATGAAAGAAATATTAAATTAAGAAATTAAGAAAATTATAGGAATAATTGTTGGAAATAAAATAATTGAATAAAATAATTGAAAATTAAAGAAATAAATTAAAGATTAAGAAATTAAATTAAAATTTTAAGAAAGTAATGGCCAATTAAGAAAAAATTCAAAAACTGTCGAGAATAATTGTCAACAGAACAAAATATTAAAGAATACAGTAGAGACCCCATTATCCGGACTAATGAATGCAGGCACTCATCCGGATAATCGAAAATCCGGATAATCGAAAAAAGTACGAAATAAATGAATTTTCAATTTATAATTTTAGGTATTTATTTCCAATGAATTTAAATAAGACTGAAACAATCTAAAACTCTTAAAATTAACATTAATAAATGTTTAGTTAGAAATATTTCGAAATATTTACATAAACATTTTCTTAAAAATATAAAAATAGATAAAAACACAACGTGTGAAAATTCAAAATTCACAGATATATTAGAATTGACAATAATCTGCGTAAAAGTTCTTTCCTGTAAAATCTTTTTAATGTTTCAATGATTTAAAAGCTGACAGTTTTCTGCTTTGTGTATTTCCACAGCTATGAAATTTTACCCTAAGGATATAAATTTTTCACGTACTTCATGGTTTCTTGTACCTACTTTAAATATCAAAATACTAACTTTTAAAATATTCATGGTATTAAATGCTAATAGACTTTACAATTAAAAAAAAAAAAAAAAAAAAAAATGAAATTTATCCGGATAATCGAAAATCCGGATAATAGGGGTCCGGATAATGGGGTCTCCACTGTAATTATAAACTTCAAGAACATTTGTATATTAAAAAATTTGTAGAAAATACTTGAAAATTGCGGGAAAAATTAATAATTGAAAAAAATAATTTGAAAAATGACGAGAATAATTGAAAAATTGAAGAAAATATCTTAAATATGACGAAAATAATAGACAATTGGAAACAAAATTCGAAAAATGGCTAGATTATTAGACAGCAAAACAAAAAAATTGAAAAAAAAACGAATAATTATAAAATTTTAAGATAATAATTGAAAAAATTGTCGGAAATAATTATAAATTATGGAAAATAATTAATAATTGAAAAAAATAATTAAAAAATGATGAGAATTATAATTGGAGAAAATATGAAAAATTGAACAATTAAATTGAAGATTAAAGAATTAAATTAAATTTGTAAAATAATAATTGTTAATTAAAACAAAATTACTCAATTAATTAAATATTAAGAAAATTACTTGAAAATTAAAGAAAATAGTGAATAATTGTAAGAAATAATTGAAAAATGACGAGAATTATAATTGGAGAAAATATGAAAAATTGAAGAAATAAATTGAAGATTAAAGAATCAAATTAAATTTGTAAGAAAATAATTGATTATTAAAAGAAAAATTACTAAATTAATTAAATATTAAGAAAAATACTTGAAAATTGAAAAAAAAGTAAAAAAATTCGAAAGCTGTCGAGAATAATTGACAACAGAACAAAGTAATTAAAAAAAATTTGAAGGATAATTAGGTACAAAATTGAAGAGGAATATTAAATTGTCAATTAAAAACTGAAGAAAGTTATAGTAAAAATTTTATAAAATATGTAATTACAAATTAAAGAAAGTAATAGAGAATTAAAGAAAATAATTTAAAATGGTGGAAATAAATTAAAAATTTAAGAATTAAATTGTAATTTAAATAAAATAATTGAGATTTGAAAGAAAAATTACAAAATGATGAAAATGGTATGTTATGGTTACCGTCAAACGGGGCTATTATGGTACAAAAGCTGCATTTTTTTGTATTCTGTGCTTCACCAAAAATCAGAATTTTATACAAAATTTTTTTTAACTAACTAGTTACGTTGTTTACATCCTTCTAAAAGTTTACTGTAAGTTTTACCATAAAAAACATTTTTTCTTCGAGTTATAAGAACTCAAAGTTTCTATTATAATAATTTCGCAGTCGGGGCTATTATGGTAAAAAATTTATTTTTGTTTATAAAATAAAGAAAACATTTTATTTTTTGCATTAAACTATGTGGGAACCTTTTAATAGATATCCCAGAGACAATTTTTTTTTATAAAACGCCAAATAGTAATTATTATTATGGAAATTATTTATGAAAATATAAAGTTAAATAATGAAATTTGTCAAAATTTGTATTTTATGTTATTTTAATAATTAAACGACTTTCTTAAAATTTTGAATTTATAATTATTTGAATTCGCTAGATTAGCTTTATTATATTATAATGTTAAATCGATTTTGTATTTACCCTTATATGGTCCTTTTGAACTGCGGGTGTTATTGTGCAAATAAATAAATAAATTTATTTCTTCATTTTATATTAATTTCTTCAAATTTCAATTCCATTCTTCAGTTTTCAATTATTTTCTTCTATATTCCACAATTCTCAGCTTTTTTAATTACTTTTTTCAATTTTTCATTATATTCTTTAAGTTTCAATTTCATTCTTCAATTTTCAAGTTTTTTTTATTCTCAATCCAGTTGTTCAATTTGTAATTATTTACAATAATTATTCCTATATTTTTCTTGTTTCTAAATTTAATATTTCTTGTTTAATTTTTTCAATTATTTTTTTCAGTTGCCTAGTGATCTAATCATTTATCGAATTTTGTTTATAATTTTGTCATTTTTCAGATATTTTCTTTAATTTTGTTATTATTCTCGTAATTTTCAAGGCACTCGATACCCTGTTTAATATTTTATTATTCATTTAATTTGAATATTTTATATTTTTTCGTTGTAACTACAAAAAAAGTTATTAAAATTATTTTAATTTTGGACCTGGAATTTTTGTGAAAATGGTCTGAAAAACCTGGAAAAGTCATGGAATTTTCAAATCATGTTCTTGTGGCAAACCCTGATTTTTAATTTTTACACCAGCTTTCAGTTATTTATGTCATTATTCAATTAGATTTTTTACATTTAAATTATGTCGTTAATTTTTTAATTCTTTTATACAGTTTTGCAATTAATGTATTCAATTTTTTATTGTTTACTTCATTTTTTAATTATATTTCTCATTTTTCATTACTTTTCTTTAAAATTTCAGTTATTTTTTTCATTTTTCAATTGTTTTCCACATACATAAATTTTGTTTGTCATTTTTTAATTATTTTCTTCAAATTTCAATTTATTATTTTGATAAAACTTCTATTATTTTTTTCAATTTTTCAACTATTGTCTAAAAAGTTTAATGTCTACACCAGATTTTAATTATTTATGTCATTATTCAATTAGTATCTTCACATTTTAATTATTTTGTCAATATCTCAATTAGTTTTTTGTCATTTTTCAAGTATTTTCTTGTAATTTCACTTATTTTTCAAACTTTTTAATTATTTTCTTCAAATTTCAATCATTTTATTTTAAATTTTAAATTTTTGTCTTTATTTTTTGATTTTCAATTAGAAAAATATTGAAAGAAAAATATTTTTGGAGAAAACTACCTTAAGTAAAGTAACATAAAGAGTATTTAAATGAGATATTGGTGAACTGTTTTTTAATAAGATAAAGTTGATTTATTAATCTGAGATTCTCTTTTTTTTTTATTCTAGGGTTATAAATGCGAAGTATGCGGGCTTGCTGTTCACAAACAATGCATTATATACTCTGGGAAATGTATGCCAGCACCTCCACCTCCCCCGCCTCCACCTCCTTTACCTTGTGAGCGAGCATTAACCGACAAATTATGGTATGTTGGTGTAATGGGAAGAGACGTTGCTGCCAACAAATTAGAAGCTCGTGAAGATGGCACCTATATGTTAAGGTTACGTCCTGCCGGACAGCCTCGACTCAAACATGAAACCAACTTTGCACTAAGTATCAAGTAAGTTATAAACGCATTCTATTTACTCGAAACTCAATGATCTATAATGTCTTTAAGTTTATCAACTTAAATTAACAAAGATACGTACCTTATCGTTATTTTTTTTAGGAAAGAGTTTTTTAATCAGTGGATTATAGTTGAGGATGAATTGTAATTTAACTATATGATCCACTGTTTTTAACTCTGTCCTAATTAAAAGTCATTTACATTTTACACTTAGAAAATTAAATTTTAACGTATGAAAATAATAATTAAAACATTTTTTTTTATTATATTGCTCCCTTTCTAAAGGAATTTCAATTTTGAATTTAGTATTATTTAAAATTTACAAAATTTAACTAAAAATACTGAAAATAGGGTCTTTAAATTTAGAGTATAAATAAAGTAAAAATAATTAAATTATTGATTTATTTAGTATTGAATAATATTACATTTTTATAATTCCAACTCACTGTAATTTAAATAAATCCCAGAATGTCATTTAATTCAAATATTACATGTAATTTTATATTACTAAATAATTTAATTAAGTGTAAAACATAAATTAAGCCTTTAAAAATAAATATCGATTGGATTTTTTTCTTTTTAGAAGTAATTACTGGTATCTTAAATTATTTTTTAATGTCTGTCAATGCGTCATTTTTTTGTCTCCTCTCAATTTAAAAACTCTTGTTTTATGGGAAAAGTAATTCTTTTTTTAAAATCATCATCTCAAAACATGCAATAATATTCTGTCAAAGTATTAAAGTTTTTTTAAAAGGTGGAAAATACATTAGGCGAAATAAAATGGTTTTAAACTTTTAAGTTTCAATTTTAATCTGTATTTCAAAAGTAAAAACTTCATTATTTTGGAAATTAACTTATTTCACCTAATTTAAGAATTTCCGATTTTCTGCTAATTTTCTCAATTTATCAACTAATTTTTTCGTTCTTTCGTAATATTTTTTTCATCATAATTTGACCTTTTAATAAACTTTCGAATTTAATAATCATTTTTCCATTTCTTAGAAATTTTATTTTCTCAAAATTGTCTTTTTCTCATAATTACTTGTTTTTTCAAACACTTTTTTAATAGTTTATACTTTTTCCTACATTTTAAAAATATTTTCTTCATTTTTATCACTTTTACAAGATTTACTCTACTTTTATTCTACGCAAATTATTTCAGTTCATTTCATACAATTTTGGTTTTATTAGTATCTACCTCTTTTCAATTTTTGTTGTTGTTGTTTATTCATTTCATTTTTATAATTCCTTAAAAGTATTTCGGGGAAATCTTTTCATTTCTTTAAAGATTTTTTAGTTTTTATTGGGTTTTTTCTCCTTTTTTTGTCATTTTTTAAATTTTTTCAGTAGTTATTTTTAATTTTAGGTTTTTTGGCAAATCGCGGGAACAAATTTTTAATTTAAGTTTCCGGATTTCTTTTAAATTCGCCAATCATTTGGCAAAATTCTTAAATTTTTTTTACATTTATTCTGTGTCTCGTAAATTTATTTATTTTTTCATTAAATTTTTTAATTTTCTTGAATTTAAAAAAGATATTTATTGTTTTTATTACTTTAAAAATGTGTCTAATGTTTTTACAATTTGTCGGTTTTTTAAATGTTGTTCATATATTTATTTTTTTAATTTTCCTTATTTTTTGAATAATTTTCTAAATTTTTTTATATTTTAAGGCTTTATATTTATTTTCTAGACTTTTTAATTCAATTATCTTGTTTACATTTTCTCATATTATTTTCACTACCTCTCATATTTTTTTACATTTGCACCGAAATTTCATATTTTTGAAAATTTGATATAACTTTTTCATTTTTTCATATTTTTTTTTTTTTTTTTCTGATATTTTGGAAGATTTTTTCCATTTCTTAATAATTTTTTACTGAACGTCCTTAGTTTTTCTTTCAAACATTTTAATTTCTTAATTTTTCGTATTTTTGTTTAAATTTTATTCTTTTCTTTTAAACAGTTTTTCTTATCATTCCATGAATAGTAAAATTTTTATTTTTCTATTTCCTAGAAATTGTTTCCCTTTTAAAATTCTTTAATTTTTATTTTCAATCTTTTATTTTTAATTTTTTTCATAATTTCTTAATTAAAAAAAAGGTTTCAGTAAATTTTGTAATTTCTCAAAATATTTTCTTTTTCTTTAAATATATTTTTTATAACTTTTTTCATTCTTGTATATCTTCAATTCTTCATTTTGTTTATTAATTTCACTATATTTTTTTGTATATTATTCAAATTATCGCTTGGCTGGTTTGATAATAAAATTAAAGATTTTTTCTTAATTTTTTAAGATATTTGACTTCTCCGCTTTATTCTTCTTTTTTATGTCACCGCCAATTAAACTTGTATGATTTTTTGTTATAATTTCTAGTTTCTTTTTGTTTTCTTTTTATGCAATAAAGAGATCTTTCCCGTTTATGTTTCAAATAAATAAATATTATTACCTTGTGTTTTAAATAATTTTCATATCTTTTATTTTTTAAGATTTTGAACATGTTTAAAAATTATATTACTTAGTTTTCTCATTTGTAAGCAGGTTATTCTCGATTTCATATTTCTTGTAATTTTATTATTTCTATCATAATGTTTTAAAAGTTTTTATAATTTTTCTTATTTTCCAATTTTTTTTTTCATATGTTCTTGCTTTTCTTATTCTTTCAGACTTTTTGATTTTTTCTTTAATTTTCTCATTTTTTCGTACTTTTTTCATTTCTTCATAAACTTTCTGTTGTTTTTGGATTTTTGTCATTTTTTAAAAATTGTTTTAACATTTTTTACAATTCTCCTTTTTTGAATAATCTTTACATTCTAATTTTAATGAATTTTTTCATTTCTTTTTTAATCTGTTTTCCCACATTTTTGTATTTACATTTTCTTACTTTTTTTAGTATCTTTCTACAAATTTTCTTATTTTTAAATCCATAAGCTTTTTAATATTCTTTTTTGTAATTTCCTCATTTCTTCATAATTTGTTTGATTTGGATTTTAAATCTTTTAATAAGGTTTCTGTTTTTTTGTAGTTTTTTTACAAACAAATTATTTTTTTTCTTTCTAAATAAAAATAACATATATTAAATGTTTAAAATTGAAATTGTTCATTGAAGGAATAAATTCGGAAAAATTGTACTTTCTAATCAGAAAATTTGAAAATGATAATTCACGAAATACCCTGGTATTATTTTGACCTATTTATTTATGCAAATTTTCTAATTATTTCTTTCTTTAATTATTTTCAGAGCCAACGGAACAGTGAAACATATACGAGTATTCCAGCGGGATGTAGATGGAGCAGATCTTTATTATCTCAGCGAGTCACGCTACTTTAAAAGTGTCGTTGAGCTAGTTGAATTTTACGAGCGATCGTCACTTTTAGAGAATTTTGAGAAATTAGATCAACGTTTGCTGTGGCCTTTTAGGCGAGTTTTAGCAAAAGCTTTATTTGATTTTCGAGGTGAGGAGCGCAATCAATTGAGCCTTCGTCGGGGTTGTCGAGTCGTGGTATTAAGCAAAGAAGGCGAGGCGAAAGGCTGGTGGAAGGGAAAAATCAACGATCAGGTTGGATTCTTTCCC